>CM046432.1:13477396-13789896 GCA_025506505.1 Flaveria sonorensis
AAAAGTAGTAGTTTGTAGATTTACATGGCAAAATTTATTCTATGAAAACAATAAGTGTAATTTTTAAATATGTACATAGAAATATTCCATATAAAAGAAAGTAATTTAAATATGTTTTGTATCAATAAAGAATAAATAGGAATTTTTTAGAATTAAATAGACTCATTACAATTTAAGATTAATACAAATGGTATATTGTAAAAATTTTGAATTTTAGAAAATAAAATAAAAATAAATGCGAATTTCTCACTTGGATTCTAAGAAAATTATAAAGAAAATAAATTCTATTTATTTTTTGGTTAAAATGATTTTATATGATTAATAATAATATTTAGGTATTTTTCTAAAATTAAATTTGTGTGTAAAACCTTAAATTTAGTAGCAGGGGCCCGGGGTCAAACCCGGGACCTCCTGCCCAACAAACCCTGGTTTAAAAACGGTTGGGCTAAGCCCTAACTTGTGTTATGTGATGGAAAAACAATTTTTAAAACCCTTTTTCAGAAAATCCCCCAAATAGGGTTCAAGAACCCTAATTCGAAATCGACCAAATTGATCAGCGATTCGAAGTTTAAACCCAAATTAATCATGGGGCTTTTGTTCCATGTAAAATCGAATCGATTGACATCTTTAATTACTTGATTTGATGTTGTTCTTGATGATCTTAAGTTCGAACGAGCCGCGACTGTACTTGATTGAGTAATTCGATGTGGGTGTGTGTTTTATATCAAATTAAGAGTTCAGAGAGTTTAGGAAACCCATTTCGAGCATAAGTCCTCTAATTTTAGGTTCAATTCGATCCCGAACACGTCCAACGGCTACAACATTACTGTCGCCGTTTCAAGTCGATTTGAATGAATTTAAAGCTGTTTAAGGTGGGTTTAATCGCACTATATGTTTCGAAATGGTTAAAGGAAGGTGTAATTTCAATTAATTTGGGGTTATTGTTGTGCTTTAAATGTGAAACAAAATAATATTCATACACAGGTTCGAAACGGTTCCATGATTCGACTTGCTTGGTTGGGGTTTAAATGCGTAGATTTTGAGGGTGATCGGAGCTCGCCGGCGCCACGCCAGAGCTTCGCCGGCCGGCGGCCGGATAAACGGGTGTTTGGGTTTTGATTTAAATAACTTACACTCTAGTCCCTGAGCTTTATGAGTTTTACTTTTACAACTCAAAGTTTAAGTTTTAGTTTTAAAACAATTTACAGTTTAGTCCCTGCGGTTATAATTTTATTATTTTATGTACAAAGTTATTATTTACAAGTTTGTATAATATAAAACTTATATTTCTTTTATTATTAATAAAATTAATTATTATTAAAATTATTTACTATAGTATTATTATTTTATCATTTATTATTATTTTCATTTTTATTATTAATATTAATATTTTCTTTTATGTTTGATATATGTTTATTATTAATATTATAATTATTATTATTTTTGTCATTATTAATTATCCAATGTTTAATTTCATCAAGAATTTACAAACGCATCCTCGTAGTTGCATTAATAACAATCAAGTCCTTTACAAGAGATAACGACGTTTAACAAATGTTAACAAAAATACGAGAGGTCACACTGAGCCACAAAGTACAGCTGTTGCTCAAGAGATTGACCGGAGCTTTATGGTGCAAGATGTCAACCCTGCTCAAGCTCTCATGGCTGGAACTGAAGACAACAATGTATATGAACATCTTTATACCCTAGCCTGTATTGCTAAGGTTAAATTGTATCAAGACTACAAATGGAAATTAGATCTGATATTGAGTCTTTAAATATCCTAAAATCTAATTTTAAGAGAGCAGATCTGAATATAATCTCAAAATAGAAGAGTTAGAAAAAACAGTGTCCTCTTTAAAACATGAACATACCAACTATAGGACTCAAATAAAAGATCTAATATCTAAGTTGACTGAAGCTCAAGCCCAACTAGTCATAGCTGAGGCTAAAGAAGAGAAGTATGCTATTTAAGATCATAACTTCAACACCATTATAGCATCATCCTCCCACTCCAAGGTATGCTATCAAAACAAAAATGGGTTGGGATCCAATGAAATTGCTCCACCACACTATCTTGTGTCTATTAGATAGCCAAGATGTGGTACTGATGAGAAAGTGGTTCCAACTGCTGACCCACTACCTAGTGGGCTGAAGAATGATGCAATAATGGAAACCACCACAGGGAAGGATAAGATAGAAAACCTCATCCCCACAGTTGATAAATCCTTGACCACCAAAGCCAGAAAGAACCAGATCAGGGAAGCAAGAAAAACTGCCAAAAAGGTGGCTGAGACTAAGATGAAGATAGACCCAAGGCAAAACGGTGTATTCTTCTTAGCTAGATTCCAAGTGGTTGGAAATTCTGATTCAGGTAAGGAGTGTAGTACCAGCACTCTTATCCAGCTAAAGGATCAGAAATTAAAGGGAAATGCTATTGAAGAAGAGAAGAAGTGCAAGAAACAACAGCCCATATGTCCCACCAAGAATCACATTGAGTGCATAATCTGTGGCCTGCATAACCACAAGGCCGAATTCTGGGCCAATGGTCGAAGTGAAACACTAAATGGTGAAAGGGGCATCGGATCGAGAATCCGTGGGCAGGCGATCACCATTGCTGAATCAACCATCAGGAGCATCCGGAGCTTCATGATGAGGGCGCCCATACTAGAATTCCCCAAATCTGAGTTGGAAGACACTTACACTTAGATGGGATATGGAAGCGATGTGAGTAGGTCTACAGTCTATAAATTTAACTTCTCCTAAAATTGGAAGTTCTTGCTGCATATCGTCCTGCATTGCCTATTCAACAAATCCAGGGGATAGGATCAAATCCCATATGATGTGGGCCGCTTAGTCCACGGGTTAGTAAAAGGCCTGCGCTTCAACTATTAATGCTTTGTGCTGAACAACTTAAGAGGCAATCTCACCCGGGATACATTCTACATGTATCCTTGGTTCATTCAGCACATAATCAACTTTGAGCTAGACCAGGACAGAGTACAATATGCAGATGTTCTACTAGTCCATCACATGTGGCTTGGCATCTTTAAACTTTGAAGAAGGCATCCACCAACTTCTATGGAAGATTCACTGAACTTCTTCCAGGTATGCGCGAGCCAACAGCTCCTGGTGGCATCCCTGCAAGCCCAGCAAGTGATGAACCCACACCAGACACTACCACTCAAATGCCAATCACTTCTTCCCACCAAATCAAGATTACCTACACTAGACGCCCTAAGTGAACCCCTGATCAATCTACTCTGATTGATCAGCTCCCTTCTATTCAAACCAAAAAGGCTTGAGTGGAACTCTGGGCTCCCACTCAGTTAGTGGTCCAACCATCCTCCACCATTGACCTCAATGTCAGCATTGAGTCTCCTCATTCTCAAGGTGAAGAGCCCACAACCCAAGCCTTTAACCATCAAGGTGAGTCTCACCGCTCCCCTGAGCAGCCAAAGAAGGACACCAACATCATCGGGTCATCTGCTCTCACAGAAGAACCCTTAGGTGCTGACCAAGGTCCCGGGTCATTTGATTTAACCTCTCTATCCCTCATTGACCTATCAAACCTACCTTATGAGGACATTATGTTTCATCCAGGCCATGATGTTGATCTACCATATCACTCCCAAGATTAACTGAGCCCCAGGGAACCTCTAATGTCTAGCCCACATTAGCTATACCTAACTGAGGTGAGTCAAACTGATGTGGAGGTGACTCATGTAAGCTCAGCTGCTACTACTGAGAGTGTTTCACTAACCTCTTAAGATAGTGGTAACATAAGTAGGACTGAGTGTACGACAACCTTGCCCCTTGATGACTCTGAAAGAGACATCAACACACAAGGGTATCCACAGCGCCAAGAAACCACTACTGGTGGTGATGATGAACATACTAGGTATGTTATCTCATCTCCCAATGATTCTTCAAAAGAAGATGAGGGTAGTCTGAACTCATTATCAGAGACCTGCATTCTAAAGTCTCAAACCTTGAATTAAAGGTTATGACTTTAGAAGACAGGTCTGCCACTCAGCAACTTGAGACACACATTGACAAGTCTGTTAGGCATGTACATACTTAGGTTTCTTTAAGTTCTTCCTCTAGCTCATCTACTTCTCAAGATGATGCTACCAAAAAGGGGGAGAATGTACAGAAACAAAGACATGAAGAACCCTACCTTACCATCACAATAACTTCCCTTGATGCCATATCTTCTTTGTACCCTACACAGCAATACTCTGCAACCATCTTCCCTCAACCAGCTCCTATTACTATTCAAGTGGATCCAAGATGCTTATAGATCTCAATTGGTTTTTAACCACATTTTTGATAAGCTCATCCATTGAACAACCTTCCCCTGATGTAGTCATTGCCTACTTTGGAGCTGAGGAGCTTCAAAGGCTGAGTGCACCACCTACCTCTAAAAAGAAAGTTGGTTAACCTAAGTTATCTATTGAACCTGAGATTAACTTCGAAGGGGATATACAGACTCATGGCCCAACAACCAATTTGGAAGGGACAGGTAGTGCAGTTTTAATTACTTCCGAAGCAGAAATCCTTGCTACGGAAGGAATAATTGAACTATCTTCCTCGTCCAATGATCTATTCATGACTGAGGCCATTCATGACCTAGCCACTGAGGTAAAGAGTGAGGACTTCCTTACAACCCCTCTCTCCCAAATACCATAAGTTCAAACCCCCTCTCTCCAACCTGAATCCTCTAAACCTGAGTCTCCAAAGGCTGAATCTTCCTCTGATCCTAAGGGGAAAAGGAAGCTCACTGTTGAGGAGCTTCTAGAGGAGGAAAGATTGGAAAAGCTCAAGAAGAAATGAAGAGTTGATACTGGGATGTTGTTGGCTACAAGTAGCAAAGCAGCAGCAGCCGCTCAAGAAAGTATTAACAACAAAAAGAGAGTAGAGGTCATTGACAGGCTCATCAGCCTGGGAGTAGCTAATGAAGAAATCCTTCTACACCCACTTGATGAACTTGTGAAAATAGAAAAGGCTACCTTGCTGCAAAAGGAAAAAGAGGAGGCAGCAAGGTTGGCTGAAGAGGAGGAGAAAAGGAAAAGGAAGGAGGAGGCTATTCTCAGGAGCTGGCACCTCACAATTATGATACGATCTTGTTTCTTTTCCATAAAGAACAAGATCAGATCAATAAAGAAAGGAAGATGGATGCTAGGGAGAAGCTGGGAGAGAACAAAAAGAAGGAGGAAGAGGCACAACTTGCTGCTACCAAGAAGGAGAGAGATAAGGAATGGATGAAAACTTATCTCAAAGCCTTTGGCTTCTCCGGCAAGCAAGTGGATCCTATGCCACTGAAGACCCTACAATGACATGTCAGCAACATCAAGGCTGACATTCTCTTAGGAAGAAGGCAGGAGGTAAGTCAAACATCAACTGTTCAGAAGAAGGCACCCAAACCAACACCAACACCCTCCCTTACCCATCAAAACTAAACCAACCACTAAGCCTCAAACCCCTAAACCCACACCTACACCCTCACCTACACCCTCACCTACTGCTTCCTAACAACCACCTCCACTACCTATCCTTAAACCCAAAACACAACCTAGAACCTAATCTCTAACCAAACCATCTTTTGAAACATCTAAACCCCTAAACTTAGAAGAATTCAAGGAGTTCAAGAAGAAGCTCATCAACTGCACAACACTGAGCGACATCTCTTGTGAAAAAGAGACAATTAAGCTAAAATATAATAATGGCTCTTCCAGTTCCCTCATAAGAGATGCATTCCTTGATCTGCCTACGGGAACACTGGACCAAGTTCTCTAATTTCTTGCAGTCAATTCAGATGTTCTAACAGAAGAAGAGAAAAAGTTAAGAATGAGACTGGTGACTCTGCTAGATACTAGGAAGGGGACAAGTTTTCATCCAAACCCCTCAATCCTAGAAAACAAATAGTCCAGTGGAGGTTCGATGAACCTTCACGCAACTTTGTTATGGAAAGAGAGAATGGTGAAGTAAAAAGGGTTGATACTTTATCTCTGTTACACTCTAGCAGATTTGACATTGATGAGTTAGCAGAGAAACCATTCTCCAATCCTACCAACTCTCAGGTTGCTGCTCACATCAAAAATCATCTGAGCAGTCTTCATCTGGCTGAGCTTACATAGAAAGCCAAGACTGAAGAAGAGTTGAAAAAGAGAGCAAAGGATGATGAAGAAGGCATAACTACAATAGGAAAACCATTCCTTCAGATGGTTGAAGGCTCAACTTCTGATCCTATAGTTAGATGGGAATATGACTACAATTCCTATCAACTAACTCTCTTCATATGGACGCAGCATAGGGTGCATGTCATTTAGAACAACAGACTTGATCTATTATCTAGGAATGACTTATACAAGCTCCTCACCACCACATCAGGGAAGAACAAGGAGACAGACAAATATCTTCTTTCCCTGGTGTTAAAGACCTTAAGGAGGCTGGTGCAACCAAAACGACACATAGAATACTTTGAAGTACAATTGAAAAAGTCTTCCAAAGCTAAAGCTGCTCTTCCGAAGACAATTTGAAGATATTTTGAAGCTTAAGTATGAAGAACTTCCGAAGGAAAACTAAGTCTTCTGAGACCAAGTAGTTTTCCTTCCGAAGTATATGAAGAACTTCCGAAGGTAGAACCAAGTCTTTCGAGACCAAGTAGTTCTCCTTCCAAATCATTCATACTTAGAAGATCTAAGACAAAGTTTTCCAGAGAATGAAGTCATGAAGACTTGCAGAAGACTCGGTAGAAGTTGATTCTTCTGAAGTATAAATGGCCTCGGAAGAATTTATTCTTTTGAAGCCATTTTGCTTTCGGAAGAATCAACTATGAACCAGTGGACATAAGAATGAGCTATCTGACATCCGCTGATAACTCTGATACACTATGGTTTTTATATTGAATATCTAGTTAGCATCAAAATTTCCTTCCTGCCTTCCATAATAGCTAGATCTTGGCGGTAATGCACTCTGTCATTATTTTAGTGTGAATCTCGAGTATCGTAGAAAGCTCATCATCCATTTCTAATATTCTGAGCTAGGATTGCTAATGTACAAACTTAGCCTGCTGACAGTATATGCTAAGTCAGGTCGAGTACATATCATAAGATATATAAGACTGCCAATGATCCTTGAGTACTCTAACTGAACTACACCCTCGCCTATATGCTACCATAGATGGTGGGTAGTATCAATAGGGGTTTGAGCAACCCTCTTGTCATCTTCATTAAATTTCTCAAGGATCTTATTGATATGGTGAAATTAACTTAACACAAGATCATTTTAGGTTGTAATAATTTTTACTCCATGGATCACATTGGCTATACCCATGTCTTTCATGTCAAATATAGCTTTCAACATATCGTTTGTAGATATGATCATGTTCTCATCACTCCCAATGATAAGCATATCATCTACATAAATGCATAATATAACATAACCTCTAGATGTGTCTTTCATATAACAACATTTGTTACACTCATTGTTTTTAAAAGCATTATTGATCATAACTTGGTCAAACTTTTGGTGCCATTGTTATGGAACTTGCTTCAATCCATAAAGAGACTTAATAAGTTTGCACACTTTTTCCTCCTAGACAGTAGCAGAGAAACCCTCAGGTTGCTCCATATAAATCTCTTAATCTAAATCCCTATTTAGAAAAGCAATTTTTACATCCATTGGATGTAGTTCTAAATTTCACAAAGCTACAATTGCAAGCACAAAACTTATAGAGGTTATTGGTGTCACATGTTACTAAGTATTAAAGTAGTTTAAACCTTCCTTTTGTCTGTAACCTTTGATCACTAACCTTGCCTTGTACATATCAATGGAACCATCGGATTTCATCTTCTTTTTAAACATCCAACAATATCCAAATGGTTCACAACTTGGAGGAGGATCCACCAACCTCCAAGTATGATTCTGTAAGATAGAATCAATTTCCTTCATGATAGCTTCTTTCGATTAAGGTCCTTCTGAAGATAACCACGTCTCGCTAAGTTTGGGGCTCACCCTCAACCATATAAGTAAGAAATTAGGCCCAAAAGATTTTTTAATCCTTTACATTTTTCTTCTTCTAAGTTCAACCTCTTTAACCTCAGAGTGTTCTTTATCTTCATTAAGAACAACGTCATCAACTGGTGTTGACGAGCTCGTTTGCTCCTTATCCAAACAAGGAAACATATCTTTAAAGAATGACACATTCTATAATTCCTTTATAGTATTCTTGGTGTATTTTGGGATTCTTTGACTCATATACAAGAAACCGATAAACACTATGATAGGCATTACCTATGAATACACAATCCACAGTTTTAGGTCCTATCTTTGGAGCCTTTAGTGGTGGCACAACCATTTTTGCAAGACACCCCCACACTTTCAAGTATATGTAGGATGGTTTTCTTTCCTTCTATAATTGTTAAGAAGTTAGATCCTTTTATATGAAAGGTATATATTCAAAATATAACTAGCCAATAGGATTGTTTCCCCCCATATTTCTTGGCTTAACCCAAAACTTATCAACACTGTATTCATCATTTCTTTTAATGTATGATTTTTCTGTTCTGCAATCCCATTTTGTTATAGGGAATAGGGAGCAGTGCATTTATAGATAATTCTATTTTATGCACAAATATCAGCCAATGGTGAAACATATTCACTGCCTCTATTGTGTACCTTTATTATTATGTTGAGTTGATTCTCAACCTTGTTTTGTACAAGACAAACTTGTCAATTACTTCATCCTTACTCTTAAGTAAGTACACATAGCAATATCTGGTACTATTATTAATAAAAGTGAAAAAGTACTTGTTGCCACCTTTTGTGGGAATCGACTTAAAGTCACACACAACAGTGTGAATCATATAAAGGTGCTTGGTTATTCTTTCAATTGACTTAAATGAAGATCTTATTTGTTTGGCTTCAACACATGTTTTATATTTTATGCTTGATTTAATGAAAAATGTTTGTACATAATCTAATTTAATCAAATGTCGTATTGAATTAAAATTAAAGTTTCCAAGACGATTATGCCAAATATTAGAAGACTCGATCATATAAGCAGAAGTAGAAGCTTTTTTATCCATATTCGTTTACTGCAGTTACATTGAGTTTAAACATACCATTTTTCGCATTACCCTATCTAATAAACATACCATGCTTAGCTAAAATAAATATATCACTTCTAAAAACTAGAGTTAAAGCCAAACCTATTGTTAGATCATATGAGGCTGGTGCAACCAAAACAACACTTGGAATATTTTGAAGTACAATTGAAGAAGTCTTCCGAAGCTAAAGCTACTCTTCCGAAGACAAGTTGAAGATCTTCTGAAGCTTAAGTATGAAGAACATCCGAAGGAAAACTAAGTCTTTCGAGACTAAGTAGTTTTCCTTCCGAAATGTATGAAGAACTTTCGAAGGAAAACTAAGTCTTCTGAGACTAAGTAGTTTTCCTTCCGAAGTATATGAAGAACTTCCGAAGGTAGAACCAAGTCTTCCGAGACCATGTAGTTCTCCTTCCGAAGCATTCACACTTAGAAGATCCAAGACAAAGTCTTCTGAAGAATGAAGTCTTGAAGACTTGAAGAAGACTCGAAAGAAGTTGATTCTTCCGAAGTATAAATGGCCTCGGAAGAATTTATTCTTTCGAAGCAATTTTGCCTTCGGAAGAATCAACTATGAACCAGTGGACATAAGTATGGGTTGTTTGACATCCGCTGACAACTCTGATACACTGCATGGCACTTTCCCATGCCCATGTAGTTGACCGTACTTTATTCCACTGTTCACCTCTATCAGTTAGTATAGTTACCATACTTAGTTGGTGACAAAAGATAAGTCATGGACCTATCATGAATACCTATTCTAGGATATTATTTTATCTTAGACACTTTACTTCTTGCAATATAGGATTTGTCTAGCGGTAAATTCCAGCTGGTTTTTCAAGTATAACCGACTGTAGATAGTAGTATATATAGTTTCTCAATGTAACTTAAGTTACCATGCTTGTAAGAGTTTTGTGATACTAAGTTAAGAAGTAATATATACAAGTATCTTGAAAACCATTATTGTGTTCATTAACATATTATATTATTGTCAACTTAGTTAGGAATTCTACTTCATCAACCGAGTGAGACTTTGTGAGTTTATGAGATACAAAACTTGTGTTGAGAGAGCAACACCGATCCTGCACCTATTAAGCAATGATCCCGATACAGGTCTCTTGTGGAAGTCAGGAACATAAAGCATACTGCTTAACGTGATCTCTTTCTTAGAAGTCCATTTCAAGATCATATCGCCTTCACTGTTGATGTTAGCAGTAGCTGCATCCTATATACAATTTCTCATCTCCCACTACCTCCTTGAATGTATTAAAGTGGGTCTTATGTGGCAAACGTGACGAGTTGCCTCGTGTCAACCCACCACCCTTTAGGGTTTTTTGTCACCAAATTGACCTCTTCCCTTATTGTAGCAAGGTCTAAGATCATAGCAACCACTGGCGTATCATGCTCAATTATATGCCCCTTCTCTTATTTAGGAGCCTTGCATTGATGAGAAAGGTACCAAATTCACCATTATGGTAGCATTTCCATTTAAATAGAGCTACATTATTCTTCACACCACCTTTCCTAGGCCTAAGGTCCACAACCTTAACATTCCTTTTTTTAAGATTTTAGCCTTTGTTATCCCAAGTACATTGGCCATGTTAAATCATATTTACCTTAGAAGAAGGCTGCACAAAGTTGCTTTTAAGGGCCAATCTGTAGACAAATTCGAAGGTCTTCAATAGTCATTTCCTTGCACTTGTGCTTTAGGTAATTCTTGAAATCTACCCAGCAAGGAGGTAACTTTTCAACAAAGGCAGTAACCTGAATTGTTTCACTAAGAATTATTCATTCAGAGTGGATGTCACTAAGTATAACATGTAGGTCTTGAACTTGGTTAATAACAGTTAAAGAATCAACAATTTTATAATCTAAGAAACGAGTGACCAAAAATTCCTTCGTGCATGCATTTTTTGTTTTGTACTTGCGTTCCAATGAGTCCCATGATTCTTTGGCATTCATTATCTTGCAGTACTCATTATAGAAAGATCCATAAAGCCATTAATTACATAGTTGTAGCATAGATATTCAGAGTGTTTCCACACATCAACCATGCTCATAGTTTGAGAATATACCCCTTCAGCAAGCTGAAAGGGAGACTCTTAAAAACAGTGTAAGTTTTAGAGTTGTTAAATAGAAAAGCATCTTTTTCTAGCAACTTTTGAAATTCAAACCAGAAAATTCATCTGATTTTTCAACATGGTTTGCCATTGCTCAGACAGCTTTGGTGCCAAGTAAGCATCCCATGGTAGTGGAAGAAGAAAAAGGAATTATAGCAGCCATTTTGGAAACAAGAAAAATCACACGTCTTAAATAGTGTTATATTTATATTTTCCAAAGTACAAAAACTCATTTGTTTTAGACCAAAGTAATCGTTAGAAAATGAAAATATTTTATAAAGCACAAATGAATGGTGTTTTAATTTTGAAGTTTGCAGGAATACCATTCACAAACTAAACTTAGAATTTTTCTTAATAAATTAATATGGATACAATATAGAATGAAACTAACAGATAAAAAATGAATACAAGAAAGGGAATAAACTTTAGGAGTAGAAATAACTAAGAATAATGAAACAAGCATAGCTGGTCATTTCTGCTCAACACAAGTCCCTTAAAACAGATTTCAGGCCACCCAAGTGAATTATGTCTCTCTCCAAGGGTACAATAGCCTAAGTAGATTGTACTGCCTGGCTCAATCAAGAACCTGTTATAATACTTGAAACAAGAGTATTAAGTGTAGAAAACATAGCAAATTCTTCAAATTGAGATATAAGAAACATATATCAACTACCACTTGAACAATGCACACATGCATTGTATTTATACTGTTAATTCTAAAGTTTAATTAGTCTAAGAGTCAAGATTAATACTGAGTTAATATGAGTTTAAATATGACTTAGTGAGTTTAATCACTCCTAACTCTACACGTCAACATCGAGTTAAAGTGAATATGATACGTAGTGAGTTTAATAACTCCAAGAGTCTATACTTTCCAAACATCATTTAGTGCTTCGAGCTAAACAGATAAGCAACAACTAAGTAACTCACTATTAAAGTCTGCCTTTCAGTAAATGGTGTTCCTAATGATCGGCAGCTGATCTACTAAATAGTAGATGAACTTCGACAACCACATGTACTAGCAGCAAGGAGATTAACAGATGGACTCAGTAGTATCTGCTGAATTGTAGATAGTAGCACCTATTGAATAGCAGCGTGCTCGTGCAGCAATAGATGGGACAACTCATGTTCCAACAAACTTAATTTTCATAAGTCTTATATTTCAACTACCCAAATAGCTTTATTATGGACACGATTTGATTTGTTGTAATCCTCTCATGTCATAGAATACTGTTGGATTGGTTTGGTTTTGATTAACAAGAACTTCTTCTTTAATCAGTAGATAACGAATACGGAATCTAAGTTAACTACTTACTATCACAACATAAATTCATTGAGAAAAGGTAAATACACAAGTACTTCTTTCAAAGTATTCACTTGATTAATCATTTAAGTACAAATGATACAATCGACAGATAAAGCCAAGTGGCTTGAAAAGCTTGCCTCTACTATACAAGTGTAAGGACTTTTATACTATGAAATCTAAACAATAAGAATAAACTATCATATGTTCAGAGTCTATAGCAAAATAGATAATCTACGTATTAGAGTTGGAAGCTTTAGTACTATGTTTTATCCAAAAGGTGAAACACAACAACCATTGACACAAACATTCTTGTTTTGATTAGCAGTTTATCAGCAGCTCATGTAGTTCACTGCAGATCAGCAGCAGTCGATTGGCAGCTCATCGGTAAAGTGCTGATCGATAGTTGCCCAGCGTATGTTGATTGACAGTCATTCAGCATATGCATTTCGGCACTAGATTCAACACTTAGCTTAATTTGGTAGTTGGTAGCCAGTGCTAAAATCTTGAGTTTTCAGTAGCGTCTTACTTTTTATAGATCAACAAATTTCTTCTAGGATGATGCTAACAAAACTCTCTCTTCATCCGTCAAGCATTTTGATTAGTAGTAGTTCATACATGTATCCTCTTCTATCTCTTGAGGGGTTTTCAAGAGGTAGATTCACCAAATCCTTCATGTTATGCTAAGAAAGTCTAAAAAGATCATACTCTTTGACTTCAACTTTGCCAACACCAACATATGTTAGACTAAATGTTTGGTTGAGAAATTGTAACCCCAGTGGGTGATTGGATCATGAGTGCTTAGTGGAGTCACATGCGAAAATTCTTCTTATTCCTTTTGCTCAGCCTTGTTTCCATATTTTTATTTTTAGAATGGTAGTTTTAGATTTGTACTTGTTTGGCATGCCTTCATATTCTGAAGCTAACTTGTGCATCCTTTCTAAGTCTTCAAGGTTGAGCTTTAGAACCTCTAACTCATATAGAAAGAAAGAGATTGACTTGTTCTTTCTTTCTATAAAGAAGTTCTCAGCTTTTAAATCATAACCCCATTTGATGATTGTTGTATCATCATTATTTGAGTCGTCTTCTTCATCATATTCTGAGGGTTATTTTTCTTCTTCTGGATTCTCCAACCCATATCTCATTCTATCAGCAACACTGGTGATGATTACTTTATATCCTGAATCATCTGATTGGCTTTGGGTAGGGGATTTGGCTGTTTTAGTAACTTGTTAGACTGGTGGAGAACTATGCTTAGTGGTATGAGTATGTAGAGAAATAGTGGGAGGTGATTGCAGTTGATTGCTAGGCTCGGCAGATGGAGTGGTTTCAGAAGCTTCAGACGCTAGCTTCTCCTTTCTATGTTCTAAAGTCTACCTTAATTTCTCTAGATGATATTTGTAGATCCTCATCAGGACTTTTTCCACTTCCCTTACCTAGAATCATTGCTCAGATTCCTTAGTCTTAGCCTAGTCAAGTCAGTTATCTCGAACCAGTTGAAGCACACGAGTTGGTTCCTTGAGTAATCTACTCTTCCTGTTGCTGATCTAGTTATGAAGTAGGTATTCTTCTTCTGATCATATTCCTACTCTATTATTGGATCATGTGCTAACAGTGGAGTTTCAAGGATCTCTTTAACAATATCAGCTTTGAGTAAGGAAGTACTTTATGTAGTAACACTTTGGTTTCATCATTCTTACATCCAAAGATGCTGAAGTACTCAGGAATTTGCTTAAAAATGTTAAGTCACAAATCAAGTACCTCATTTTCATGATCACAGTACATGATTTCTCTATTAGCCCTCTTGACAACAAATTTCTTCTTTTGAGCAAGAAACCTGGCAACCAACACCTTTGTTCCTTTGAGTATCTTCTCCTCTACTTTTGGATCAATAATTTTTTTGCTTTTACAACTTTCTTTGGTGCTGTCTTCTTCTTTACAAGGATTAAAAAGATAGGTTGACTGTCATCAGAGGTTGTTGACTCAGGGGATGCTAGAGACTCAGTCGACAGATAGGAAGATCATTGAATCATAGTCTTTGTCTTGACATGTTGTCTTTCCCGTTGCTCTATGGCTTCTTCAAATTTTGGGAGCTCACCAGCTGCAATCTTTTGCTTGATTTTTCTGATATTTAGATCAAGAGTTGACATACTCATTGGTCCAACTTGTCTACCAGAGAAACCATAGTATTTGAGGAATTGCTTCATTTGTTGTTTATCCTTGAACTCTTGCTGAACTCATTCTGCTTGCTTCCTCTCTGATGTTTCCCACTTTCTTATAGCTAACTCAGTTGTATTCTCTAATTCAGTATGAGTTGTAGCTATTAGTTTAGATTTGATCTCAGCAGTGCTCCACTCCATGACCTCATCAAAATTGAATCTTTTCAACTGAAGTTCAGCTTGTAGGAGACATTTTTAATGATATTTCTTCTCTTTTTTTCAGTAGAGGTCATGGGTTTGGATCCGACAGTTTCAATTGTTGAAGCCTGCTGAGTAGCTATTTTTTGGGTGTTTTTGGCAGATGGCGTGGATGACTTAGATGGCACCTTCTTGACAGCTTTGGCCTTTGGTTTAGGTGGAGCTTTTGATGTTGTTCTGCTGGGTTCACCACCACATTGAATTTTTTTGTTGCAGTTCTTGTAGCTCTCGAATCCTTTGCACTTTTGATTAGTGCAATTATGTTCTTATTAATAGAGGATTCTTGAGCTCTACCTGCCTTCAGTAATACAACTTCTTCTTCAAAACTTGGTAGGAACATCTCCACCTTATTAGTCATCAGGAATCTAGCCTTTGATTTCTGTGACTTAATTTCAATTTCCTCTTCAGCAGTCATATGTCCCTTACCTTTGTTAGAGGCAGAGACTTTTGCAAGTCTGACTGCTAAAAATCTAATGGTTACATCTGATGCCTCACCAGCTGACATGGGATCATCAACAGTTTTCTGAGCTCTCGCAGCATCATTAGTGACTTCTAGGCCATCTCTTTCCATATTCACCTTAGAGTAACTAGGGTTTCAGCCTTAACATCCAGTTGACAAAATATCACCTCAATTGATTTTCTGAGTTCAGACTCAGGAGTGTCCTTATGTTGTTTATAAAATTGGGCTGAAGCTTCAAGGGTCACCCCATGTCTTTCCATATCATCTTCCATGGTCTGGGTGCCTCTTATGTAAACCACCATTCTTCCTAATGATTCAACTGCTGAAGAAGCCTCTAGCTTAGTGCTTTCGGTAGTTGCATCAACAACTGATTTATTCAGCTCTTTCGCAGCTTCTAATAGCACTTTTAGCAATGGTGCCTTTTTCAGCAGATACCTTATGAAAGGCTTCAAGTCTAAGCATGAGCTCTCTCTTTGATGATTCCTCATCAGATCTCTTCTTTTTAGAGAGAGCAAAGAAGAAGTGTTGTATCTTTTCATCATGACCAATTTCTTCTTCCCAATTGAACCTTTTGGTTCATCCTCTTCATAACTCTTTTAGCTTCTATCTCGTTCTTTTCTGAGCTATCATAGGCATATCTACCAAGAAACTCATTCATTTTGGCTTCAGCTTCCAATAGAGACTTATATTGGTCAGTCCATTTGGAAGAGAAAGAGATTGGCTGTGTAGCATGTACAAATTGAGTAGCCAATCTCTAGAGAATGTCTTTAGCTTCTTTGGGCTCATCTTCCCCCTATTTTGTAGTATTATCTGAGATTCCAGATGACACTAAGCATGTAAAGGAATACACATCCAAAGGTTCTTATGGTGCTAAGAGTTGAAGGCTTAGAATGATTATTTATTAAAGGTCAATGGTCTCTTGAAGTTGCTCCACTTTGTGTTCAAGATCCATTGCCTTTGTTGTAGCTTGTTGAAGAGTTGTTAGTTGTTCTTCAAGAATGGTCACTCTTACAACTTGCTGTCGGAGAGTTTTGAGTTGTGCTTCCACCTAAGACACTCTATCTACTGAAGATTTTGGCAGACAGTTCTCAAATTCAAGAACTATGGCTCGTTCAGCATAACCTTGAAGCCTTGCATTCTAAGCTTGTAAGGCATTCATTTGTTGAGAAAGCTAAAGGTTATGGGCCGTTAATTCATTTACTTGTTTCATTCTTCCCTCATCCACAAATGTGGAATCCTTGGGAAATGAGGTACTAGGCCAAGCCTATACACCGTCACCTCCAGATGTAGTTTCTTGGCGCCTTGGATTCCTTTCCTTAAGGAATGACTTAAATGAGACATTCTCAAGGTGAGTTTACATGGTTGAGGCCTTAGTGATGTTGTCTCTGTCTTGTTGTTCAACTGATGGACCAGCAGTAGAGACAACCTTTTCTATATTAATCCTTTCCTCCCTAGGATGAATCTCTTAGGATAAAGGATGTAGGTCATATGTTGCTACAAACATATCAGTCTCCACTGTCTATATTGTATGGAAGGGTGAAGATAGTGGATCATGCTGAAGTGTAATAAGAACATCATCACCCTGGGTAATAGACATGTGTATGGGAGATTGTGGAGCTGAGTCTAATGGCCCAGGATATGAACCAATTCTTGATAAGACTTCTTCCTTAGAAATTGTCTCAGTGATGTGGGTATCCCTTTTGGTTTGCTCAATGAAGTGTTGTGACTCCGATTGATGGCTTATAACTTGGGTGTAGGTCTGCTCAGAATAAGAAAGAGAAACCTTCTTCTTTGAGCCTTATCTAGGTATGGCTGACACCTTTGACTCAACTGGGACCCTGGTTTCTAGTCTTGTCTTTTTGAGGGGAGGTGATTAGGGGGCTCGTGTCTTCGTAGTAGATGATGTAGGGGTTCGCTTGTGTTTTCTTGTTTTGGGCAATGATGTAGAAAGTGTAGGATCAGTAGTGATGGGTGGCCATGCTGTCACCCTACTACTCAGTGACCTCAAGCATATGTGCGAATAGGGTAGTTTCCTTCCCAGAAGAATATTTTGGAGAAGCCTTGAACTTTAAAAAAATGGCTTTGTTTAAAGTTCCTAAAGCATATACAACTCCTCCTATTTTAAGTTTATCACCCAATTTTTCTTGTAAAATTAGTTATATGAATCTTGAGTACCATAAAAACTTAAACTTTGCAAAACGTTGCTGTTTGACCAAACCATGGATAGCCCCTGCTAAATCCAATGGTACCTGATCCCATCCTTTCAATTTGTTTGATAAACAATGAAGGAAGATATAAAGATTGATTCTCCAATTATGATATACCTAAGATTTGGAGAAGGTGAACATCAGGAGGGTTCCTTCATATCCCATCTCCTTGAAAGTGGCACTTACCACTTCTTTGAAGAAAGAAGATTCACCATCTGCATCATTCAACTTCAGATGTTGCGCATCTCTAACGTTGCTTTTGGCGTAGGAGATGGTGACCTTCTGTCATTGCACCATTGCGTTGAGGATTTTTGTACCATATTACCTTTGAATGGAACATGTACTCCAGAATTCCCGAATGTTTGTCTCACAGATCACCGGGTCTATGGTGATTGCAAAAGTGTAATTACTATTGCATAGAATATGAAGTACAGGATCATAGACCTAATCACTAATGGGTTGAAGTGATATGTTGATGTTATGATTCGGTCTGAATTCTCGGGTTTGAGTTTGAGTGGCCATTGAAAGTATAGGACTTGAGAGATTGAAGGTTTAAGGTTTTGATTTGTGAAGAAGATTGAAGATGACAATGGTGAAAAAACAAATGATTTTAACAGTTGTGATAATATATAAAAAGTGAATTTTAAAATGTTTTACCACCGTAACTGTAAAATCGACAGCTTGAGATAATGAAACAGTCTTTCATGTAACTTCTCCGGTGCCACTACATATTGGAAGATAAAAGCTGGACCTACTGGATCTTTATCAAAGAGATATGCCGAAATCATACTATCTTCCGAATCACCCTATTTGGCAAATGCACTGCTTTGCCCAGTTATCTGCTGACTTGCAAAATTCAGTAGATACCAAGTTATCTATTGATACTCAGTAGATACCTATTTATCTGCTGATTTGCAAACTTTGGAAGATACACAGTTTTACCCATTTGATCGAAAAGAAGCATTTCTTTACAAAAATTTTATCTATCATTAATTAAATGATTTAAGTATTCAAAGTTTATCATCCCAATAGTAGATATAAGATATTTAAATGTAGTTTCATCAAAAGCCTTTGTGAACAAATCTGCATATTGTTCATTTGTATGGACTTTAATTAATTTAATGATTTTCTTTTCTACACAATCTCTAATGAAATGATACCTAATCAATGTGCTTTGTCTATGAATGCTGAACGAGATTGTTGGTGATGGAGATGGCAGTGTTGTTTTTAATGTAAATTGGAATGTTCATGAAAGTTACTACATAATCCCTAAGTTGAGTTTGGATCCACAACACCTGAGCATAACAACTTGATGCAGAAATGTATTCTGCTTCAGTAGTTGATGTGGAAACACAGGTTTGCTTCTTGTATTGCCATGAAACCAGTCTTCCCCCTAGAAACTGACTTCTTCTTGAGGTGGACTTCTTGTTGATTTTGCATCCATCATAGTCACTATCTGTATATCCATAGAGATTGAAGTCAACACGCTTAGGGTACCATAATCCCAACTTAGGTTCCCCTTTAAGATACTTTAAAATTCTCTTGGCAGCCATTAGATGTGACACCTTTGGAGCAGCTTGGAATCTTGAACAGACGCATGTGGCAAACATGATTTGTATGTTGGCTGTGAGGTACATGAGAGATCCAATGATGGCTCTGTACTATTGCTGATCAACTACTTCCCCTCAAGATCAGGAGTTAATGAACATGTCTTCGACATTAGGGTTTTAGCAACCTTAGCATCAATAGCTTAAAATCTCACTAAGATGTCCTGAACATACTTAGATTGATCTATGAAGATGGCATCATAGGTTTCTTTTACTTGCAACCCTAGAAAGAAAGTGAGCTCTCCATTGAACTCATCTCAAACTTTGACTTCTAGAGACTTTCAAAGGCTTTTCACAAGCTCTCATTAGTAGACCCAAAGTTGTTATCATCCATATACACTTCTACCAAAATGATATCCAAGTCAACCTTCTTGATGAAGAGAGTTTTATCTATGGATCCTCTGGTGTATCCATTCTTCAGGAGAAAGCTAGAGAGTGTCTCAACCATTTCCTTAGGGCCTGATGAAAACCATAAAGGGCTTTGTTAAGTTTGCATACATGATTTGGCTACTTGGAATCTTCAAAGCCTGGAGGTTGGTAGACATAAACTTCTTCATTACTCTCAACATAAAGGAATGTACTCTTGACATCCAACTGAAACACCTTGAAGTCTTTGGAGGTAGCAAATACTAGAAAAATTCTGATTGCTTCAAGCCTAGACATAGGAGCAAAGTCTTTATTATAATCAATCCCTTATTTTTGTGTCTAACCTTGTACCACATGTCTGGCTTTATTTTTTTATAACAATGCCCCTGTCATCCTTCTTATTTCTAAAAACCCATTTGGTCCCTATTGTAGTCTTCCCCTTTGGAAGTGCACATAGTTTTCAACTCTTTGTCGAGCAAATTAAAGAAGCTACTCCTAAATGGCTTCTACCCAGCTGTTATCTCTTAAGGCCTCATCAACTTTCTTTGATTCTAGTTGAGAAAAAAAGCATGAAAACAAACAGATGTTTCCTTCATTCACTCTGCATCTTGTCTTGACACTAGCATCTACATTGCCAATGACATTCTCAACTAGATGCTTTTTATGAATTTTAGTCTTGAGATTACTTGGATTTGTTGAGATAGATCCAAATTGAAGAAATTTGTTTAAGGAAGTTTGGCAGATGGATTGATTGGTTCATCTGCCGAATTGACTCTATCTTCAGCATATGTTATATATGGTTCATTTTCAAGAGATAGTCTAGTACGACAATGATCATGTGACTTCATCTGATGAGTCACAATGAGCATGTGATGGATGACCCACGTTGTTTGTGGCACTAGCATCTGCTTCTGCTAAATGAAGCTGGACTGTTTGAGCAGATGACCTATTATGACTGATCCCTTGTGGTAGATCTACCCTGTGATCTTCAACACTAGGAACTTGTATGTCTGTTGACCTGTTTAGTGAGTCTCCTGAAACATTCTTAATTAAATGGTTAAATATAGTTGTGAATCCATTTAGATCAAACATCCAACTTGGAGTGTTTCTAATACTATTTGAGTAATTCTCATTGAATATGGCATTTTTGGATTCCTCAATAGTATGGTCAACTCTGTTGTATACTTTGTAAGCCTTAGCTTGTGATGAGTATCCAACAAAGTACCCATCTACTGATTTCTCAGTAAATTTGGATAAATGATCTTTGGTATTGAGAAGGGTGTATGGACATCTAAAAGGTTCGAGGAACCTATGAATATGTAAGGCCCCATTCCCGGAAATCTCACAGTTAGTCAATCAGAGCATTATTTATATAAAATAAATACATTTAATAAAAACATCGCAGCTGATTAAGTTATCAAAAACCATTCATGCATTAATATTTAATGTTTCCGAATAATACATCATTGTATTTTAGGAGTTACAAAAGAATCGTTCAGTTGCATTATAAAACAACAATATCATCATGCACAAATGGATGCCAGTCTTGCCCGCCAAGTAGCTTCACCCGCATGCCATCCCCAGCAACAAGTTACCTGCCAAGTGAAAATGCATAAAAGTCAGCGCTGCTGAGTGAGTTCTAGTTTTAAAATATTAAAATACCTTGTTTAAATATATAAAATATCTTTTTCTTAAAATACTTCATTTTCCATGAAAGTCATCATTTCCGTACCTGATCACACATCATACATAGAACGAGATAACATTCATTATTATCTTTCATCATTTTCTCATTCATTTCATACTTTCATCATTATCTTTCACTTTCTACGGAACCAATGTGCAATACCCCGAACATTGTGCACGAAGCGGGTACTGGGCCGAAGTCTATAAATAGACCCCTAACATTGCACACGAAGCCTGACCCAGTACCTAGGGCATGCCACAAGGGTCCCGTCAATCTCAAAGATTGACCCTGTGTGCATCCTTCGGGTTAGCTAAACCGGACACAGTTGAGCTAACGACAACATGGTCGTGCACCTCCATTCAAATTTGCTTGCAAGACTTTCATTCATTCATTATGTTCCACTTTTCATTATCATTCATCTTTCACTTCATTTATGATAATACTTTACGTATACTAGCATAAACACACCACGTAAAGTCACATAATAATACATAATATGGAACATAAGAACAGGCCACAAATAAGCATAACATGAACAAACATAACCACCAAAACATCCCAGGGTTAAGTCTTAAAATTTCTATTTCCCAAATTTTCGGAAAATTTTCTAAGGCATTTAGGCGCATGAGCACTATACAGGCGCAAGGGTAGTATGTAGGAGCACAAACACTTTTGGCGCACGAGGACACTTAGGCGCATGAGGAAACATAGGCGCATGAGCACTGCTTGGGCGCATGAGCCTTACTTAGGCGCATGCGCACTTAGGTGCATGAGGTACTGTTTGGGCGCATGAACCTCACTTAGGCGCATGAGTACTTAGGCGTATGAGCAGTGGGCACATTAGGTACTATTGGGGCGCATGTGCAGGTACTTAGGCTTTTTAGCAAAAGTTCTCAGGCACATGAGCCCTATTTGGGCGCATGAGAAGGGACTTAGGCGCATGGACAACTATGTTGAACGTATGGGCAGTTACCAATTTGAACGTGCACTTATTCCAGACCTCAAAAATCATTCTAACATGTTCTCAATCCAATTCTAACATACTAGACACCTAAAAACAAGCATACAACCACAATATACAAGCAAAACATACGGTATAACATGTTGAAAATTTTTTAAAAGTTAGTTACATGCATTTTCAACCCCAAAACAAGTTTAAAAACAAGAAACCGGGGATCTAAAACTCACCAATTGTAGCCTTCAAGCAAAACTCCACCGAACTTGAGGGCACAAAGAGTTCAAACAGCTAAACACACCAAAACACACAACCGAACACAAGAGAACACATAAGAATCGGTCCCGAAGCTGAAAACTCAGTTGAAACCGAACAAAACGCATGAAAAACACTCACCTAAGAAAAATCACAGCTTCTTCTTTAAGAAACCGATGAAACTTCAGCTCTTCTTCTTCTTTCTTCTTTTCTAGCCGAAAGCAGTGTGTAGAAAAGTGTTTATGGGCAGCCATACCCTTTTAAATAATAGAATAATAAAGTTTTATACTTTGCACACTTAGCCCCCTCAACTAGGGTCCATTTACTTTTCTTTCTTTATACTTTTCTTTTCTTTTCTTTTTAGCAAATTTTCGGGTGTTACAAAATAGTCTTCTCTTATGGCACATTTCATAAGAGGTTTTTTTCCATGTGTCTTAACTATCAACACTTTATTCTGAACATAGCACATAGTGCTGACTGCTTCAGCCCAAATTTTATAAGAAGTTTGGAGTTAGACAGCATGTGCCTTGCAGCCTTAATAAGTGTCCTATTTCTTCTATCAGCAACTTCGTTTTGCTGAGAAAATGTAGGAGCACTATATTGCCTTGCAATACCTTTGGATTTACAAAAAGAATCAAGGGTGTGGTTTTTGAATTCAGTACCCTGATCACATCTAATTATTTTAGCCTTTTGATCAATTTGGTTCTTAATTTTGATAAGAAATGATTTTAAAATCTCAGTAGTTTAATCTTTATTTCCTAAAAAGAAAATCAAGTGAACCTAGTAAAATCATCTATTAATACCAAGTAATTAGCCTAAACAAATCCATGTGTAGCAAATGTAAAGGAGTTGTGCTGAAATCAATTTTTTGGACTTATGAGAAGATTTGTGTTGCTTTCCTTTTTCACAAGCAATATAGTGATCAGCAAATGCAAACTCTTTGCTCAGCAGTCCTGTGACTAACCCATTTCAAACTAGTTTATTCATGTTTTTGAGATTTACATGTGCCAATCTTCTGTGCCAAAGGGAGGACTTATTTAAAGAAGCTTTGGAAATAAAACATGACACATTTTCTAAAGGTGATGCATTCTACATGTTGAGCATTTACATATTGTCCTTCTGGGAGCCCTTAAAAGGATTTTGTCATTTGGAATTTCGAACCCAGAATATAAGATAATGCATTCATGCTTTGTGAAAAAAGTGTTATGTTTTTTATCACACAATTAAGACACACTCAGTAGGTTATAGTTTAACTCTTTCAAATAGTTCACCTTGTCAAAGCTTACCTTGCCATTACTAACTGTCCCCCTGCCAGTGATGTATCCTCCTTTTGTATCACTTCCAAAGGCAATAGATCCACTATCGTATGATTCTAAATTCAATAGGCATGATCTGTCACCTGTCATGTGCCGAGAGCATCCACTATCCATAATCCACAAGTTAGTTTTGGCCTACGGATGATCCTTCACATAAAAAGATTGGTTAGTGATGAATAGTGACCCAAGCCTATTTAGTCTTGGTTCTTCCGGTTTTCAGCAATTTTAATTCAATGGTAAGTGCTGAAGGGGTAAGTGGTGGTTTTTGGTCATCTAAGGATTCAGCAGTTTTCTTTGATTTATAGGCTTTTCTTTTGGTTTTTCTTGATGCTTTGACATCATCCTTCTTGTTATGACCTTTTAAAGCTTTTGGAGATGGTGAAGGTTTCTCAAAAGTCTTCTTCTTCTTTTGGTTTGCAGCTGCTAACTTATTCGGCAGATCTTTTAAAGGCGCTAAATTATCTTTGGAATCGGCACTTGAGAGACTTGACTGCCAAACAGTTTTGTGACCATCATCTTTTCTTTTAGATGGTTGTTTGGCAGTCGTAGAAGGCTTGTTAAGATGTTTGATGGACTGGGCTAGTGGATTGTATTGAGAGTCTTTTGAAAACTAACTGTCTTCCCCTTGTTAGGCATGTGATATTCATATGCTTCTTTGCTGACTTAATCATCTGCCTGATTTTTTGTAACTCCTTCTTCATCTTTTCATTCTTGCCTCCCTCAGCTCCACCCATCTTCTTGTTTATCTTTTAGGAACCTCTTTTTATGGATTCAACTGCTTCAGAGATGGACTTTTGAGTATATGGTTGAGGTCTCATTTCTAAATAGTTTAAGGTTCCAGCATAGCAGCTTCTCTTATGGTTCTTCTTGTTGAAATTGTGCTTTGAATGAAGCTTTGTCTTGGAGGAGAGTTTTGACTCCAAAGATAGCAGGTTGGATTTGAAAGATGAGATTTCTTTTACAGATTTCATCTTCCAAATCACAGCCTTGTTAGCTTTTGTCTTGTGTTCTTCTCTCCTTTCCTCCTTATTCTTTTCTTCCTTCTCTTTCTTCTCCTCCTCTTTATCTACTTCCTCAACTATTCTATCCTCCATTTAATCATTTTCTGCTATCTCAATCTCTTCAACAGATGCCTTTGTACAGATTGGTTTGGCAGATACTTGATTTCTTTACTTCAAAGTTGCACTTAGGGGTATAAGTGGGAGTGTATGTCGTTGGGGGTTCCAAAGAGTTATAACCTAAACCTATCTTAGTTTGATATAATCTTTGGGATTTTTAAGTAAAGGCAAGTAATTTTTCAAACTTTTAAGTTTGAACATTATATTTATCAGCATATGTTTTAGCAATGGCTAAATCACCTTGTGTTGATTTCAATCTACTCAAGAGATCATCAATTTGGGTGTCAAGGTTGGTTTGCTCATGTTTTAATTATGAAACAATATTTTCTAGTTCTATTATCTTTTTCTTTTGAGGTTGATCATTTTTCTTAAAATCAGTTTTAAGAAAATTGATTGATTCAACATCCTTTCTGAGATGCAAATTGTGATTTTCTATACAATTTGACCTTAGCTATGCATTTAGGTTTATAGCAGGGTTCAAAAGTTACATAG
The DNA here is from genome assembly GCA_025506505.1 of Flaveria sonorensis. NCBI lineage: Eukaryota > Viridiplantae > Streptophyta > Magnoliopsida > Asterales > Asteraceae > Flaveria > Flaveria sonorensis. The sequence continues at coordinate 13,502,810 of CM046432.1, forward strand.
GGTAAGGAGGTTGAGCTTCCAACCATCAATTTATTTTTGATGGGTGTAACATCTTCTACTTGGAATCTCTAGTCAATCACCTCTTCTCCTGAGGCTACATCTGCTGTATTTCTTTGGCTTAATGAAGTAGAATGACCTAGATGACTTAAGTGTTGTTATAGGTTTGTTGAACTTGGAGGAGTTAGGTTTAACTTTGGTGCTTTACATTCCTTGGAAAAATGTCCCAGCTAGTTGCAATTGAAACATTTCACCTTGCTTTTGTCCAACCCAAATCCTGATCTTTTATGTCTCAGGATCTTTCTTCTGGTTCTCTGTTTAAACTGCTTGGCCCTGAAGGATATCATGGCTATTTGGTAGTTGATATCTATTTCCTCAAGGTCATCTGGATGAATGCACTTTAGATCTTCTTTAGAGATTTGAAATAAGTTGGCTTGGTCACTAACGAAGGTAGAGTTTGAGGGATATGATTATGAAAAGGATGTTGTGGCTGGCTGATTCCATATGCTGAATGATAGTGAAGATTGAGATTTAGTAGTTGGAGATTTAGGGTAGGTGATCATTACTACCTGATGAGTCACCATAGGAGTTGGATAGACTTGGGAGTGGGAGTGATAGTGAACTAGCCCCTTGATACAGTTTCACAAAGTGGAGAGATTTAAAACACTTAGCAAATCAAATAGGGGACCGGTTAGGATGAAACAATGAACACAAGTAAAAGAGATAGCAAGAACACTCAAATATGGTTTTCAAAAATGATGTATATTACTCTAAAGTTCTTACAAGTATTACAAAGCTTACATACAGAATACAAGTACTTGAGACACTTTATACTACATCCTACAGCCGGCCATACTTTGAAGGCCAGCTGGAAGCACTAATCTAGATAACAAGATCAATGTAGGGTCAAAAGGCAGATTGCCTTTTGACTAGTGACTATGACATGCCATAGATCACATCCTAATATATTACAAAAAGAATAAAAGTACATAGTTGGAAAGTTATAGACAAAAGACCTTAATCCACAGTTGATGAAAGCATGGACATTTCACCAACTCATATAAGTTGGTGAGTCTTCAGAAGTGGCAACGGAAAGTGGTTTAGCTTTTATCAAAAGATGATTCAGAGAAAGCATGTCTTATCTGTCTTCGAAAGAAAATCACTCTTTCGCTTCGAAAGACTTTGTCCTTGAAGCTTCGGAAGACTTCATCTTTGGCTTTGAAAGATATGGTATTTTGGCTTTGGAAGATTTGATACTTAGCAAAATTCTCTTAGTTATGTCAAATCTTTCAAAGTAACTTCCCTTTACTTCATATGTGCATGCTGAGAGCTCTTTGGTTGATCTTTGGTTGCATCAGCCTTTAAGTGTATTCCTTATAAACTCCCCCTAGGCTGATGCTACCAAAACTAAAGAGACCTTTGAGTCTTGATTTTCATCTGTTGACAATCCTCATCAGAATCAAGACTATTCCTTTTATTATTGATCGGTCAGGATTCCTCAGACTCTTAAAATATCTGCTCATGTCATGGAGATCATGCAGAGGGAGGTCAAGTATGTTTTGCCAGAAGTACATGTCTTGACCCCCTTGATCTCTAATGACATACCATTTTTCTAGATTGGTGGCAAACATCCAAAACATGATGGGTCTATTAGCAGCAAGAGGCTCTACTTGAATAGGAGTTGATGAGCAGCCTCTTCTTGATCACCCTCAGGATGTTCTAATCCATCTTGAGGTGTAGAGGTGGATGCCTTGGAATTCTTCTTCTTCTTCTTCTTCTTGTCCCATCTTATGTACATCCTTTTCCTCTTTTTGTACTTTAACTGAGAAGACTGGCTTGCAGTACCAGATTATTCTTGTGTATCTTTCTTAGTTGGGTCCATGTCCTTCATAGGTTCAGAATGAGAAGGATCAGGACCTTGCTGTAGATCAGAAGATGAAGCTGGTTGTGATGTAGCACTAGGTCCAGGTTGTGTTGTCTCCTAGGGTTTAACCTTGACCTCAGCTTCAAGTGCAACCTGACTTGGTGGAGAATGCAAGTCAACCAGCTCACCCCTTTTGATCTTCTACTTGATCACTCTAATGTGCTCATCTATGGTGGATAGAGACATTAGACCAAGTCTCCTTCTGGAGAATCCAAACAGCTTCAAGAAGCTCACCATCTTCTGTCTATTAGTAGATTTCTTCAAATTTGCTCTGATGGTGGCTCTTGACCTTCCAGCCTCTTCCCAAATCTTCCTTTTTGTAGCCTTTTGCTCTTTTTGCACTTGTTGCTCAAGCTGCTTGAGGTATTCGAACTCAATGTAGTCATATGGCAAGGGAAGAAGGTCTGCTTCCTGATAGAGACATGTGGCACTTAGGTAGGTTATCATGTTTTGCCTATCTTGTTTCCTACCTACCTGAGGTTGTTGTTTAGTAGCCACAACCTCTGTCTTAGGACTTTCTTGAACTGGGGAGAGGGTAGGAGCTTTATAAAGTCTTTTTCTCCTTCTTTCTTCTTTGATCTTGAGGAGCAATTCTGCATCCTTAGCTTCCTTCCTCTCCTTTAACATTTCATTGTCAGCTAGTTCATTTAATTCCTCCAAAGGGAGAGAGATGAGTTCATCAATGTTATAGTTCCAGGACCCCATATAATTCAATCTGGCTGCCCTTAACTCATCATCTCGAGTGCTTGGCCCAGGGGCAGCCCTTATTACAGCTTCTATGAAGCCAGGGGTTCCACGTGAATTCTCTCCCCTTGCATTCATCTTCCTCTCTTCTCCTCCTCAATCTCCTAAGAGGTCAACTTCCTCTTCCCTTTGTCACTCATAGGCCTTTGTGACTCAGGGTGGAGAGAGCTTTGGCCTTCATTGCTTGGTGCTGCACTTGAGCTCTGGCCAGAGAGAGGTTGTGAGACACCTTCACCAGCTGGTGCCTCACTTAGGGTAATGGGTGTTGAAGCAGCTCCTGTCTTAAAGTTCACAGGCTCAACTACTGGGCCTTCAGCCAAGGTTTAACCTTTGAAGCTAATCTTAGGGTCCACCTCAGCATCCACTTGATCAACAGTCTTTGCTGCTAGCCTCTGTCTATATAATCTGGTTCTCAACTTGAAATCTTCAAGCACCCTTTGTTGAATCCTATCAGCTAACCTTACAGCTTACTTGTTTTGACTTGGGTTGGCAAGTGGGAGGTCAACTAGATAGGTGCTCTTATAGTATCTCAGGTTGTAGAAGTTAAAGATGTCTTGTTAACCCTGAGACCTAGAGATTACTAGGGCTCTCCTTTCAATATCATACCTCCGTCCCACTATTGGATTGTTAGCAGGGTGAGATGGAGTAGGCATAGCCCTTGGTATACCCTCCTCAAACAAGCTTTGAATGATTGAGTCCACATCAATGTGGACCTGAAGAGGTTGTTGAGTATGGGCAACTGCATGTAAGGGTGGTGAGTCCTCTATGTCCATACTTTGTGATTGTAAGTAAGACTTTCTCCCCCTTTTTGGTAGCATCACCCTCTTGTACAGGGGATCTAGGGGTTAGGTCCACCACATCCATAGGTTCTTGTAGGTCTGGTTGATTCCTCTTGATGGGTCTCTCAGCTAACTTGCCCTTGAGATCAATGATCTCAAGTTGTTGGTCATTGACCCTTCTTTGTAAGGAAGTCACCTAAGATTCTAGGTGACTAACTTTGGAAACTAAATAGGTGCAAAGTTTGGATAGTTTGTGCACCTTTAGTTGTTGACTCCCCTCATCTTCATCAGAAGAATCATGGGGGGATGCGAGAATAGGACCAAGGTCTTCTTCCTCATCACCAGCTTGTGTTTCTTGGCTGCTGGATTTCCCCTGCACACTAACAGCTTCAATGGAAGTGTCAATGGGTTGGGTTGCCATGGTTGAGGTCTTAATGATGTAATCACTTACAAAAGTGAGAGCCTCTTCCATATAGGCCTCCTGAACAGGTTTAGGAAGGTCCACCTCAGTTGTGGGTGAATGATGTGGGCTAGATATTGGTGATTCAGGAGCACTCATCTCTCTTTGAACATTGGTGGAGAAAAGAGACTCATGGTACTCATTGTAACCTATATCTTCATCATCATTGAATTCAAGGTTTGGGATTGGTTGGTTGAGGTCAAGCAGCTGGGGATGGTAACTTTCCCCTAAAGGTTGATCACTAGAGTTTTGAGACTCTGGGTGAAGGCTTAAGGCTGGTGTTATGAGCTAATCAGGCTGAACATGTGGAACCTCAACACTGATCAAAGAAATGATAGGAGTGGTCTGCTCCTCAAGAGAAGTAGGAGTCTAGTGTCCACTTCTTCCTACATGGTTGGTGATTTTAGGGCTTGCTCAACCTGAGTAGACTGAGCAGGGGTTCGTTTGAATTTTCTTTGGTAGGTGATGGCGATTTGTGGCTGTGTGGGTGGTGCAGATGTAGAAGGTGTGGGTTTAACATTGGCTGGTGCTGCCAAGTTGTCACCTTGAGCAATGAGCTCTAACATTTTTTGGACCAGGGCTGTTTCTACCCCTGAGAAGCCAACAGTGGGCTTCCCATTGTCTTAAAAATGTCGGGCTTCATCTGTCCCAGTTTAAGAATATTACCTCTTCCCCTTACCTGTGAGCCCAGATCACAGTTAAGAATGTATTGAACATATCTAGAGAACATATAATATTCTAAGGAGTCCAAGTTAACAAGTTAGTTTGTATAAACAAATTGAGAGTACCTGAACTCGACTCCTTGTATCATTCCATGGACTATGTAGGAAAGGTCTTTAGGAATTTGGTCCCAACCTCCATGTTTATTAGACACAGAATGGATGACCACATGGAGGAGGTACTTCCATTTGGATAAGACCTTACCCTTTTTGATGGTTCTTACGGAGTAGTCCCCTTCATTACCAATCTACCAGAATGAGTTGTTCATAGCAGATTTGGGGAAAGACAAATCACCTTCTTCATCATCCAGCCTTAGATGAGAGTTGATGGTGGCTGGAGTGATGAATATTGTCCACCCCTGCACTATGGAAGACATTGCCTTCCTACTGTCCAAGATGACCTCTTGGCAGGTCCTCCAGAACTCCAAAAGTTGATCTTCATACAATGGAGGGTCTATCGTGAGGGCGGTGAGGTAGTTGGATAGAGACAAGAAACAGCAAACATCTGAGAAACCAGGATCTTTCTCAGATGATAACAGAGCAACTTGATTGTGTTGCCTGTGTAACTGCATTGGAAAATCAGGTTGGTTTCGGGGATTAGAGTTGGCCATTTTGAGTAGCTTTGAAGTGAAAAAGCATAAGAACAAGGTCAGTTTGTGGGTTAATTTAGGGTTTGAATTTTTTGCAGATGAAGGAGAAAGTGAAAGAGGGGTAACCGCTGTACGAATATATATATATGATAAGGATTTGAGACAAATTAAATGTAAACGGATAAACTTTGAAATCTAGATGTCTGTTTCACCTTTGAAAAAGTGCCCAAAAATGTAGTTTTCTTGGAAGTCAAAAATATTCCGAATGTAATTTTTCTTCGGAAGCTTTGAGAAACTTCGAAGCCAATTTGGCTTCAGAAGATATTCCTTAGCTTTTCAAGAATTTTTCTTCGAAAGAAAAATACTTAGAGTATTTTTTACTTCCTAGATAAATTTTGCTTCGGAAGATATCAAATATCAGAAATTTTATTCAATGAGAGAATAGAGCTTCCGAGACTTAATTGCTTTGGGAAGAAAATAGTCCTTCAATACATACTTGGTGACAAATATAAGCTTCGGAAGATATATCAAAAATTCTCTTGAAGGTTAATTTCTTAGAAGTAGTTATTTATTTTGAAGACGTAATTTTTTTCCGAAGACAACTTGATGTCTTCCGAAGGAAAACATATCTATAATTCTTAAAAGTCTAAGGGATATCATTTTAAAAAGTTTCTTCCAAAGTAAACTGGGCTTATATGGTGATGATATAGACAACTTAAGACACACATATTTAAAAATAATCTTGAGTTTAGTTTAAGAAAATATATTTCAAGTTAATTATCCCAATAGCTAATACAAGATACTTAAATCTTTGTTCATCAAAAGATTTTGTGAACAGATCATCATATTGTTTATTTGGGTTAACTTTGACTAGTTTTATCAATCCCTTTTTAAAATTGTCTCTAATCAAATGATACCTGATGTTGATGTGCTTTGTCATTGAGTGCTGCACAAGATTCTCTGTGATAGAGATAGCACAGTTGTTGTCTATTTGGATGGGAGTCTCCTTGAAGTTGAATCCATAGTCTAGCATCTGATTCTGAATCCAGAGCACTTGAGCATAGCAGCTTGCAGCAACAATGTATTCAGCTTCAGCAGTTGATGCAGACACACAGTATTGTTTCTTGTATTGCCATGAGATTATCCTTCCACCAAGAAATTGACACCCTCCAGATGTAGACTTTGCAGTCATATTGTAGCCACCATAGTCACTATCTGTATAGGCATACAGATTGAAGTCAGAATTCTTTAGATACCAAAGGCCTAGTTTGGGAGCACCTTTAAGATAACTGAGAATTTTCTTGATAGCAACCAGGTGTGACATCTTGGGGTTGGCTTGATATCTTGAACCAATACATGAAGCAAACATGATATCAGGCCTGCTGGCAGTGAGGTACATAAAAGACCCAATCATAGCCCTGTATAGATGTTCATCAGCACACTCCCCCTCAATATCTAGTCCTAGAGAGTGGTTTCTAGCTATGGGTATCTTAGTAACCTTGCACTCAGTAATATGAAATCGGGTAAGTATGTCTTATACATACTTTGACTGGTTTATGAATATGCCATTGTCAACCTGCTTCACTTGGATTCCTAGAAAGACATTGAGTTCCTCCATGGCACTCATTTCAAATCTATTCTTCATCAGCTTCTCAAAGTCTTTACAGAGCTTAGGATTTGTTGACCCAAAGATAATGTCACCTACATAAACTTGAACCAGCATCAAGTCATTTCATGTTCTTTTAATGAAGAGTGTTCCATCAATAGTACCTCTCTTGTATCCATGCTGATAGATATACTTTGATAGGGTCTCATACAACTTCCTTGGAGCCTAATGCAGCCCATAAAGAGCTTTCTTAAGCTTCTAGACATAATCAGGATCATCTGGGTCTATAAAGCCAGGTGGTTGTTTGACATACACCACTTCATCAATCACCCATATAAGAAGGCACACTTGACAGAAAGTTCGTAGACCTTGAAATCCTTGGATGCAACAAAAGCCAGGAATATCCTAACAGCTTCAAGTCTTGCTACAGGAGCAAAAACATCTATGTAGTCAATCCTTTCTTCTTATGTGTATCCATGAACAACCAGTCTTTCCTTATTCTTGATGAAAAGTCCTCTTTCATCTTTCTTGTTCCTAAATACCCACTTGGTACCTATGGTAGTCTTCCTTTCAGGAAAAGGACATCTTGAATTAAAGCAGCTCCTCCTGCATTGCTTCAACCTAACTTCCATCCTTTAGAGCCTCATCAATCTTCTTAGGCTCTATCTGGGACAAGAAATAAGAGTGAAGACAAATATTTTTGTCATGGGTTTGCCCTCTTGTTCTCATCCCTGTCTCAACATCTCCAACGATGTTTATGGTGGGATGGCACTTGTGGATTCTCAGTTGAGGAATCACAGCAAGTTGTGTAGATAGATTTAAATTGATGAAATTTAGATCTGGTGCTTGAGTATAATCCACCATATCAACACACTTATCAAGAGAAACTTGATCCAATGAGTTTGTTACATCATTGATGTTGTCTTCTATGGAGTGGTTATCAGCATCAAGAAACTCCCAATCACTATCACCATCTCCATCTCCTCCTACGTTGGAAATTCCTTCATTTGAGGTAGGTGCTTCTGTGTTGGAATTTATAGGCACCTTAGATGTTGAGGAGCACCGTTTTGTTGAGGAGTCCTGGGAGCACTATATTGTCTTGTAATACCCTTACATCATAAAATGAATCAAGGATTTTGTTTTTGAATTCAAATCCTTAATCATATCTTTTAACCTTGTGATAACATTGATCCTTAATTTTCAGAATGTAGCTCTTCAAGATCTTAGGAGTCTCATCCTTAGTTCTAAGGAAGAAGACCCAAGTATATCTTGTGAAGTCATCTGTGATCACCAAGCAATAAGAGGTCCTTCCTAGACTCATTACACTGGTGGGGCCAAAGAGATCCATATGTAATAAGTGTAGGAGAGTAGTGATGGAGTTCATTTTCTTTGGCTTGTGAGACACCTTGTGTTGCTTCCTTTTTAGGCATGCAACACAATGGTCATCACTTATGAACCTTTTTTTGGCATTCCAGTTACCAAATCATTCTTAATTAATTTATGCATGTTCTTAAAATTTACATGGAACATTCTTTTATGCCAGAGGAAAGACTCATCACTATTGGCTTTAGATAGAAAGCAAGAAACTTCTCCTGAAGGGGATGTTTTCTACAAATCTATCTTTTATATTTTCCCTTTCCTGGGGGCTCTGAGCAGGATATGCTCTTAAGGAATGACCACCCCGGGCTTGAGAACAATTCAATCATGCTTAGTAAAGAGCATATTGTGTCTCTGATCACAAAATTAAGATACACTCAGAAGGTTATACACAAGCTCCTTGACAAAGTTTACCTTTTCAATGCTGAGCTTACCATTTGTATCCCTGCCCCTTACAGTGAAGAGCCATTGCTTGTCATGTTCCTGGAACAGCTACTGTTAATGATCCATACATTCCCTCTGGTCATTAGCTATTCCTGCACATAAATAGATGATTAGATACATTCAGAAACCCAAGCCTCATTGGTCTTGGGCTTGTCAAAGTGAATAGAAGATAATACAACAATAATTGATCCTATATGCAAGTTCTGAGGATCATTTGCTATTGTTGATGAAGAACTTTCATTCATATGGCTTTCCTTCATCTTCCACACCATCTTTGAAAGACAAGACTTGGCCTTCAACACTTTAGAATTTTTGATGACTTTGGAAGTTTTGGAGACTGGACCTTCAGAAGCCTTTGCATTCACTACAACAGACTTTAGTACTTCAGAAGCATTCCTTTCTTCCAAGACCAAAATTTCTTTCGAAGGTAAGTTTGCACTTATCTTCTCCTTCACTTTGGGGCTTTCTAAAGGAAGAGATTTTTCTTCCAAAGCTATCTTCTTCTTCTTCTCAGAAGTTTTCTTGTTGGTCATGTGGATAGTACTTTTGAGATTGTAGATGTAATCCTTGGCAAAGTGAGAGGTACTAACGCACATGATGTATTCAGTTGGAATGCTTCTGAGAGTCTTCTTTTGAGTGGGTGCCTGAGCTTGATCACTTTTCACTTCCTTCTTCATCTTCTCAAATGATGTGGCAGGCTTCTTGGGATGTGGCTTGCTCTTGGAATTGGATGATTCAGGCTGTGTGGCAGTGGTGCATATTTTATCAGCCTTCTTCTCTTGACCAGGATTATTTGGAGATGAACTTGGACTCTTGGTACTAGAATCCATAGTTGAGTCTCCAGTCATTACCACTTCAAATCCAGTAGAAATGAAAACTTGCTTTTGCTTGTAGTTGAAGGTGACCTTCATCTCTTGGGCTTTCTTGGACTTTCTTTTAGCTGCCTTGATCAAGTTCTTTCTTGCAGACTTGGTCATCCTTGGTTCTTTCTTCTCTCTAGGAGAATATTGTCCCTTCTTAGGATAACCCTTGTCACTCACCTCAGGTTCATTCTTCACTATCTCCTCTTCATCTTCATCCTTCTCTTGGATAGGATCAATAGGAGGTAGCTCATCTTGACAAGTTCCACACCATGGAGATCTAATAGATAGGAGTGTGTGTGGAGGAGCTATCTCACTTGATCCTAGTCCTTGCCTGTTTGGTAACAAACTTTTGCATGAAAGGATGAGGATATAATGTTCTTGAAGGTTTCCTCTTGAAGAACACATTTTTCTACCTTAGATTTGCTGATCACAAGCTCAGCCTGGCATTCAGTTAACATGGTAATAAGATCCTTTAATTGAGTCCTGTAGTTTGTGTGCACATGCTTAAGAGTTGAAATGGTTTTCTCTAAATCTTTTATTTCAAGTTTATAATCATTTTCAGCTCTTTTAAAATCAGTTTGTAAAATGTTCAAGGACTCAAGCTCAGATCTCACTTCCAAGTTGTAGGACTTGTACATGTTAACTTTTGCAATGCATTCAGGAGTATAAAGATGTTCTAATACCTTGGCTTCTTCATGATCAGCCATCAGTGCTTGGTTTAGAGAAGCATCTTCTACCTGAAAGCTCCAGTCAAAGCCTTCTTCTTTAACAGCACAACAGCATGTTGTTTGGGTTGGCTTGGTTTCTTAGTTCTTGGAGCTGCATCAGTGTAGTTTGGTCTAGATTGTGCTTGGCCACCATTTGTCCTTGGTGCCTTACATTCTCTAGCAAAGTGTCCTGTTTGGTTACAGTTGTAACACTTCACCTTGCTTTTGTCTAGTCCGAACTTTCTAGTGGCCACATTGCTAGGAAACTTTCTTCCTGTCCTCTTGTAGAACTTCTTGGCTTTATGAGTGAGAAGAGCCATCTGTTGAATTATCTTAATGTACTCCAGATTATCTGGATGGATGCAGTCCAAGTCTTCAAGAGTGATGAGAAAGTTGTCATAACTTTCATCAGCAGACACAAAGTCGTGTGCAAAGCTTGTTTCTTGGAATCGGCTTCCTTGGACGTAACTCTCCCTTGGTGTCTTAGGGAAGCTGATAAAAGGACCCTTCTGTGAGTTTTCAGGGAAGGAGATGATATGATGCTATAGTTCTCTGCTATCCCTTTCAACCATATGAAGGGATGAACTCTACTGATTGTTGGAAGAGCTGCTCGATGGATTTTGCAAGTTCATCTCCATCTGGTAGCCACTAAGGATACCATACAACACTGTGAGAGTAAGAGTAGAGAGGTTCTCAGTTCTCTTGATGGCCACATAGTAGTGAGTCCATTGTCTAGGAAGAGAGAACATGAAATTCCTCACTATGTCTCTATTCTCAAGCTTAACTCCAACATCCATTAGAGTATCCACAATCTCAACATACCTAAAGTATTGTTGAGTCATGGTTTCACATGTCTTGTAGGTGAAGTTTTCAAACTGCTGCTTCATAATGTATTTCTTGTTCTCCTAGGATTCCTCAAACCCCTCATACATGAGCTTTAGTGCATCCCAGAGCTGTTAGCTGCTTAGCAGTCTTGTATTTTTTGAAGCCTCTGTATATGGAGTTAGGAAGAGGATTTTGAAGAGCGGTCATGGCTTTTTGATCTACATCTATTTTCTTCCAGTCTTCTTCAGATTAGTCAGCCATTTCCTTTGGTATCTTCTCACCTCCAGCAGTGGTTGAAGAGGTGCTTGGGATGTGAGGTCCTTTAATAACAGATCTCCACATCCTGCTATCTTGAGACTTAATAAACCCTTCCATATGTTGGCACCAAGTATCAAAGTCATCAGGAGTGATCAGTGGAGACTTTGTCATAGTACTAGTTTCCATATCAGCTTTAGAGATAGCTGCAATTTGAGTTGATAAGTGTTTTGTGAAACTAAAGGGATTTAAGATGGTGAGATCTTACAATCAAGAGCCTGAAAAGCTCTAATACCAATTGCAGGACCATTGAAGGGTGGTCAATGCAACAGTTTCACAAAGTAGAGAGATTTAATACACTTAGAAGATCAAATAGGGAACCGGTTAGGATAAAACAATGAACACAAGTAAAAGATAAATAACAAGAACACTCAAATATGGATTTCAAGAATGATGTATATTGCTCTCAATTTCTTACAAGTGTTACAAAGCTTACATGCAGAATACAAGTACTTGAGACACTTTATACTACATTCTACAACCGGCCATACTTTGAAGACCAGCTGGAAATACTAATCTAGACAACAAGATCAATGTAGAGTCAAAAGGCAAATTGCTTTTTGACTAGTGACTATGACATTCGATAGCTCACACCCTAATATATTACAAAAATGATAAAAGTACATAGTCATAAAGTTACAAACAAAAGACCTTAATCTACAGTTGACAAAAGCATGGAATTTTCACCAACTCATATAAGTTGGTGAGTCTTCAAAAGTGGTAGCAGAAAATGGTTCAGCTTTTGTCAAAAGATGATTCAGAGAAAGCATGTCTTCTCTGTCTTTGGAAGAAATCAGTCTTTGGCTTTGGAAGACATTGTCTTTGAAGCTTTAGAAGACTTCATCTTTGGCTTCGAAAGATATGGTCTTTTGGCTTCGGAAGATTTGATACTTAGCAAAACTCACTTAGTTATATTAAATCTTCCGAAGTAACTTCCCTGTACCTCATATGTGCATGCTGAGAGCTCTTTGGTTGATCTTCGGTTGTATCAGCCTTTAAGTGTATTCCTTATATACATTCTAGAATTATGTAGCAAAATATCTTTAGTGTCGGCCAATTCACTGAAACATGTTGCAAGTTCTGGATTGCAAACGATCATATGTGGCTCTATGAAGAAAACGACCAGTGTTAATGAAGGTACCCCAGTTGGAAAATAGCCTCTACAAAATTAACCTAAAGATTGGATCACCTATGTCTCTTAAATTCAATAAACAATGTTGCATGGCTCTGGCATGCTAGACTTGAGCATCTAAATTTCAAATCAATAAAAAATATGAGATCACAAATATGGTCCAAGGAATTCCAAATGTGCCAAATAGTTAGAAAATTTGTGATTCATGCATGATAGGGTAACAAAGCCGACTGCCATTCCTAAAACAGATTGATTTTAGAGCCACAAAACCATTGGAGTTGATCCACACTGACATATGTGGATCGATAACACCTACAACTAGGGGCGGAAACAAATATTTCATATTGTTCATCATGATTATTCAAGATTTATATGGGTATACCTAATCAAAACTAAAAGTGAAGCCTTTGAACTCATCAAGAAATTTAAGCAAGAAGTTGAACTTGAAACATCACTAAAGGTGAAAACTTTAAAAAGCGATCGAGGAGGTGAGTTCACAAGCAACCAGTTTAATGAATATTGCAGTCAAGCTAAAATCAAGAGACTACTCATAGCCCCTTACACACCACAGCAGAATGGAGCGGTTGAGCGACAAAATAGAACTGTTTTGAACACCACCCGAAGCATGTTAAAGACACTCAACGTGCCACAAGATCTATGGGGAGAATGTGTTCGACATGCAGTCTACATTCTGAACCAGATCCCTTGCAAGTCATTAAAATGGATAACACCATATGAGGCATGAAAGGGCCAAAAACCTAATATAGCACACCTCTGAGTGTTTGGCTGCCAAGCATATATGAAAACACTAGCCGTAAGCCTGTAGAAACTAGACAACAGAAGCAAGATGGTGGTATATCTCAGGATGGCGCCTAGTTTGAATGCATACAGACTCTATGACCCTAAACAAAACCAGTTGTACACAAGAAGAGATGTAGTCTTTGATGAATCAAAGGAAGTAGATTGGAGAAAATATATGGAAGAAACTAAAAGCTTATCGGAACCCGAATGCATTGAATTCTTGATGGTAACCACAACAGATGAAAACTCCAATCCAGCAAGGCAAATAGAACAAGAATCACCCTCTCCAAGATCCAAAGAATGGAATCCACTCCCATGCATGGTGAGCATGAAATTAAGGCAGAACCCACACGACAAGCACAAAACACTTAACCAAATGAACAAAACCTACCACACAGGTCAACCAGGTAGTTTAATCCACCTAAAAGATATGATGATTTTGTATTACTACATCAAGATGAAGACCTATCAACCATTAAAGAACCACCAAACATTACCGAGGAAAGAAGAGATCCTAATTGGGAAAAAGCAATAAGAAACGAGATGGAGTCAATCGAAGAAAACAATACATGGGAGCTTACCGACCTTCCACATGGGCATAAAGGTCTTAAGTGGGTTTTTAAAATTAAGAAAGATGCATATGGAATCATAACAAAGTACAAAGAAAGGTTAGTAGTGAAGGGTTATGTTCAACAATACGAAATTGACTTCAACGATGTTTTCGCACCCGTAGCCAGATTCGAAACAATCAGGTTAATCATCGCACTAGCGGCAAGTCGAGAATGGGGTGTGCACTACCTTGATGTGAAAACAACCTTCCTCAATGGAGACCTCAAAGAAGAAGTATACATAAAGCAACCAGAGGGATTCATAGTAAAAGGAAAAGAACATATGGTCTACCGATTACACAAGGCTCTTTACGGACTCTGACAGGCCCCTCGGGCCTAGAATGAAAAGCTAGATCAAACATTGAAAAAGTTGAACTTTGTAAGATGCCCCAAAGAACAAGCTGTCTATAAACGCGGGCAAGAAGAAAATCTAATCATACTCGGAGTTTATGTAGATGATCTAATAGTAACCGGATTAAAGTATAATGGAAATGGGAAATTCAAACAATAGATGCATGCTAAGTTTGCTATTAGTAACTTAGGACCTCTATCTTACTATCTAGGGTTGAAGTCTTGCAAGGCTTAAATGGAATCTCACTAAAGCAGACTGGTTATGCCAAGAAAATACTTACTTTGGCAGGTATGACATATTGCAATTCATCACTATATCCAATGGAGCCAAGATTAAAACTAGACAAAGTTGAGACCGAAGAACATGTAAATGAAACCAAATACCAAAAAATTATAGGCTGCTTACGTTATCTATTACACACTAGGCCCGACTTGAGCTATTCAATTGGAGCAGCAAGTAGATTTATGCAGGAACCTCGGAAAAGTCATATGCAAGCCGTAAAGCACATCCTGCGATACTTGCAGGGAACTTTAAATTATGGGCTAAAGTATAGTAAAGGAGAAGAAATCTTGATAGGCTACAGTAATAGTAGTCATGCTACATATCTAACCGACGGGAAAAGCACGACCGAAATGGCTTTATACCTTGGCAATTCTCTCATCGCGTGGGATTCACAGAAGCAGAAAAGAGTTTCCCTCTCGTCGTGTGAATCTGAATTCATGGCAGTAGCCACCTCAGCATGTCAAGCGCTATGGTTGCAAGGTTTATTGAGTGAACTAACTAGGGAAAAGATTATGAAGGTGACACTGAAAGTTGACAACTAATCTGCCATTGCATTAATGAAGAACCCGGTGTTCCACGGTAGAAGTAAACACATAAACATGAGGTTCCATTTTATTCGAGAATGCATCAAACCTGGAGAAGTAGCCATGGAATATGTGAATGGTGATAAGCTGAAAGCAGATATCCTAACCAAAGCATTACCAAGAGTTAAGTTCGAGGAAATGAGAACATTACTTGGTATGGTAGATTTGGGTGGAACGAATCAGGATTAAGGGGGAGAATGAAATAATACTAATCCTAATTCAATTAGCATACCGGGGAGGCAAGGTTGATCTCTAAGGGGAGGAAAAGGAAGAGATCATAGTTGTTAAGTTAGTTTATAAAAGTTTTTGAATTTTTAGTGATTATCTAGTCTAGTTTTATAGATAAACTTAGTTTGTTTTGATTGCCTATAAATAGTTTATTTGTAAGGAAGTACATTATCAGTTTTAATAAGAAGTTTTGAGTTTGTTCTTTATATCAATTGTCTTCTCCCAACAATAACTACTGCACTTTATTTTTAGAGTAAATTACACTTTTCGTACTTTAGGTTTATAGCAATTTTATGAAAAAATCCTTAAACTAAGGAAATTACAGTAAACATCTTTTATGTTTAAAAATGTTTGCTTGTTTCATCCTATCCCCTAATGCTCGTTAATTTCTGTCAATAAATTAACCCACGTGGCTCCTATGTGAGGGTAAAATGGTCTTTTTATACCCCCTTTCTTATTACCCCGTCTTCTAATAAAACCTCCCTAGATATCCCCCAACCTTGTTGCACCTGTCCATTTTCATCTTCTTCTCCATAGCTTCATTGTCATCTGAAATCATGGCAACCCCAAGTTTCTTCATACGAAAGCAAATGACCTAGGATAAAGTTGATAAACTATATGGTACGATTCTTCATTGTATTCTGATAAAATTGTTAGTTCGAGTTCTTACTAAATCATATTTTTGTTCAAAATGCAGCTGGATTCCCCAATCTTTTTTCCATCAAGTTGCATCAAGGTTGTTTCTTTACTCGATTTCCAGGGCGTACCTACATAGGAGGTAAGATTAACAATGTGGATTTGATTAATATTGACTTGTTCTCAGCGCACGAGATGGATTTGATAATGGGTGAGTTAGACTATCCAGTCGATGTAGAGCCTATCTATTATCATTTCTTACTTCCTGGAGGTGATTTAGATTTTGGTCTTCATGCCCTAGGTAGTGACTGAGATTATATAAACGTATCCAAATTTGTGTCTGTGCATAAAGTGATTAGTGTGTACACTGAAATCAGCATAACAAACCTACATACATATTTTTTATCACTAACAAAGCTTACTATTGAAAAGGTTAGTGATGAAGGCGGTAGTGATGTTTGGGTAAAAAGGAAAAGTTTAAGAAGATTGACACTGGGATGGCATGAAGTGGGACAATTTAGTGGTGTTGGGGAAGGTAGTGTTGTGTTTAATCAAGCTGAATAAGATCAGGATGGGCATGTGAATGATCAAACTAATTAGGATTAGAATGGTAATAGGAATGACAATATAGGTGATGAAGCTGAACAAAATTAGAATGGGGATAACCATGTAGATGATCAAGCTGAATAGGATCAGAATGAAAATGTTAATGTAAATAGGAATGACGATGTAGATGCTGAAGTTGAAACAGGTCAGAATGGGGATGACCATGTAGATGATCAAGCTGTTCAGCATCAAAATGGGGATGGCCATTTAGATGATCAAGTTGAACATAATGAAAATATAGATGCCGTGTGGGATGATATTATAGGTCATCACTTTCAAGACAATGCAATGTAGGATGATATTATAGGTGATCAATTTCATGACTATACAAGGTGGGATGGTAATGAGTATGATCAATTTCAAAAGGATGTGTTTGGTGATGATAGTAATAAGGATGATAGTGATGAGGATGATAGTGATTTTATAATTGATGAAAGTAATAGTATGGGAGATGTTGAAGTTGATATGAGGGAGACCCAAAAACGTAGGAAGACCCAAAAAAGCAAGGAAGAGGTCAGCAGTAGAGACAGAAGACATTACCAAGGGTGGAAGGCTGTTAAAGAAGAATACCACAGTTACATGCTGCATGTGCAGAAACAAGGGCCATAATTCTAAGTCATGCAAGGGGCAGAGGCAACAACCATAGAATGTGTTTGGAACATTGGCAACAACAACTGTTTTTAGTCTTTCTTTTAGCATGCAATTGGAACAATTATGATGTACTAATTTTAAAACCTTAGTTTATCAGGCAGTTGAACAATATGTAATGTAGTTTGTTTGTGTGCCATGTAACACCCGGAAAGTTAAAAAAAAAAAGAGAAAACAAAAGAAAAGAAAAGAGAAGTATAAAGAAAGAAAGGTAAAATAACCCAAGTTAAGGGGTTAAAGTTATGCAAGAGACAAACTTTATTATAATTATGTTTAAAAGGTGGGCATGGCCGCCCACTACCCTGCTCACCAACTGCCTTCGGCTGCAGAAAGTAGAACAGAGTTTTTCCATCGGTTTTAGAGAGAAGAAGAAGAAGATCGACTTTAAGGTAAGTTTTTCATGTGTTTTGTTCGGTTTTAGCAGAATTTTCAGCTTTGGACAGAGTCTTATGTGTTCCTGTGTGTTTGGTTCTGTGTTTAGGTGTTTGAACTCCAAGTGCTCTCGAGTTTGGTGGAGTTTTACTTGAAGGCTGCTGTAGGTGAGTTCTAGGTCCCTGATTTTTCTGTTTTAAACTTGTTTTGGGGTTGAAATGCATATAAACTATCTTTTTACAACTTTTAGTGTGTGGAACCGTATGTGTTCCCCTGTTTTTCATGGGTGTATGTGTTTGTGAATGTTTTACTGAATCTTATGGTTGTATGCTTGTTCTAAGTGCTTAGTATGCTAGATTTGGGCTAAGAATACGTTAAGATGATGAATGAGGACTGAAATTAGTATAATAGAACAGGTGAACTGTCCATGAGCCCAACTGCCCATGCGCCTAAGTACCTGTCCATGCGCCTGCATAGTACCCCTACGCCTAAGTTCTGCCCATGCGCATAAGTGTTTGTCCATGCGCCCAAGTTTTCCCATGGGCCCAAGTACCCATGCGCCTGCATAGTAACCATGCGCCTACATAGTACCCAAGCACCTAAGTTTTTCCCATGATCCTAAGTTTTTCCCATGCGCGCCCAAGTGTAAGTTTTTCCCATACGCCCAACTGTCCGTCCGCCTGCATAGTGCCCATGCGCCCACATAGTGCTCATACGCCTAAATTGATTAGGATTTTTCGGAAATCTTGGGAAATAGAAATTGATGATTAAACTCTGGAATGTTTTGATGGTTTATGTTTGTTCATGTTATGCATGTTTGTGGTCTGTTATTGATGTTCCTTAATACGTATTATTACATGACTTTACACGGTGTGTTAATGCTCTTATACGTAAATTATTATCATAAAAGAAGTGGAAGATTAAAGATAATGAAAAGTGGAACATAACGAATGAATGAAAGTCTTGCAAGCAAATTTAAAGAGGTTCACAACTCATTGAAGAGTTGTTAGCTCAACTGTGTGTCATGTAGCATGCGATCTTGGCTAACCCATGAGGGTATACACACAGGGGGGTCAGTCTTGGTGACTGATCCATACGTGCGAAATGGGATCCTTATCGCTTAACCCCAAGACTGAGGTGGCTTCATGCCTAACGATGGGGCATAGTTTATGACAGGATCTAGATAGAAGTGAAAGATAATGAAAAAGTATGAAATGAACGATTATGAACGATGATAAAAGATAATAATGATATTACCAAGATGTATGTATGTTGTGTGATCACGAATGAAAGTAAAGGAAAGGTTTTTGCTAGAGGTAAAGTATTTTATTATTTAAAACTAGAACTCACTCAGCAACGTTGACTTTTTATGCATTTTCAGTTGGCAGGTAGCTTGTTGCTGAGGATGGCACGAGGGTGAAGCTACTTGGCAGGCAAAGACTGGCATCCATTTCTTGCACGATAATGTTGTTAATTTGTAATACAATTGAATATTCTTTTGTGACTCTCTTAAAACAATGATGTATTATTTGTCAACATCAAATGTTAATGCATGAATGGTTTTTAATAAATTAATCCGCTGTAATGTTTTATGAAATTTATTGTATCTTATTATAAATAAGGTTGTGATTGACCAACTGTGGGGTTCCCGGGAACGGGCCTTACAAGTTGGTATCAGAGCCAAAGTTTAAGAGAAATGGGTAAATATTTTCAAAACCTAAACTTAAACTGAGATTGGGAACGAATGAAGGGATGCCAGCCCAAGTAGCTACGTGCCATCAGGTAATTTACTTTCTTAAGGTTAACCGGTATTATGTGCGTGTATTATCTGATCTATGTGCTCTTAGTAGATTTGGATACTGATGTTGTCAAGATAGGAAATGCTTAGGGGATGAAGAGTAAAGTAAGTGGCTAATCACAACTAGCCACTGTAATTAGGGACTTACTATACTTGACATAATCTGAGCTATTACCTTGAATGACCATGTTGGTGTTTGAATCTTATAGTGTTTAGAGGATGGAGGGTGGTAGATCTTCAAAGGCTTCTCGAGGAGGTGTACAGGGTGGTCGTGGTGCTGGACCACGTGTCAAAAGAAACAAGGCTAAGGTTGCTGAGACGGCTCCTGCAGAGCCCAAGCTTCATCACCAGGAAGGCGGTGATAAGAGTGCGAATTTGAGAGCCTCTGTGAAAGAGGCAGTTGTGGAGGAAGTTCATCAGGTCATGCAGACGATCCTGCCATCTATGGTGACCGAGGTTTTTCATGCTCTGAGGGAGGACGAAAAGAAAGAGAAGGAGGAGAGGAGGAGGACCATTGGGAGAGGTTCAGGTGAAGGGGAGCGACCACAAACTGAGATGGTTGTCTCCAGCGATGAAGAGGAAGAGGAAGCGGTGCAGGAAACTTCCAAGGGGTGTAGTTATGGGGAATTTCAAAGATACAAGCCCCCGACTTTTGATGGTAACGGGAATGCTGCTGCTGCTCACCGATGGGTGAGAGAAATGGAGGCTGTGTTGGAAATCAGTGAATGTAGGGAGGATCAAAAGGTGAAGTTTGCTACTCACTCATTCGTGGACTCGGCCTTGTGTTGGTGGGACAATATTGTCCAGGCCGAAGGTAGCAGGGCGATTGGGAGAATGAGGTTGAGTGAGTTAAAGAAGATGGTGATCGAGGAGTTTTGTCCTCACAAGGAGCTTGACAAGATTGAGAGAGAGTTCTTACAGTTGGAGGTGGGAACCATGACATACTAGTAGTATACTACTAAGTTCAATAAGATGGCAAGGTTGGTTCCGGATCAGGTGAAGCCGGTGTCAAGGAAGATCAAGATGTATATCCAGGGTTTGCTGGTAGATATCCACAGGCACATAATCGTCGCCCGGCCAAGTACTTTTAGGTTGGTGGTTGATCTGGCAGGGAGGTTGTATGATGAGAGAGAGGTGGCAGTGGTAGAGGTGAGTAAGAAGGGTGGTGATGTTAGGAACTGGAATGGGAAGCGGTTTGGTCGTGTTGGTTTCACTCCAAATAACAAGAGGGCAAGGGTGGATGATCGAAGGGTAGTAACATTAGGTATGGGAATGAAGAGGTGTGGTAAGTGCGGGAAGGAACATTCAGGGGAGTGTAAGTGGGGACTGGATCTCTGCTTCAAGTGTGGGAAGTATGGTCATATGGCAAAAGAGTGTGGGGTTGTAAGATGTTATAACTGTGGTGAAGAGGACCATCTGATTAGGGATTACAAGAGGCCAAGGGCAGAGAGCTTCGGGGTGAAGAAAGGGGTTGAGAAGGAGGGACCAAAGGCAAAAGCCAGAGCATTCACGATGACCCGGGAGGAGGCTAGGGTGGACCCCGATGTCGTGTTAGGTACGTTCCTAGTAAACCAAACTTATGCCTCTGTACTATTTGATTCTGGTGCTAGTAAGAGTTTTATTTCTGCTGCCTTCTATGCTAAGTTGCCTATTAGGAGTAGAAAGATTGTTGAGCCCTTCGATGTAGAAACTGCCATTGGTAAGTCTACCAGGATTTCTGATCTGACAGAGAATTATGACATAGAGTTGGAAGGCCATAGGTTCCCTGCTAAATTATTCGTGATGCCCCTAGGCGGATTCAATATGGTTCTAGGGATGCATTGGTTAGCAGCCTATGAGGCAAATATTATGTGTCGCAAGAAGATAACGCAATTGACTGCACCTAAGGGGAGTTCGGTGACGATTTACGGTGATCGAGTTACTATGGTTCCGAAGGTGATTTCGATGGTGGTGGTAGAGAAGTGCATGAAACGTGGATGTAGTGCCTACCTGGCTTATGTGAAGGATGTGGATGTGTCAGTACCACAATTGTCTGATGTACCAGTTGTGTGTGACTTTCCAGACGTGTTCCCAGAAGATTTACAAGGTGTGCCACCGGACCGCGAGATCGAGTTCCAGATCGACTTGATACCTAGTGCTCAACCTGTTGCCAAGGCACCGTATCGATTGGCGTCATCTGAGATGAAGAAACTGATGGTTCGGTTGCAAGAGTTGTTGGACAAAGGGTTCATTTTGCCGAGTATCTCTCCCTGGGGTGCTCCAGTCTTGTTTGTAAAGAAGAAGGATGGTAGTATGAGGATGTGCATCGACTACCGTGAGTTAAACAAATTGACCGTGAAGAACCGATATCTGTTACCGAGGATTGATGACTTATTTGATCAGCTCCAAGGTGTCAGTTGGTTCTCGAGGATAGACCTCCGATCTGGTTACCATTAGTTGAAGGTGAAGGAGCAGGATATACCAAAAACACCTTTTCGCACTCATTATAGACACTACGAGTTTCTCGTTATGTCTTTTGGTCTAACTAACACGCCAGCTGCCTTTATGGATTTGATGAACCGGGTGTGTCAGACGATGTTAGATAAATCAGTGATTGTGTTTATCGATGATATCCTGATTTATTCAAAGAGCAAAGCAGAGCATGCCGGTCACATTCGGGAGGTATTGGAGACACTTAGAAGAGAGAAGCTGTATACTAAGTTCTCCAAGTGCGCCTCCTGGTTGCGCGAGGTTCAGTTTTTAGGTCATGTGGTAAATTCCGAAGGGATCATGGTAGACCCGGCAAAGGTGGAGGTGGTGATACAATGTAAGATTCCAAAGACGCCATCCGAGATCCGCAGTTTCTTGGGTTTAGCGCGCTATTACAGGAGATTCATTCAAGACTTTGTCTAAGATAGCCTTACCATTGACTAAGCTGACCCGCAAGGATGTGAAGTTTGTATGGGGTCTGGAACAGGAGAATGATTTTGAGGAGTTGAAGACAAGATTGACTCAAGCTCTTGTCTTGATGTTACCTGAAGGGAATGAAGACTTGGTGGTCTATTCAGATGCTTCTTATTCAGGATTGGGTTGCGTGCTGATGCAACAGGGAAGGGTTATAGCCTATGCGTCCCAACAGTTGAAAATCCATGAGGCCAATTACTCTACTCATGACTTGGAGCTAGCGGCTGTGGTCTTTGCATTGAAGATTTGGAGGCACTACTTGTACGAGATGAAGTGCACTATCTTCACTGACCATAAGAGCTTGAAATACTTCTTTGAGTAGAAGGACCTCAATATGAGGCAAAGGAGGTGGTTAGAGTTGATCAAGGATTATGATTGTGAGATCCACTACCATCTGGGCAAGGCCAACGTAGTGGCGGATGCCCTTAGCCGAAAGGAGAGACCCGAGCCAATCCAGATGAAAGCTTACCAGTTGGTGATGACCTCCGATGTGATGGCACAGGTCAAGGAATTTCAAGATGAGGTGCTGAAGGAAGACTGAATAAACTCCGAAAGAATGAAAGGTCTAGTCTCCGAGTTGGGTGAGAACACTCTCGGAGTTAGAACCCTCTTATGGAGACCTATGGGGGCGAATCATAGATGAAGATCATAAGACTCGGTAATCAATTCATCCCAGTGCTACGAAAATGTATCATGATATGAAGAAAGATTACTGGTGGCCAGGTATGAAGCGTGATATAGCGGAGTATGTGAGTAAGTGCCTTACTTGCTTGCAAGTGAAGGCGGAGCATCAGAAGCCATACGGAAAGATCCAACCTTTGGATATAACCATGTGGAAATGGGAGCACATCACCATGGACTTCAATACGAAGTTACCACTTATGGCAAGAGGGTACAATGCTACATGGGTGATAGTTGAACGTTTGACGAAGAGTGCTCACTTTCTACCGATCCGCGAGACGTATTCCTCTGAGAGGTTGGCCGACCTGTTCATCAAAGAGATTGTGACGCGTCATGGTGTACCAGTGTCTATAGTGTCTGACAGTGACACTCGGTTTACATCTAATTTCTGTAAGAGATTCCATGATGCGATGGGTACGAGACTACACATCAGTACAGCTTATCATCCTCAGACAGATGGTCAGTTAGAGAGAACCATACAGACGCTTGAGGATATGCTCTGAGCATGTGTTATTGATTTTGGAGAAAGTTAGGACGAACACTTACCGTTAGCCAAATTCTCATACAACAACAGCTATCTTACCAGCATTGGTATGCCACCATATGAGATGCTATACGGTAGGAAGTGTAAGACGCCTGTATGTTGGGGAGACATCGGGCAGAAGGAGTTGGGGAGCATTGAGATGATCGAGGCTACGACTGAAAAGTTGAAAAAGATCAAGGTTTCTATGAAGGCGGCAAAAGATAGACATAAGTCGTATGCTGACAAGAGGCGTAGACCGATTGAATTCAAGGTGGGTGATAGAGTCATGTTGAACGTCTCACCTTGGAAGGGGATCATCTGATTTAGAAAGCGGGGTAAGCTGAGCCCGAGGTATATAGGACCTTTCCGAATCATTGCTCGAGTAGGAGAGGTGGCCTATAGGTTGGAGCTATCCGATAAGTTAAGTGGATTCATCCAACATTCCATGTATCTCATTTGAGAAAGTGCCTAGCTGATGAAGACATAATTGTACCACTGGAGGACATTGAAGTGAAAGAACGACTCAATTACGTAGAGCAACCAGTGGCAATCATTGACCGAAAAGAGAAGAGATTACGGAATAAAGTGGTTCCACTGTTGCGAGTACAGTGGAGGCACAGGAAGGGATCCGAGTCTACGTGGGAGACTGAGTAAGAGATGAGACAGCATTATCCACAATTGTTTGAGGAGTGACAGATTTTGGGGACGAAACATATATAAGGGGGGTGGACTTGTAACACCCAGAAAGTTACCAAAAAAAAAAAGAGAAAAGAAAAGAAAAGAAAAGAGAAGTATAAAGAAAAAAAGGTGAAATAACCCAAGTTAAGGGGTTAAAGTTGTGCAAGAGGCAAACTTTATTATAATTATGTTTAAAAGGTGGGCATGGCCGCCCACTACCCTGCTCACCAACTGCCTTCGGCTACAAACAGAGTTTTTCCATCGGTTTTAGAGAGAAGAAGAAGAAGATCGACTTGAAGGTAAGTTTTTCGTGTGTTTTGATCGGTTTCAGCTGAATTTTTAGCTTTTGGACCGAGTCTTATGTGTTCCTTTGTGTTCGGTTGTGTGTTTTTGGTGTGTTTAGGTGTTTGAACTCCAAGTGCTCTCTAGTTTGGAGGAGTTTTACTCGAAGGCTGCTGTAGGTGAGTTCTAGGTCCCTGATTTTTCTGTTTTAAACTTGTTTTGGGGCTGAAATGCATATAAACTATCTTTTTACAACTTTCAATGTGTGGAACCGTATATGTTCCCCTGTTTTTGTGCGTGTATGTGTTTGTGAATGTTTTACTGAATCCTGTGGTTGTATGCTTGTTCTAAGTGCTTAGTATGCTAGATTTGGGCTAAGAATATGTTAGGATGATGAATGGGGACTGAAATTAGTATAAGTTAGAACAGGTGAACTGCCCATGCGCCCAACTGCCCATGCACCTAAGTACTGTCCATGCGCCTACATAGTACCCATGCGCCTAAGTTCTGCCCATACGCCTAAGTGTTTTGCCATGCGCCCAAGTTTTCCCATTCGCCCAAGTTTTCCCATGCGCCTAAGTACCCATGCGCCTGCATAGTACCCATGCGCCTAAGTTTTTCCCATGCGCCCAAGTGTTCCCATGCGCCCAACTGTCCGTACGCCTGCATAGTGCCCATGCGCCCACATAGTGCTCATGCGCCTAAATTGACTTAGGATTTTTCTGAAATCTTGGGAAATAGAAATTGATGATTAAACTCTGGAATGTTTTGGTGGTTTATGTTTGTTCATGTTATGCATGTTTGTGGTCTGTTATTGATGTTTCTTATTACGTATTATTACGTGACTTTACATGGTGTGTTAATGCTCTTATACGTAAAGTATTATCATAAAAGAAGCGGAAGATTAAAGATAATGAAAAGTGGAACATAACGAATGAATGAAAGTCTTGCAAGCAAATTTAAAGAGGTTCACAACTCATTGAAGATTTGTTAGCTCAACTGTGTGTGATGTAGCGTGCGATCTTGGCTAACCCATGAGGGTATACACACAGGGGGGGTCAGTCTTGGTGACTGATCCATACGTGCGAAACGGAATCCTTGTCGCTTAACCCTAAGACTGAGGTGGCTTCGTGCCTAATGATGGGGCATAGCTTATGACAGGATCTAGATAGAAGTGAAAGATAATGAAAAAGTGCAAAATAAACGATTATGAACGATGATAAAAGATAATAATGATATTATCAAGATGTATGTATGTTGTGTGATCACGAACGAAAGTAAAGGAAAGGTTTTTGCTAGAGGTAAAGTATTTTATTATTTAAAACTAGAACTCACTTGCAACGCTGACTTTTTATGCATTTTCAGTTGGCAGGTAGCTTGTTGCTAAGGATGGCATGAGGGTGAAGCTACTAGGCGGGCAAAGAGTGGCATCCATTTCATGCACGATAATGTTGTTGTTTTGTAATACAACTGAATATTCTTTTGTGACTCTTTTAAAACAATGATGTATTATTTGTCAACATCAAATATTAATGCATGAATGGTTTTTGATAAATTAATCCGCTGCAATATTTTATGAAATTTTATGTATCTTATTATAAATAAGGTTGTGATTGACCAACTATGAGATTTTCGGGAACGGGGCCTTACATGCCAGCAGTTATACTTGTTTGTGTATTATTACCTACTAAAATAATACATTGATTAACCAAACTATATCATAAAGGCTAATTTATATTGCCACTGAAACAACATTAAATTACAATAATGCATAAAGCGTTACAAAATAGAATCAAAATACATTACTGAAACTACTTGCTACTTAACCAAGATACAATCAAGATGAAACCTATCCAACTAAGAATCAACAACTTCTTCAGTTTCATTACTTCAGCTTCGGATGCTTTCACATTTTCTTTCAAGTTGTTCTTTGCTTTAATCAGACCAGGATGATATCAACAGATCTTGGACACATTTGAGGAATAAACCATCTAAAGAATCTACATTTTGAACACGCATAAAAGCGACGGCCTGGGTTACGAGGTGTCCATGAGGTTTGGATCACCGCTTCTTTACCAAAAGAGCAAAAAACCATTCTTCTTCATGAACGATCGGTGATGAAGAACCCTAACTTGATCCACTTGCTATGAAATCACGGAGAAAGATAAAGGTTTTATTAGAAGAGGGGGTAATAAGAAAGAGGGTATCAAAAGACCATTTTACCCTCATGTGGGAGCCACGTGGGTTAATTTAATGACAGAAATTAATGGGCGTTAGGGGATACGATGAAACGTGCAAACATTTTTAAACATAAAGGATGTTTACTGTAATTTTCTTAGTTTAAGGATGATTTCTAAAAATTGCTATAAACCTAAAGGACGAAAAGTGTAATTTACTTTTATTTTTAAATGATTATAATTTTCATGATATTGATGAATCAAGAAAATCATACGCTTATTGTATCTTGATTTGTTTTAGTTAATTCTCTTGATATTTGATTTATAAAATATTAAGTAATAAAATAGTTATGATTATAATAACCTAGAAATGCTCCCGCGTTCAGTTGCACGGGTAATTATAACACAAACTTGAATATGAAAACCACAATACAATAAATATAGTAACAACTATCACTCTGACTTTGCACTCGAAGACATCAAGCAAACACTAAGAAAAAAATACGTTAACATAACAAAATAAACTTAACAAATATATCGAATTAATGCGAGTTTGACAGATTTTAAGATTCAAATTAAATAAACATGTATTTAGAATAATTTTTATTACTAAAATAACTTGACAAATCAAAACGGGGTCAAATATGAAAACTTCAGACTTTTGTGGCCAAAACACAAAAACTTAAAAATCCAGGAAGCTAAGACTTTAAAATTATATAAATGAGTATAGGGCATCTCAATATGGACTTTAAACGTCTACAAACATGACACATCTATTAAGAAATTAGATTATAACTTATTATATATTATTCATTATGTTTGTTTGAGAGGACCCACTATCATCCCTCTAACTCTACTTGAAAATTCAGATGAACACAAACAATGAAACAAACGACTCCACCATTGATAAACTAACACTAGCTTGGTGTTTGTTGCTATATGAAACTGAGCATCATAGATGCTTCAAATGTACACATTGGAAACATCAAGTTCGAAAGAATCAATTTTATCTTTTTACGTGAAAAGAAACTTACTAATTTTACAACATAAAGAGAGGACACAAAAAATGAACATAAAGAAGGTTACGTATAGCATGACCTATAAAATAAAAAAATAAAAAAATCATAAAATAGTTGGGTTTAAGAAGGGATCCGTTATCGATACATTAAATATTTTATTCGGCACTTTTGGGTATGAGTCACGCTTGTCAAAAGCATATCAAATAAATCAATTAATGTTTTATACGGCTCGTGTTTGTCGTTGCGGCACATAATGTTTCCAAGTTACAGGATA
The DNA here is from genome assembly GCA_025506505.1 of Flaveria sonorensis. NCBI lineage: Eukaryota > Viridiplantae > Streptophyta > Magnoliopsida > Asterales > Asteraceae > Flaveria > Flaveria sonorensis. Next base: position 13,530,784 of record CM046432.1, read on the forward strand.
GTACTAAGCCATATGGCCAGAAGTAAGGTTTTAATTCTTTTTTCATTTTTTGATTTTAAATTTCTGATTATTTTTGTATGCTGTTTTTGTAAATATTTTATGATTTACTAATTGGGAATGGTTCAAATAAAAATACACTTAAAACATCAATCTTCTTAATTAATGGTAAGGGAATAATTAAGTTTGATAAAGAGATAAGGGATAATCACTTTGATTGACTTTTTTTAAGTTCCTTTTTTTTTTAAATGTTCATAACTTTTATATAAGACATTATTTTTTATATAAAAATAACATCATAAAAACGAGCGTTTTTAATCTTTAAAACAAGTATAATATTGTTATATAAAAATAATAAATTTTTTTACGTTTATAAGCTCATATAATTTATGCTCGTTTTTGTGTCTTTAGTGAAGTTTATTTTGTCTTTTTGTTAGTTTTGTGTTTGTATATACTATTATGTTTTTCAACAATAATGAATTCTAAAAATATATATTGATGAAATAATATTATTGTGTATATCTGGTATGTAAAACAAAATGATAAATTAACGACTAATTAATCTAGTACATTAAAAACAATAACAAAATAAGACAATGTCTCATTGTGTTTTTTGATCGCCGTTATGTTATCTTGAACACTATGAGTTTAAAAAATACATTTGTGAAATAACATCATTACAGGACCGAGTAAGGGTACTTAACACTTAGTTTCACAATGAGGAGAGATCTTAGATCACTTAACAATTCAAATAGGGAACTGGTAATTTAAAACAGATGCTCCAAAGAACACAAGTAAATCAAAGAGACAGAACTAAGAATCAACACAAGATTAGTTTTCAAGAATATTGTATATTGATCTCAAGTTCTCTTACAAGTGTTATGAAGCATAAAGAAATTACAAGAACCTGAGACACTTTTATACTACAACCTACAACCGTCACTTACATGTAAAGACAGTTGGGATTTGACTAATCTTGACAACAAGATCAATCTAAAGTCAAAAAGGCAAATTGTCTTTTTGACTAGTGACTATGACATGTCATAGCTCACTGACTTTTCCTATTACAAAAAGCCAAAAGGAACAAAAAGAGAAACTTGCAGGCGAAGACCTTATCTACTTTATCATAAAGCATGAAAGTTTCACCAACTAGTGATAGCAGGTGAACCACCAGAGCATGCAGCGGAAAGTAGGTTGCTTTATGATAAAGTTGATGGAAAATGAATCTTTTCTCTCTCTTCAGAAGAAATCAGTCTTGTCTTATGAACAGCTTCTGAAGACTTTGTCTTTGAAGCTTCGAAATACTTCATCTTTTACTACGGAAGAGTTGAGTCTTTGGCTTTGAAAGACTTTACACTTAGAATATTTTTCAATTTAAGTGTAAAGCTTCCGCAGCAGTTTCTTCTGAACTTTGGCTTCGGAAGATTTTACACTTAGCATGTGTAGAAGCTTCTGAAGCTAGTTCACCTTTGTTCCGAAGTGCATGTTAGAAGACTTGGTTGTTTTGGTATCCTTTGGTTGCATCAGCCTTTTAACTCCTCCTAGGCTAATGCTACCAAAACGAGAAGTTCTTCAGATCTTGATAGTCCACATTAGGATCCTCAGCATACCTTTCTTCATAATAAGATCTGGATCCTTCAGACTAACATAGATCCTTCTCATGTCAAAGAGATCATGCAGAAGAAGATTGAGCATGTCTGTAGAGGAATAGACATGCATGCCTTCCTGATCTCTTATGACATACCATTTGTCTGAGTCTTCATTATAACTCCAAAACAAAATGGGTCTTCTAATGGCAAGAGGCTCTACTATCATAGGATTTGGTGAGCAGCCTCTTCATGCACTTCCTCAGGAAGCTCTAACTCTTCCTGAGGTTGGGAAGTGGATGCCTTTCTTTTCTTCTTCTTTGAGGTTGATCTTCTCGCCATCCTCTTTCTCCTCCCAGATGATTTTAACTGAGGGGACAGGGCTTGAGTACCAGGTTGTTCAGTAGAGTCCCTCTCAGTTGGGATCTCCTCTCTCCCAGTTTCAGAAGGAGAGGGAGGAGAACCCTACTGTGGGTCAGAAAATGAAGTTTACTGATATGCAGCTCCATGTGCAGGTTGTGTTGTCTTTGTAGGTTCAACCTTCACCTCAACTTCAGGTTGAGCTTGACTTAAAGAATACAAGTCCACTAGCTCTCGCTTCTTTATGTTCTGCTTGATCACCCGTATGTGCTCATCCATTGTAGATAGACACATGGGACCAAGCCTCCTTCCGGAGAACCCATACAGTTTTAAGAAGCTCATCATCCTCTGCCTATCAATAGACTTTTTCTGATTTTTTCGGATGATGGCTCTTGCTTTTGCAGCTTCTCCCCTCTACCTTTTCCTAGCAGCTTGCCTATCCTTTTTGGCTTGCTCTTCTAACTGCTTGTTGTATTCAAACAATATATACTCATGAGGCAGGGAAAGAAGTGCAGATGCCTGATAGAGACCTGTGGCACTCAGATAGTTAATCATCTTTAATCTTTCTTCTTCATCAACTACCTGAGGTTGTTCAGAGGCCACAGTCTTTGACTCAGGACTTTCTTAAACTAGGGAGAGGACAGGAAGTTTCTTGTAGAGTCTTTTCAGTCTCATTTCTTCCTTGTGCTTGAGGGTCAAAGCAGCATCCTCTGCTTCCTTCCTCTCCTTTGACAACTCAGTGTCAGCTAGTTCATTCAGCTCATCTAAAGGGAGAGAGATGAGTTCATCTATATTGTAATTTCTGGTTCCCAGGTAGTTTAGCCGGGCTGCCCTTAACTCGTCTTCCTGAGTGTTTAGCCTGGGGGCAGCCCTTATTGCAGCTTCCATAAATCCTGGGGAACCACTTGAACTCTCACCCCTCAGCTACCTCTTCCTCTCTTTCTTCTCTTCTTCAATCTCCTCAGTAGTTAATTTCCTTTTACCTTTGTCAACCACAGGCCTTGGTGACTCAGGCTGAAGAGAGCTTTGGCCTTCATTACTTGGTTCAGCCGTCAAGCTCTGGCCAGAGAGAGGCTGTGAAGCACCATCACCAGCTGGTGTTTCACTGAGGGTAATGGGTGTAGAAGGAGATCATGTCTCAAGGGTCACAAGTTCAACCTCTGGGCCTTCAGTCAAGGTTTTCCCTTCGAAGCTAATCTCCGGGTCCACCTCAACATCCAGTTGACCAAAGATCTCATTTGCTAGCCTCTGTCTATATAACTTTGATCTCAGTCTGAACTCCTCTAACACCCTGTCTTAGATCCTTTCTGCCAATCTTGCTGCTTGTCTGTTGTTGCTTGGGTTGACAAGGGGCAGATCCACCAAGTTTATACTCTCATAGAAACTCAGGGTGGAGATGTTGACAATTTCTTATTGACCCTGAGCTCTAGAGATCACAAGAGCTTTCCTATCACTGTCATACCCCCAACCCCAGATTAGGTTCTCAGATGGGGCAGACATTGCTCTTAGGACTCCCTCCTCAAACAGTTGTTGAATGAGCAATTCTAGATCACTGTCTAGAGGAGGTTGCTGAGTATGGACAACTGCAAGAGAGGATGGTGAGTCCTCTATGTCCATACTTTAAGAATAACTCCCAGGTTCTACGATTGTCAGAATTTTCTCCCCCTTTTTGGTAGCATCACCCTCTTGCATAGGTGAGCTGGGAGATTGATCCATGACATCCATAGGTTCTTGTGGACCTGGATGAGTTGGCCTCATGGGTCTCTCAGCTAGCTTGCCCTTGAGATCGGTGATCTCAAGTTGCTGGTCATTAACCCTCTTCTGCAAGATAGTCACCAGAGATTCCAGGTGAGCTATCTTTGACACAAAGTAGGTGCACAGATTTGACAGTTTGTGCACCTGTTGTTGCAGACTCCCCTCATCTTCAGATGAAGAATCATGGGGAGATGAGAGAATTGGACCTAAGTCTTCTTCCTCACCACCAGCATGGGTTTCTTGGCTGCTGGATTTCCCCTGCCTAATGACAGCTTCCAGAGAAGTGTCAAGAGGCTGGGTTGCCATGGTAGAGGTCCTAGTGATGTTATCACTTGTAAAAGTGATAGCCTCTGCCATATAGATCTCCTGAACAGTGTCAGAAGGATCCACCTCAGTTAGGGGTAGCTGATGTGGGCTAGAAGTGGGTGAAGCATGAGTACTCATCTCTTCTTGAGTGTGGGAAGAAAGGAGAGATTCATGGTACTCACTGAAGCCCAAATCTTTTATCAGAGTAGAAGTTAAGGCTGGGTATAGGGCGGTTGAGATCAAGAGGCTGGGGATGGTAGCTTTCCCCTAAAGGTTGATCACTAGAGTGTTGAGACTCAAAGTGATGGCTTAAGACTGTTTGTGGAGTTGTGAGCTCATCAAGCTGAGCATGAGGAACCTCAGCACTGATTGTTTGAAACATGGGAGTGGTTTGCTCCTCAGGGGAAGTGGGAGCTCTAGATTCCACTTCCTCTTACATAGGTTCTGATATGGGGGCCCGCAAATGCTCAATAGCAAGTGCAGGTGTTCGTTTGTGTTTTCTTTTGTAGGTGATGGTGATGATAGGCTGTGTTTGAGGTGGGTGAGAGGTAAAGGGTGTTGGTTCATTACTAGCTGGTGCTGCTAGGATGTCACCCTGAGCAATGAGCTCAAACATTTTTGGGACAAGGGCTGTTTCTACTCCTGAGAAGCCGGCAGTTGGCTTTTTCAAAATCTTGAAAATGCCGGGCTTCATGTGTGCAAGTTTAAGAATATTACCTGTTCACCTCAACTGTGGTCCCAATTCATAGTTGAGAATGTGTTAAACATACCGGGGGAACATTTAATACTATAAGGAGTCCAAATTTGCAAGTAAGTTTGTAAATACAAATTGAGAGTACCTGAATTTGACCCCTTGTACCATCCTATCGACAATGAAGGAAAGGTCTTCTGGAATCTGGTCCCATCCCCCATGCTTATTGGATAAGCTATGTATGACTACATGGAGGAGGTATTTCCATTGGAATGAGACCTTCCCCTTCCTGAAGGTCTTGACCGAAAAGTCACCTTCGTAGCCCATCTGCGCAAAGGATTGGTTGACAGCAGCTTTTGGAAAGGACAGCTCACCTGCTTCATCATCCAGCTGCAAATGGGTGTTTGTAATGGCTGTAGTGATAAAAACCATCCTCCCCTGCACTGTGGCAGACAGTGCCTTTCCTCATCCATGGTGACCTTTTGACAGGTCCGCTAGAACTCAAGCAACTGATCCTTATAGAGAGGAGGATCGATTGTAAGGGAGTTGAAGTAATAAGACAAAGAAAGATACCTACACACGTCTGAGAAGCTTGGATCTTTCTCAGATGTTAAAAGTGCAACTTGATTATGTTGCCTGTGTAGGTGCAAGGTGAAATCAGGGTCGTTACGACGATCAAGATTGGCCATTTGAGAAAGCTTTGCAGTGAAGAAAGGAAGAAGAAGATAAAATTTGGGGGTAATTTAAGGTTAAGGAACAATGAGAGTAGAGAGATGAAATAGAACCGTTTGGAAAGATATACTCTGGATTTGAGACAAAGTTAAAACAAAAGATAAACTTTGAAATCCGCAAGTGGGTCCTACTGCTGAAAAAGGCGCCCAAAAAGGTAGTTTTCTTGGAATTCGTAAAACTTCCGAAGGCAATTTAAGTTTCGGAAGCTTTGCAATCAAAGTTTTTGAAGGTAATTTTTCTTCGGAAAATATTTCAAAGAGTTTTGAGAATTTTGGCTTCGGAAGAAATAAATGAGTCTTCCGAGACTAAATTGCTTTCGGAAGAGATTTGTTCTTAAAATGCATTTAAGTACTTATGCCAAAATTTAAGCTTCGGAAGATACTTCAAGAATTTCTTCCGAAGGTAAATCTTAGATAAGCTGTTTAACTGATTTAAAGACTTAAACTTCTTTCGAAGGCAACTTTTGCTTCTTCCGAAGGTAAATTTTCATCATTCTAAGAGATATCATTTTAAAAGTTTGTTTTCTTCCGAAGAGAACTGGGCTTATGAAATGATCTAATAGACAACCTAGGACACACAGTTTTAAGAAATAATGTTGATTAAGTTATTAAGAAAAATCTATTCAAAGTTAATCATCCCAATAGCTGATACAAGATATTTAAATCTCTATTCATCAAAAGCTTTTATGAACAGATCAGGATATTGTTCATTTGTGTTAACTTTGATTAGTTTTATCAAACCCTTTTCAAAATTATCTCTAATCAGATGATACCTGATATTGATGTGTTTGGTCCTTGAGTGCTGCACAGGATTCTCTGTAATAGATATGGCACTGTTGTTGTCTATGTAGATGGGAGTCTTTTTGAAATTGAACCCACAGTCTAGCATCTGATTCTGAATCCAATGCACTTGAGCACAGCAGCTGGTAGCAGCAATGTATTTAGCTTCAGCAGTTGATCCAGACACATAGGATTGCTTCTTGCATTGCCAAGAGACTATCCTTCCACCAGGAACTGACACCCCCCAGATGTGGACTTTGCAGTCATGTTGCAGCCACCGTAATCACTATCTGTATAAGCATACAGATTAAAGTCTAAATTATTTGGATACCAAAGGCCTAGATTTGGAGCACCTTTGAGATATCTAAGAATCCTTTTTGACAGTGATTAGGTATGACATCTTGGGGTTGGCTTGATATCTTACACATATGCATGTGGCAAACATGATATCAGGCCTGCTAGCAGTAAGATATATAAGTGACCCAATCATAGCCCTGTAGAGATGTTCATCAACACACTCCCCCTCAAGATCAAGACCAAGGGAGTGGTTTCTGGCTATGGGTGTCTTTGCAACCTTACAGTCAGTCATCTTGAATCTTGTAAGTATGTCCTGTACATACTTTGACTGACTGATGAAGATGCCATCTTCAACCTGCTTCACTTGAATTCCTAGAAAGAAATTGAGTTCCCCCATGGCACTTATTTCAAATCTATTCTTCATCAGCATCTTAAAGTCTTTGCAGAGCTTTGGATTAGTTGAACCAAAGATGATGTCATCTACATATATCTGAACTAGCAACGTGTCATTTCCTGTCTCTTTGATGAAAAGAGTCCCATCAATAGTACCTCTTTTGTATTCATGTTGACACAGGTATGTTGATAGTGTCTCATACCACTTTCTTGGAGCTTGATGCAGTCCATAAAGGGCTTTATCAAGCTTGCAGACATAATCAGGATGATCTAGGTCTGCAAAGCCAGGTGGTTGTTTAATATAAACTTCTTCATCAATTACCCCATAGAGAAAGGCACACTTCACATCAAGTTGGTAGACCTTGAAATCCTTGGATGCAGCATAAGCCAGGAATATCCTTACAGCTTCAAGTCTTGCTATAGGAGCAAAGACATCAGTATAATCAATCCCTTCTTCTTATTTGTATCCTTGGACAACTAGTCTAGCCTTGTTCTTGATGATGATCCCTTTATCATCTTTCTTGTTCCTAAATATCCACTTGGTACCTATGACATTCTTCCCTTGAGGAAGAGGGCACAAGTTCCGAACCTTCTATCTTCTTATTTAAAGCAACTCTTCATGCATTGCTTGAATCCAGTTTCCATCCTTCAAAGCGTCATCAACCTTCTTCGGCTCTATCTGGGATAAGAAACAAGATTGTAGACAAACATAGCTGTCATGAGTTTGTCCTCTTGTTCTTACCCCTAAGTCAACATTTTCAATGATGTTTGTGGTGGGATGTGACTTGTGGATCCAAAGTTGAGGGATTACAACAAGTTGGTTAGACAGATCTAAATTTGAGAAATTCTAATATGGCAATGAGGTGTCTCCCACCACATCAGCACACTTATCAAGAGAAACTTGATCCAATGAGTGTGTGACATCATTCATGTTGTCTTCAATGGAGTGGTTATCAGCATCAAGATATTCTTGATCACTGTCACCACCTCCAGTTCCTTCTGAATTTGAAGTTCCTTCACCTAGATTTGGAGTCTCTGAGCTGGAATTTGAAGGCAGGCATTATTTGTCATGCTTTTGATGATAGGAGCTTCACTTGCTGGGTTAGTTACCATTAGAGCTGAAGTAGTCTTCTTGGTTGGTCTTCTCAGCTCAAATCTTGGATCAGGATCTTTTGCTGATCTGTTATCTGTAGATCCTGAAACATTCTCATAAGACTTGTTAAAATAGTTGGTAACTAAATCAAGATCAAACAGCCAATCCGGACCAGAACCTTTCACACAGGGTGTGTGTTCATTGAAAGTCACATTGGCTGACTCCTTAATGATTCTAGTTTTGAGATTGTATACTCTATAAGCCTTAGCTTGAGAAGAGTATCCAACAAAGTGTCCATCATTTGATTTCTCAGCAAACTTGGCTATTTGATCTTTGGTATTCAAGATGGTGCAAGGACATCCAAATGTTCTGAGAAAACTAATGAATGGTCTCTTTCTGTGCCACAGTTCATAAGGAGTCTTACCATGAGTCTTAACTACTAAAACTCTATTCTGCACATAGCAGGCTGTGTTAACAGCCTCTGCCCAGAAGGTGATAGGCAGTTTAGAGTCAGACAACATGGTTCTAGCAGCCTCAATAAGTGTCATGTTTCTCCTCTTAGCAACACCATTTTGCTGAGGAGTCCTGGGAGTACTATATTGTCTTGAAATATCCTTTTCATCATAAAATGTATCAAGGATTTAGTTTTTAAATTCTGTTCCCTAATCACATCTTATGATTTTGACCTTGTGATCACATTGATTCTTAATTTTAGAATGAAGTTTTTCAAGATCTCAGGAGTCTCATCCTTAGTTCTAAGGAAGAAGACCCAAGTGAATCTTATGAAATCATCTGTGATCACTAAACAATAAGAGGTCCTTCCTAGACTCAATACACTGGTAGGGCCAAACAGATCCATATGTAACAAGTGTAGGGGAGTAGTGATGGAGTTAGTTTCCTTTGGCTTGTGAGACATTTTGTGCTGCTTCCCTTTCAGGCATGCAACACAATGGTCATCACTTGTAAACTCTTTCTTTGGCATTCCAGTTACCAAATCATTTTTAATTAATTTATTCATGTTCTTAAAGTTTACATGGCACATTCTTTTATGCCAGAGGAAAGACTCATCACTATTGGCTTTAGACAGAAAGCAAGAAACTTCTCCAGAGGGAGATGTTTCATACAGATCCATCTTGTACATGTTCCCTCTCCTGGGGGCTCTAAGCAGAATGTGCTCTTGAGGAATGTCAACCCCGGGCTTAAGAACAATGCACTCATGCTCAGTAAAGAGCATCTGATGTTTTTGGTCACAAAATTGAGACACACTCAAAAGATTGTATCCAAGCTCTTTGACAAAGTTTACCTTCTCAATACTGAGCTTACCATTTGTAATCTTGCCCCTTCCAGTAATGTAGCCTCCTGCATCTCCTCCAAAAGCAACTGGTCCTCTATCAAATCTTTTAAAGCTTTGAAGTAAGGACTCATTGCCTGTCATGTGCCTGGAGCAGCCACTATCAATGATCCAAACATTTTTGTTAGTCTTTAGCTGTCCCTGCATAAAAAGAGATAATTTAGTTACATTTGAAAACCCAAGCCTTATTAGTCTTGGGCTTATAAAATTCAGATGAAGATAATGAAACAGTAAGTGATCCTATGTTCAGGCTTTGAGGATCATTTATTGTTGCTAAAGAGGAGCTTTTAGTCTCAAGGTCTTCCTTCATCTTCCATACCACCTTTGGAAGATTGGGCTTGACCTTCAATACTTCGGAAGATTTTGTAGCTTCGGAAGCTTTGGAGACAGATCCTTCGGAAGATCTTGCTTTCACTATAGCAAGCTTCAGTACTTCAGAAGCATTCCTTCTTCCGAGACCAACTTTTCTTCCGAAGGCAATTTCTTACTTGCCTTCTTCTTCATTTTGGAGCTTCCGAAGGAAACAGATTTTCCTTCCGAAGCTGTTTGTTTCTTCTTCTTCTCAGAAGTTTTCTTCTTGATCATGTGGATAGTACTCTTGGGATTGTATTGACAATCCTTAGCCAGATGTGAAGTACTACCACACATAACACAATCCAAATCTTTCCTTCTGAGAGCCTTCTTTCCCAAAGAAGACTAAGTTTGAACACTTTTCTTTTCCTTCTTCACCTTTTCAGATGATGCAGCAGCCTTCTTAGGGTGAAGCTTGCTCTTTAAAATGGGTGGTTCAGGCTATGTAGCAGTGACGCACAGCTGATTAATCTTCTTGTTGTTGCTGGAGTGAGTTGAAGCTGAAGCAGAACTCTTGGAACATGAGTTCTTGGCAGAATCTTTAGCTTTTACCACCTCAAACCCTGTAGAGATAAATACTTGTTTCTACTTGGGGTCAAAAGTGGCCTTGATGTCTTGAGCTTTCTTTGATCTTCTTTTTGCTCTTCTGATCAAGTTCTTTCTCTTGGACTTACTCAAACCAGATCCTTTCTCCTCCTCAGGAGCATGGTGACCCTTTTTGGATTTACTCTCTTCACTCATTTCAGAATCATCCCTCACCATCTCCTCTTTATCCTCTTCAACACTAGGGTCTATGAGGGGAAGCTCATCTTCACTAGTTCCACACCTTGGAGATCTTACAGATAATAGAGTGTGTGGAGGAGCTATCTCAGTAGATCCCAGTCCCTGCTTATTCTGATAACAAACTTTTGCATACAGAGATGAGGATATGATGTTCTTGAAGGTCTCTTCTTCAAGAACACATTTTTCAGCCCAGGCTTTGCTGATCACAAGCTCAGCCTGGTGTTCAGACAACTTGGTAATGAGATCCTTAATTTGAGTCCTGTAGTTTGTTTGCTCGTGTTTAAGAGTTGAAACTGTTTTCTCTAGATCTTCTATCTTAAGTTTATAGTCATTTTCAGCTCTTTAAAAATCAGCTTTTAGGATATTCAAGGACCTAATATCAGATCTCATTTCCAAGTTGTAGGACCTATATCTATTTACTTTAGCAATACATTTAGGAGAGCAAAGATGTTCAAGTACCTTGGCTTCATCATTGTCGGCCATGAGTGCTTGATTTGGAGATGCATCTTCTGCTTGAAAGCTCCAGTCAAAGCCTCCTTCTTCAACAGCAACTGCAGCTTGCTGTCTTGGCTTCTCATTCTGGTGCCCTCCTTCAGTGTAGTTTGGCCTGGATAAAGCTTGGCCACCATTTGACTTGGGTACCTTGCATTCTCTAGCAAAGTGTCCCATCTAGTTACAGTTGTAACACTTCATTTTGCTCTTGTCCAGTCCAAACTTGCCACTGGCAGCATTGCTGGGAAACCTTCTCCCTGTCCTCTTGTAGAATTTTTGGGCTCTATGAGTGAGAAGAGCCATCTGCTGGACTATCTCCATGTATTCCAGATCATCTGGATGGATACAATCCAGGTCTTCAAGAGTGAAGAGAAAGTTGCCTGAACTTTCATCAGTAGAGACAAAGGCTTGAGAGGTGGTTGTCTCTTGGAAGGGACTTCCTTAGATGTAGCTCTCTCTGGGTGTCTCTGGGAAGGTGATCAAAGGACCCTTTTATGAAGTTTCAGGGTAGCAGATAAGATGATGTTGTGGTTCTCTACTATCCCTTTCACCCACATGAAGGGCTCAACTCTGGTGAGTATTGGAGTTACAGAATGAGTTTTGCATGTTCATCTCCATCTGGTATCCACTGAGAATCCCATACAACTCAGTGAGAGTAAGGGTCTTGAGGTTTTCAGTCCTCTTAATGACCACACAGTAATGTGTCCATTGTCTGGGAAGAGAGGACATGAACTTCCTAACAATATCCCTATTCTCAATAGTTACCCCAACATCAGCCAGAGTATCCATAATCTCAATATACCTGAAACACTGTTGAGTCATGGTTTCACCTATCTTGAAGGTGAAGTTTTCAAACTACTGATTCAGGAGGTCCTTCTTGTTCTCCTTGGCTTCATTGGACCCCTCATACATCAGTTTCAATGCATCCCATAGCTGTTTAGCTGTCTTGCACTTCTTGAAACCTCTGTAGATGGAGTTTGGAAGAGCAGTTTGGAGGGCTTTCATGGCTTTCTGATCAATATCAATCCTTTTCCAGTCTTCATCAGAAAAGTCAGCCCTCTCCTTCGGTATCATGCCACCACCAGCAGCAGCTGAAGAGGTGCATGGTACATGAGGTCCATTGACGACAGACTCCCACATCCTGGAATCCTGAGACTTGATGAAGCCTTCCATTCTTTGGCACCAAGTGTCAAAATCCTCAGGAGTGATCAGTGGGGACTTTGTCATAGTTCCAGTTTCCATATCAGCCTTAGAGATAGCTGCCATTTGAAGAGTTAGTGATATGTGAAGCTAAGAGGATTAAATATGGTGAGATCTTACAATCAAGAGCCTGGAATGCTCTGATACCAATTGCAGGACCGGGTAAGGGTACTTAACACTTAGTTTCATACTAAGGAGAGATCTTATGTCACTTAACAATTTAAATATGGAACTGGTAATTTAAAACAGATGCTCCAAAGAACACAAGTAAATCAAAGAGACAGAACTAAGAATCAACACAAGATTAGTTTTCAAGGATGTTGTATATTGATCTCAGGTTCTCTTACAAGTGTTATGAAGCATAAAGAAATTACAAGAACCTGAGACACTTTTATACTACAACCTACAACCGTCACTTAGATGTAAAGACAGTAGGGATTTGACTAATCTAGACAACAAGATCAATCTAAAGTCAAAAAGGCAGATTGCCTTTTTGACTAGTAACTATGACATGCCATAGCTCACTGACTTTTCCTATTACAAAAAGCCAAAAGGAACAAAAAGAGAAACTTACAAGCGAAGACCTTATCTACTTTATCATAAAGCATGGAAGTTTCACCAAGTAGTGATAGCAGGTGAACCACCAGAACATGCAGCGGAAAGTAGCTTGCTTTATGATAAAGTTGATGGAAAAGGAATCTTTTCTCTCTCTTCAGAAGAAATCAATCTTGTCTTGTGAACAGCTTCTAAAGACTTTGTCTTTGAAGCTTCGGAAGACTTCATCTTTTACTACGGAAGAGTTGAGTCTTTGGCTTCGGAAGACTTTACACTTAGAATATTTTCCAAGTTAAGTGTAAAGCTTCAGCAGCAGTTTCTTCTGAACTTTGGCTTCGAAAGATTATACACTTAGCATGTGTAAAAGCTTCCGAAGCTAGTTCACCTTTGTTCCGAAGTGCATGTTGGAAGACTTGGTTGTTTTGGTATCCTTTGGTTGCATCAGCCTTTTAACTTCAGAGATTCCTACAATCATTATGTACTTCTAATTGTAAAACACAATAATAGATAACAAGTTTATATAATCTATAGAAACAATGACAAAAATACCACAAAAATATATAAAACATAAAATACAATAATAAATACATATAACAAATGATGTAAAATATATAACACAATGAATATATAAGACACAATTAGCTGACGTATTTAACACAATAACAAAAAAACCATCCTCTTTACAAAACTAAAATTACATGTGTTAACCCAAAATCTTTTTAAAGTTTTAAATCAAAAATTATTTTTATTATAAACTAGAGTTTGGATGAGGCGGTTATGGCCCACCAAGAAAATAATCCAACGGGTAACACCTCATCCACTTGATACTAGAGGTGGGCAAAAAAACCGGTTCGGAACCGGTTTGGGCAAAAAAACCAGAACCGGTTTCTGGCCCAAACCGGTCCCGGCCCGTTCTGAACCGTCGGTTCCTCAATAGGTTTGAGGTTTCATGTGTTGAAACCGGTTTCAAACCGGTCCGGTTTTCAAACCGGTTCCCAAACCGGTTCCCAAACCGGTTTTTAAAAAGTAGCTATTATAAAACGGCTATATAGCCGTTATATAGCCGTTTATGACTGTTTTTTGAGTTTTTTTACCATTATACCCCCATTAAGCTAGTATAAATATGTATTGGATGTTTTGGTTGAACCACAACAAGTTAAAACACTCTCTACTCTTAAAAAACGCTCTCTATTCTCAAATACGCTCAATACTTTCGTTAATTCAAAAAAAACTCTCAATACTGTCGTTCATTTCAAAATGGCTTCATCAAGTGCTCAATCATCCGTTGGTTGTGATGCATCTTCAAGCAACATGATGGTAGCAATCCTTCCTACGAATAGGAACCCCGAAATATGGTGCAATTACGATTTATGTCAAATGGCTAGCGGTCCAAACAAAGCTCGTTGCAAGTATTGTCATAAGTTTTTCAAAAAAGATGCAAATACAACTTTGAAAAATCATATTGCGAATAAATATTGTAAGGCTTTGAAAGGTGAACCGTCTCAAGGTCAAGCTTCGATGACAAGCGAAGGGAATGTTTGGGCTTATGACGTTGATGCGGTTCGTGAGCAAATGGCGCATTTTGTAATTCAAGAAAGTTTGTCATTCAAACATTTCGACAATGAACGTTTGACCCGGCTAATTTAACGAACTCTTCAACCGCGATACACACATGTAAGTCGTGCTACACTTAGAAGAGATTGCTTAAAAATGTGGAAAAAAGCTAAAAATGAATTAATATCTTATTTTGAAAATTTACAAACCGGTGTTAACTTATGATTGCGTTTGAATTGTTTTCAACCGCGATACACACTAGTGACGTTTGGTCGACTCCTCACTGTTCACAGAACTCGTACATTTGTGTCACCGCCTATTGGGTTGAACCCGGTTCGTGGCAAATGATGAAACGTATGATTGTGTTTGAATTGTTTGATTATCCTCACACTGGGCAAAATATTTTTTATCTTATTGATAAAGTTATTATAACGTATAAATTAGAAAACAAAATATTTTCTATATCTTTTGATAACGCGTCAAATAATACGCTTGCGATAGAACATCTAAAATTAAAATATAAACCAATTTGTGACGGTGTGTTTTTCATAGTCGATGTTTTGCGCACATCATAAACTTAGCCGTTCAAGACGGTTTAAAAACTATTAAAACAGTAAAAGATAGTTTTAAAAGAATGTTACGTGATATTTTTAGCAGTAACCAAAGATATAGTAGGTATCGCAAGTTTTGTAAAGATGCAAATTCCAAATGTTTAGGTCCGAATTGGGACGTACCTACAAGATGGAATTCGACTTGTGACATCTTTGAAAAGGCTATTGACCAAAAAAAAAGTTTAATAGACTTTCATAATGCTTTGGTGAGTCGTGGAAAGGCTTCGACTTACCATCCATCGGGTTGGGCTATTATTGAAGAAATAACCAAAATGCTTAATGTTTTTAAAACCGCAACTACTTGTCTTTCTAGAGTTTATTATCCAACGAGTCCATTAGTACTTCACCAAATTTACTTAATGACTTCAAAATTAAATGAGTTGTCGTGTAGGGGTAGACCTTATTCGGATATGAGACCACAAATAAAAGAAAAAATTAAAAAATATTTTAAAGAAATACCTCCGGTTATTACATGTGCCGCTGCCTTAAACCCTTGTTTAAATACGTCGGGGGTTGAAACTTTACTTGATAAAATTACTTTTAATTTGGATTTAGAAGAAGAAAACCCATATTATGCTCAAAGTGCAAAAAATAATTTTAACACACATTTAGGCCAAATATTTGATGTTTATTTAGCAAAATATGATGAAACATCAAACATACATGAGTCTATGCGGCATGCGGCACATGACGAAGGTTCAAGTGATCCAATGTTTGCTTTGTATAATACTTTAAGAGATGAATGCAATAAACGTCAACGTGGTAACACTCCTAGTAGTGAAATCGGGAGGTATAGTGGAACAAACTTTTTATCCACCATGACTCCACAAGATTTTAAAAATTTTGACTTGTTGGCTTGGTGGAAAGGTAAGGAAGATCAATTTCCAATCCTATCCACCATGGCCCGAGATTTACTAACCGTCCAAGCTTTCACGGTAGCTTCAGAATCTGTTTTTTCTGTTAGTGGCAGGATTATATCAATACGAAGAGACCGACTCACTCCCGAAGCAGTTGAAATGTGTATTTGCTTGAAGGATTATTTGAATGCAGCTGAAAAAATACAAGACAAATGCTCACTCGAAGGAGAATTAGATTATGAAACCGAAATATATAAAGACGAAGTAGACGATGAATTGACACCCGGAATGACCGATGATGAAGCAGCCTATGACGAGTTCCTTCGTAATACCTCGGGTTCTGGTGGCGAATAATAAAGTTTACGTCATTTGAATTGTTTATATGTTTTGAATAGTATCTTTATTTTACATTTTATGTAATCTTTGATAAAAATAAATAATCATATTTAATTTTTTATATATCATAAATCATAATTATATTTTTATTTAATGTTTTATATTTTATGTTTTAATATTTATAAATAATTTATATAAATGTGTAATCTTTGATAAAAATAAATAATTATATTTAATTTTTCATGTATCATAAATCATAATTATATTTTTATTTAATGTTTTATGTTTTAAGTTTTAATATTTATAAATAATTTATATAAATGTATAATCTTTGATAAAATAAATAATGTTTTAAATCAACTGAATAAGTTTTGAACAATTTGATAAGCGTGAAAAACTTCTGAAATTTGTTCAAGTGTTCAGGCGCAAGAGCACTGTTTGGGCGCATGAGCACTGTTTCAGCGCATGAGAACTTTGAGCGCATGAGAACTGTTTGGGCGCATGAGCACTGTGGGCGCATTAGCACTGTTTGGGCGCATGAGCACTGTTCGGACGCATCTGTTTGGGCGTTTCTTCTTTGGACTGTTTTGGGCGTTTGAAAAATTTTAATTTAAAAAAAAATGAAAACCCGAACCGGTTTAGGCCCGAACCGGTTTTCAAACTGGCCTGGACCTGTTCGATAGGTTTGAATATCCTAGCCCTGAAACCGGTTTAGGAACCGAACCGGTTTGGTGTTCAAACCGGTTGAAACCGGACCGGTTTGAAACCGGACCGGTTTGAAACCGGGACCGGTTTGAAACCGGACCGGTTTGAAACCGGACCGGTTTGAAACCGAACCGGTTTGACCCCAAAAACCGGTTTGTACACCTATGCTGGATACCCACAATAAAAGCTCCTCGATCAGTCTCCCCGCAGGATAATGTCCATGGCCTAGTCACCATCCACATTCAGAAGTCTCTTAAATATTTTCCCATTTTGGCATTTTTCTCTTTTCTTCATATCGACACGTACCCTTTGTGTATATAAGACAAAATCTTCATGTTTTATTTTGGGAGCAAACCGCACACCAACTCTTTCTTTTATTGATTCAATCTCTACACTCAGATTTGACGTTTCAACACCTGTTTGTCTCTGAAAACCTGAGGTACTTTTGTAAAAGACAAAATCTTCATGTTTCATCTTTTTAACACTTGTGTGTTGATCAGCAGTTTGTCACGGCCATGACATCAGTAGTGGTGGAGGGGTGTAAGAGCAAGAGACTGAAGCGGTCTGCGGAAGCGGACGGCGGTGGTCATGAGTCTGATGATGGGCAGCACAAGGCGGTTCACATCATGGTGGAGAGAAACCGAAGGAAGCAGATGAATCAACACTTGAGTGTTCTTCGTTCACTCATGCCTTGCTTCTATGTCAAAAGGGTAATCATCCAAATCTCTACTTTTTAATTATTATAGAGGGCCGAACCAAAGGATGTTCAAGAGGGTCTACTATTAATTGGTTTCTATATAATAATCAACTTCTTTTTAAGAAAAAACATAATCTGACTCCTTGGTCGTAGTTAAATCTTATGACAATCCTTAATTCAAAAGTTCTGGTTTTGTCAATGGTATTCATATGGCTATATTGCATGTATTTTTAAGGGTGATCAAGCATCAGTAATTGGAGGAGTTGTTGATTACATCACTGAATTGCAAGGAATTCTACAATCCCTACAGGCCAAGAAACGAAGGAGAGTTTATAGTGAATTAGTCATGAGCAATCAGATCGGTTCAAGCCCTCGAAAGCCACCACTTAGCCCAAGACCAAGCGTGCCAATTAGCCCTAGAACACCCCAACCAACAAGCTCATACAGACCCATTTTCCCTCCGTTTGTAGGACCATCACTCGACGCTTCACCGGCTAATTCATTCACAAATTCAGACGGTTCTAATAATGAGCTCATGGCTAATTCAAGGTCAACCATTGCTGATGTTGAGGTGAAGTTTGCTGGTGGTCATCTTCTTCTGAAGACCCGATCTAATCGAATACCAGGCCAAACGACGAAAGTAATCGCGGTTCTTGAAAGTCTATCTCTTGAGGTTCTTCATGCTGACATTAGTGTTGTTGATGAAACTATGGTTAACTCTTTTACCATCAAGGTAAGCGAAACATATATGTTTTCAGCGTTTTTGCATGTTTTGTGTATGTTCATATGAAGTGCATGCATGCTTTTAATGTCTCTCTCTTAAAGAATAGTATTGAGTAACACTCAAGAGTTATTAATGAAGTTCGAAATTTCTCAAATTTAGTTTATAATCTTTATAAATTACACAAATAATTACTAATATAATTTCTATTATTTTTCTTTTTTGAACTGCAACTCACACCCTAATTAAATTTACTCATATTCCTACACATATAATTTGTATAAATAGATAATTAAATGTGAACAATTTTGATCAACACTAAGAGTTATCAATGTATATAGTTTATGAGATTTATGTTATATTATTTGATGTTACAAAAACGTGAATAGATACTGGTTATAAATTAAACGTATGTATATTACTCAGATTTAGTTTTAAACTTAATTTGCAGTCATTCAAATGAATTTTTATAATCTCTAATAGAAAATTTTTAATATTGTATAAGTTTCAAGAAAATGTTAAAATCTTTTGGATAACTAAATAATAATATTTAAAAATTTAATATATTTGGTTTTTACATTGTTTAACGTTACTATAGCTTGTTTAATCTATTGGTTTGCTTTTGTTAGATTGGAGTTGAATGCCAACTAAGTGCAGATGAACTTGCTCAACACATTCAACAGACATTCTGCTAACCTTACCTACCTTGTTCATCTTTGATCTCCATTGGCATCCTCCTTGTGACAGTAATCTAGCTTGTTTAGAAAAGTGTACCCCAGCGATCATTATGTTATGTCCAACGTGAACATGATGTTGAAACATACATGGACGCGATAAAAAGAAAATAAAGAAAAGCATTTGCAGATATTCACTTGATATCTTGCACTGCTCAAAACCCAAATAAACCCCTTCACCCTAGATAAAATGATTATGGTTTGCTTGATAGTTAGTTCAAAATTTTGTATCAAGTATCCTTAAACTTTAGTTATATGGTTAGGCTGTTATATGTAACTTTGTGTGACCCACCGACTGTTGTACTTTTTTATCATCCTCAAATAAACTTCTATAGTAAGGTACGTTGGTGTTAGAACAATGGGGTTTTGACATTGGTCATATATACATTAAAGTCACATTGATTATATATTTTGGTTGGTTGTAAAAATAATGCAAGAAAACATCTATATATGCATTAAAGATTCGTACACCCAAAATAGCTATATAGCTAGGAGGGGTGTGCCTATAAATGTAGGACAATACATGCATGCGTGTCTTCAACTGTGAATACAACCATATTGGGGATGTCCCTAACCAACCCACAAGCATCATTTAATCATGGATGTGATGATTTTGAAATGATAAACTAGGAACAGGCCTGATGTGACAAGCAAATAGGATTCGTTGTAAGTCTTGATTATGAAAAATTAAATATAACTTGCAATCTTGCATGACTTTTGATTGGTTTAGGCCCTCCAGCATGATCCATTGCCCCTAATGGTGAAGGGGCACTCTCAGCATACCCACCACACTACACCAAACCCATCAATAAAAGTTTGTTATGTCACACTACACCACACACTCAAATTTAGTGGCGGTGGTGTTGTCATACCATGCCACACTACACCACTACTATACACCACACACACACACATATCCCATGACAAGTACTCGTAGAAAAACCATCCCATGCAATGTGGATGGGGGTAGCCACGGTAGTGGGGTGTCGTCGAGGCTCTCTGTGGTCTCACGGCGCATACGGCCCACCCACCCTAAGCATTAAATCCAACTTAGTACGCTAATGGCTTAGAACATCGCCCCTCTCATGTGTTTAGAGGCGTTAAGGGTGTGTCTTATCAGTATTTCAACAGGCGTTGTAAGCAAATTAAAACAAAAAAAAAGAGGTGGGTAATAGTGATTAGTGATGTTTAATATTGCAGGATCGTGTAATGGTTCAACAACAGTTTCACAAGTTAAGTTGGAGATTATCAACTAAACACACTTACTAGATCAAATAGGGAATCAGGCAGTGAAACTATAAATAACAAGTAATGAACACTCAAGAACACAATGATTGATTTTCAAGGATGATGTATATTGCTCTTAAGTGTTTTAAAAGTGTTACTCAAGCTTAATCCTAAGACTGATGCACGAGATACTTTATACTACATCATATAGTCGGCCATACTTTGAAGGCCAGCTGAGAACTAATTTACACAACAAGATCAATGTAAAGTCAAACGCCAGATTGCCTTTTGACATATGATTATGGCATGTCATAGCTCACATCTTATTGTATTACAATAAGGATAAAAGTATTAAAGTAGGAAGTAATAGATAAAAGACCATGATGTACAGTTGACAAAAGTAAAAAGGTAATCACCAAGTTATATAAGTTGGTGAGTCTTCAAAGGTGATAGCGAAAAGGTCTTCTGTTTTTGTCAAAAGTATTTCAGACACACATGTCTTCTTAGTCTTTGGAAGATTTCAGTTTTCAAGGTTCAGAAGACTTTGTATTTAAGATTCGGAAGACTTCACTTTTAGCTTCGGAAGATTTGACACTTAGTTATTTTCTTTCTACATTGTCAAATCTTCCAAAGTATTTTCTTGTACTTTAGTGCATGCTGAGAAATCTTTGATTAGTATCAGTGTTTAAGATAATCCTCTTAATCTTATAAATATTAAGTTAAAAGTGGGTGTGATATGGAGTTAAGGGGAACTGAATCATTTTATGATATGCTGGAGTAAAAAAAAAGATAAAGTGGGTGATTTGACGTCTACTTGAAGTTAAGAGACATGCAAAAACACCTATAGGCCTTAATGCGATGTGTCAATAAACATATTTTTTTATTTTTTTAAGTAAAGCTAAATCATTTTAAAGTATTCATATAGTGTAGAATGTTGAACTAAGTCCATAACATAGTCATTAATTAAAACATAATCTCAAGCTCCCATCTATTTTATACTTGATTTTAAGCGACTTAGACTTGTTGAAATTAGACTTTTTGTATTTTTGGCTTTGATCTTGTTACGATTCGTAAATAAATATACAAAATTTATTCCAATAATTTTTACAATAAGATTGTGCAAAACACAAGAAATAAAGAATAAAACTACTACAACAAAATTAAAACAATAATCACAATTGAAAGTTAGTTTTTTTTTATCAAAGTATATGTCTGGAAAAAGACCGGTGGATACTCAAGTTTGCATAATCTTATATGGAGGATGAATCAGAATGAAAGTTGAGGAAACCTATGTGATATTAGGGGAGTGTACTTACATTGAAAGGAGAAATGTATATGATGAAATGCATTAGAAATACGTGATATATATGAATATTTCTAGCATGAGTAAATTATATGTAGAAAGTGTGTTAGATTGGTGAGTCTGATGTCACGAAATATTATGTACTAATTACTATGAATCCTTTTATCTTATTCAATTCTATCAAGATATTTGGTTAGGAAACTTTTAGGAATCTACTTTTTCTCATTCTTTAATTGCACCCATCGATTGTAAGACCTCAAAATTTGATTAATTACGAGAAAAAAGGTATAAAACTTTCAACGAGCGTAACTCTGACTAGGAATATAGTTGCGCGACTCATAAATAGTCGACGAGAAGATCTCAAAAAACAGCATAAGAAGATCAGTGTTACTGGCTGTAACTACATAACCTTAAAGTTCGTAACTTCATACAAGGGAAATTTGTTGATTCTAATATGTGGAAGCATGACACGAACAAAAGATATGTGCCATAACCTCTAAACCTTATCGTTTGTAACTTTAAGGCGGTTATCAAAATCATCCAATAGATGTCACGTGTCCTCAAAAATGGTTACGAATCGTAACTTTTAGACCTTATGATTCATAACTCTTGACATACATGATATATTTGAGTATTTCTAGCATGGGTAAATTGTGAGGAGAAAGTAGTTCACAAGTAGTAGTGACCATAAATCTGTAATGTTATCTATATGAAATACTTGATTATTATATGTAAAGAAAACAGGTCGGGTAGGAGAGTACAATGCCAAAAAGTCGACTAGATAAGCCTGTCTGATGCTATGATATTGTTCAGATAAGCAAATCTGACACAATGAAAGGTCATGAATGGGTGAGCATGAATCTTACGATTCCAAACCATAAGTTGTAGTGGTCCAGATCATAGGGAGTCTCACGATCATGGGTGTAAAGTCATATACTGGTGACTAGGAATCATATGATTCTGCAAGGCATAAAATATATATGAATTGATGTACACCCACTTAGAAAAAACTAATGTATGTTATGCATGTATTTTCACGTGATATGCACAAGTGGGAGGGCAAGTGGAGATCAAGTCTCTGTTAAGATGCATCGCACACATAGTTATATAGAATCATTGTATATCTTTTATAGAGATAATACAAGAAAAGTTTTGCAAGACCCTAGTTTCTCACGCATAAACTCTAATTCCTTTCGATTAAAATCTTTAACAGAAATATGAGTGTTTCAAGTTAGTATCAAAGTACATGGTTTGAGAGATTTAGGTATATGGATGAATAACTGGATTCAAATTGTAAAGTTCTTGGTACTAGAGAAGTTTTCACTCCAAGGCTTGATCAAAGGACCAAGGACATGGAACAGTCTAATAGTTCTAGCCTAGAAGTATGATGTGGTTGTAGTGAGTGTGATTTAATGTAGATATGTGTACTAAAATCACTACCTAATTTATGACTTAATAATTATGAGTTTACATGGGCATAGTATGAGTAAAATTGCACCTGGCCGGTGTAAATAGTATACATATGGTACTAATGTATTCTTAGAATTATTATGTTCATATCAAAGGGTGTGGAAAGTAAGTGTGGTGGTAATATGACTTATATGCATGTGCTAGCATATATGATGAACCAAGGTTTGATGAAGAAAGGATCAACCCAGATTAAGAGAAGTATTTATGGGTGTGACAACTAGTTAACGAAGTTCCCATTTGAGAGTAGGAAGAAGATGAAAACAACAATTAATCATAAATCTTTGTTAGTTTCTCCTGATAAGGTTGATGAATTTTTGAACGTTCATACTGTTTTGGTGTGCGAATAACAACACATGATACTGGTGGTAACAAAGTATGACTTAAAGAGTCGCATGGTAGACAATGACACATACTAGGAAATATGATTAACTGCTTATAAACAAACTTACACGAATGAGAATTATGATATTATTTATGTTGCCCAAGATCTCAATGAACATACAATTGAATCACAATTGATCAACACACTTGAACTTCAAATTTGATAAACACAATGATCTACTTCTTCAATTGTTTACAGACACACATATATATACATGTTGGACGGTTTCTAACTTAGAATATATACACATTTGACCCTTTGACTTTACATAAATACATAATAGACACACAACGCACTTTAGACTATTTACCTATTTGACCCATTAAATTTAAACCACATGGATTTAGAAATTATAATCCAACATATTCCCCCCTAATTTCTTAATCCATGTCTTCAACGTCTTTATCTTTAATATCTTCATTCACGAACATGTTGTAGAAGATCCTTGTCTTTAAACTTTGGTTTCCTACCCGTCCTTTGCTTGATTTCTTTATCAAACTTCGTAACACGAACTCTATCTTGAACATGAACACAGTCTTCTAGAATATTTTCTTTGACACGTCCAACTCCACTATCTTAAATCTTCACAGACTTGTCTCTTAGTGGCAAGTCACCAACTGCTTCTTGTTTCTTCCTTTTGTAACTTGATTCAGCATCTTCGAATATCTTGTTTTCTTTTGATAATACATCCTTTGATGATGTATCTTGATACTCCTTGCATCTTCTATCTTCTTGGTCTTCTCTTATAACATGACTCCTTTCAGTAATTAAAACAGACCATTTTGGTTCTTCATAATTAAAGTATTTAGATACTGAGAACCAAAAATCATTTTCCTTTTCATCTAAGGACGTATTCTCATATTTCTCATTATCTTCAATAACTGCCATCAAGAGAGTCGGTTCCTCGTCTTCATGCACCAAATTTGACTCTTCTTGTGCTTGTTTTTCTTGAGGACAATCTCTTTCATAATGTCGAAACTCATGACAGTTATAACAGTCAACTTCCCTAATATCCTTTTTCAGTCGACTCTGACTTTTAGGGTAATCATTCTTCTTTTGCTCATATGAAGGAACTTTTCCTTTCTTTTCTTGAGAAGACTTTCTATCACGCCAATTGGCTTGTGATGTATCAAATTTTCTTTGCCCACGTCTTTCAAAATGTTTTCCGTGACTCGACTTGTCATGACGTGTGAACAAAAGTTTTTCTTGATTGTTCACTGGGCCTTCATTCATTAGATTGATCCTTTCTTCAAAGGCTTTCAACCTTCCAATTATCTCATCTAAGGATGTTATTTCTAGATCAACAAACTATTCAACAGTTGTAACAATTTGAATAAACCTTTTCGGTACAGAACTTAAAAGTTTTTGTACTAAGGTTGGTTGATCAAACGTTGATCCAAGACCAGTTGCCCTCGTGACAATACTATTGAGCTTTGCGGTGAATGAATCGATAGTGTCTTCCTCATTCATTTTCAACATCTCAAACTCAGTTTTGAGTGTTTGAAGACGTGCTTTCTGCACTCGATATACACCGACATGTCTTGTTTTAAGTGCATCCCAAATCTCCTTTGCACTTTCACAATTTGCAACTTGTAATATCATCTCTTCAGGTAGTCCTTGAAATAAATACGCAATCGCCGCCATTTCTTTCTTTTCATCAGGCTGCGTATTACCACTAGGTTCTATCACTTCCCATAGTCCATTTGCCCTAAGTATGGTTTTCATATGAATAGACCATACAGGATGATTTGTGGTTTTCAACATAGGACATTTGAATTGGGAGAATGAACTAACCTCTTTATGTATTACAATGCATTTTTATCCATTCCCGATGACGACTCTTCTGTCATCTTAACTTAGATTTTCTTCAAAAATGCTAAGTTTTCAAATAGGAACAATTTCTAATTGGTTTTTATTTTTAAAACCAAACTTGATTCCAAAAGTTCAATTTAACTTTCCAAAGGAATCAATAACAATTTTTAATCCTTTTGTTCTTGTTATGTAACAAAAAATACCAATTTTGTTACGAATCCAACTTCACACAAATAGGCAACAAATTTGCACTCTCTTGTTGTTTTTTGTCTTCTGCCTTCGAACACAGCAATCAATAAACAAGCTTTTGTATGAGTTATAACAACCAGCCAATCACACTTTGGTTTTAATTCTAATGTACTTTTGATGGTAACACAGAATCAAAAACAAAAATTTTCTGATTAATAAGATAATCAAACAGCCCTTTGGCTTTTTGGATTATTCAAGCAGAGACACTAATGACACCACCAAATTAGCCTCACAAATGACTTTGATTTGTAAGTGGTCCGCACAACCGAGTAGTTCTCTGCGGTATTCGATTCTTTCCGATAAAAGGCGGACAACAAACACAATTTGTCTCCGTCTTTTTGAAACCAAATAGCCCAATCGCTGCCTCTTGCGTGATCAAAACAGGATACCGGGAATTCAAACACCCTGAGTGATGATCGGCTTCCCAAAATGAAAAAACCGAATCAAACGATTAGATCCTCTAGCTCTCGGTTCCTCCCGGATGCACCAGCAAGTAATAACAAAATGAATTTTGTTTTTTGTTGCCTGAAAACAACTTTTGATGTATAATCGAAAAACAACAACACAAGAACAAAACACGATATTTGTTTCTGTTCTTTCTCGATTTTGTCCCCCTGTGCACACAAAAAAATAACAAATTTTGGTGCCTTGATTAAGATGAAATCACACTCCTGTGATTTCAACAGAGAATCAACCACTAACTTTGGTTTATTTTCTCCCTAATCAAACTAAAACTTTGAATTTTCAACAAACTTTTGGTTTCGGGATTCAACAGACAACAAGAACACACTTTCTTTTTTCTTTTTTATTCTCTAATCTTCCCAACACCAAAATGAATTGATATTTAATCAAAAGCACAAACGATCACCCCTTTGATCGATTTACAGCAATCAACCACCGATGTGGCTCGTATCCCCGATACTTTAACGAAACTTGAATATTCAAGAACGTATGAATAAACAGAGATCTTTAAGAGCCCCAGGCTCTGATACCAATTGTTGCCCAAGATCTCAATGAACATACAATTGAATCACAATTGATCAACACACTTGAATTTCAAATTTGATAAACACAATGATCTACTTCTTCAATTGTTTACAGACACACATATATATACATGTTAGACGGTTTCTAACTTAGAATATATACACATTTGACCCAATGACTTTACATAAATACATAATAGACACACAACGCACTTTAGACTATTTACCTATTTGACCTATTAACTTTAAACCACATGGATTTAGAAATTATAATCCAACAATTTATATAGATAATAGTTGATTAAATATTCATAAATAGATATTAATTTTCATTATTAGATAATAATTGATTAACTAATATTGATGGTGTTATATATAGAGAGGTTGGTTTAAATAAAAATATGTATATGCTTGAAAAATATAAAAAATGGTCTCAACCTTCTGTTTCATGTATCAATGGTTAAGATTACTTTTAGAACAAAAGATGGTCCTGTTTCATGTATCAATGGTTGAGATTATTTTTAGAACAAAATGTGGCCCTAAGGGTATTGTGGGAAAAATCACTTTTGGTAACTTTTTTCTCATTCCCCCACTTTATTTAAACATTCGTATCTTTTTTAATACGATATGAGTTTTTTAAAATAAATTATACTATAAAATCGAGCATTTTTTCTTTTTAATTTTAGTATAGTATTGCAATATTTTCTAAACAAAACAAAATAATATTGTTACGAAATCATACTATTTTATGATAAAAACAACATTTATGTTTTGTTTTACTGTAAGACAACACTTTTGTGATGTATTACGTTAAGATAAACACATTTTATGTCTGTTGTTTAAGGGCGAAACAACATGTTCTGTGTTATCTTATGTTGAAATGTCACCTAGAACTATTATGAAATTGTGGTGTTTTAGGACAAGACGGTGCATTTAGTGTTGTTCCGCGATAAGAAAACATTTTCATTGTCTTTTATATTATGTGTTGTTTTATGGTAAGGCATCATGTTTTGTGTTGTTTAAGGTAAAATATCATATAAACAACATATATTTGTGAGTTGTTTATAGTACAACAATAAGTTAAGGTAAAACACCATGCCCTATGTTGTTTTACCCTAAAACAACACTTTTGGTGCTTATGTAATGTAAAATGACACGATCTCAGTTGATTTAATGTAAAACAGCACGCTCTGTGCTGATTTAACGTAAAAACAACACGCTTTGTGCTGATTTAAAGTAAAAATATAATGTAAAACATCACGCTCTATGCTGATTTAACATAAACAACACACTCTTAGCTAATTTACCATAAAATAGCATCCTCTATTCCGAGTACTGTAAAACAGCATGCTCTGTCCTACTTCAAAGGAAAACACGCTCTATGATGTTTTACCTCATGTTATTAAATCTAGCACATTCTTTTCCCTCTTTACTCAAATTCAGCACATTTGACATACATAAAATACAACATAATTTTAAAAAGAATAGAAGTAAAATACAAAACTATCTGTATCTAAATACATGTAAATGTGTCTCTTTCTTGTAAAGTAGTTGTAGAAGGAGCTGCTTCTAAACGAATGGTAAAACCCTAAATCTTTGTCAAAGTACTTATACATGATAATCTAACCCTTCATTTCCAAGTATTCAGATGTACTAGACTTTCGAACGCATTTAGAAATCAAATCACCTTCTGAAACCCTTTTTCAATTTCTTCTTCTCTGGTGTCTATTTTAATTTGAAATTAGAAAGCCTGAAAGAATATAGCGTTCAAGACAGAGTAATGACAGGATGAAGCAAATTCCAGTAGACCAATACGACGGTGGTATAAACAAAATGCCATCATGTAAACTGCTTGTAACAAATGACATGTTTTTTTATCAAACTCATGTACATATAAAATTTAGGATCTGATAATCATAAATAGGAACAAATGATCTAGAAAATGAATTGAGGGTACATTTGTTCCACTCTACAAACCCTAGAACTAGAAGGGTATAAAGACGTTGAAATTTAGGAATTGAGGTGGGAAAATAAGAAAGACTAATGCCTTTTCTCTATTTTTCCTAGTATGCCACATGTCATCATCTCTTTAATTCTTATCCTTTTGAGGGAAAATCATTTTTTTATTTGAACCTCCTTGTATACACACACATATGGGATTTTGAAATCTCTGAATAGGTTTAAATTGCATTGTATAAATATACAAGATATCGATATTTGCCTATGATAGGCCTATAATTTTTGAAAAAATGGAAGTGGTTATTAAAGATAACCATCTGAATTAAAACATGATTTTGTGATTATAAAGAGGGGTCTTTAGGTACTCATTTGCAAGACTCTTTTAATATAGTTTTTAGAGAATATCAAGAAGTAGGAAACCCTAACCATATGTCTAAAAAGCCGTGGCCCACCACATTCCCCTTTGGCCATAGATTTTGTCGAGGGAAAAGAAAGTTGAGTTGCTTTGTTTGTTGGTGATTTGCATGTTCAGGCCACCACTTTTGTTGTTGTTATACCATGGATATCCTTAATGAAGTCACCCGCATTTTCTGACAAGATCAATGGAACTTTTTTAATAAGTTAAAATCTAATTCTTCTTCTACTCAGTCTCTGTCCTGTTTCTTTTATTGTTTGCAACTAGACTCCTGGTGAGATATCTCTGAAGGAAACTAGAGATAGTCATTCATGGTTTTATATTCGGTTTTGTTCAAAATGATTTTTAAAAAGTCCCATGCACTTTGTATTATATAATTTTTTTATTTTAAACTAGATCACAAAAAGCTTGCTTATAGATTTGATTAAACTTAACCTAAAGTAAATTACAATGAAATTTAATGCAAGCAACACACAAAATATAAGAGTGGATATATAGATGAGAACAAAGAATCACTTCTAGTTTCAGGTATGGTTACTTAGTTGCAAAACTTAATTAGTGAGTACAATGTTTATTTGCCTACATAGATATATCTTATGCTGATCCTGCTACTCTTATACTAATCCTACCACTGACCTAGCCACGACTCATATACTTACACACCAAGTGTTTGATCTGTAACTAAACTAATTGTGTGTTCTAGGCATGATCGGATGACATTTAGAAACCGTTCATCGAATCAACATTGAAATTAATCACAATAAAAAATGCAAATCATATGTATTTGATTAACATTCGTTTCAATGTTTTATAAATTATTATCATTCAATTACATAGGACTAAAACTTGTTGATTGATATAAAATTACATTGGTTTCATAGACATAACCTAAAATGATTAATTGTTTAAATTTAGGTAAATTTATGTAAATTTATATGATTATTGTAAGAGTTGTCTTAAAGGCTGATGCTAACCAAAGATCTCTCAACATGCAACTGAATACAAGAGAGTTACTTCGAAAGATTTGATCATGCAAAAGGAAAATTCTCTAAGTGTCAAATCTTTTGAAGCCAAAGACAAAAATCTTCCGAAACCAAAGGTGAAGTCTTCTGAAGATTGAAAACAAAGTCTTCCGAAGCTTGAAGACAAAGTCTTCCAAAGCTTGAAAACAGATTTCTTCCGAAGACTTTGAATACAAGTGTCCCTGACACACTTTTGACAAAAGTTGAACAACTTTCCCCTGCCAGCTCTGAAGAATCACCAATATATTCAAGTTGATGAAGACTCAATTCCTTGGTGGAAGGATAGTCTCATGGCAATCAAGAAGCAATCTCGTGTATATGCATCAACTTCTAAAGCTAAATACATTGATACTGCAAGCTGCTGTGTTTAAGTGTGATGGATTTAGAATCAAATGCTTGACTATAGATTCAAATTCAAGAAGACTCATATTCACATAGACAACAATAGTGCTATCTCCATCGTAGAGAATCTAGTGCAGCACTCAAAGACAAAGCACATCAACATCTGATATTATATGATTAGAGATAATTTTGAAAAAGGATTAATTAAACTGATCAAAGTTAACACAAATGAACAATATGCTGATCTGTTCACAAAAGTCTAATATCTTTCGAAACTAATCTGTCTCGGAAGCAAAATTACTCTAAGTACATTTTCTTCCAATGTAATTTGTCCAAAACTGAGGAATATCTTCAGAAGTAAATGTTGCTTTGGAAGCTTCCTTTAAACTTCCGAAGGCAAATTACCTTCTGAAGATTTTCAACTTCCAAGATAACTACCTTTTTAGGCACTCTTTCAGAGGTGGGACCGATATCCGGATTTCAAAGTTTATCTTTTGCAATAACTTTGTCTCACATCCAAGCATATTAATACCCTTTACAAGGGTTCTCCCTCTTTCTTCTTCCTCTTTATCCATAATCTTCTAGCCCTAAATTATCCATAAAACCTTGTTGTTCTTCTACTCTCTCTCACAAAAGCTTAAGAAAATGGCCAACCCTGAATCTCAAAACCAGCTAGCCTTTGTCATGCACCTTCACATGCAACACAATGGTGTTGCTCTGTTATTGGCTGAGAAAGACCTTGGTTTCTCAGACGTCTACCGCTTTCTTTCTCACTCATCTTACCTCACAGCCATCACCATAGACCCTCCACTTTATGAAGATCAGTTGCTTGAATTCTGGAGGACCTGCCAAGTGGTCATTATGGATGGTGAGAAGGCACTATCTGCCACAGTGAAGGGGAGGACACTGTTCATTACTCCAGCCACCATCAACCAATATCTGAGGCTGGATGATGAAAAAGGTGAGTTTTTCTTTCCCAAAGAGGCAGTCAATGGATCATTCCTTCAGATGGCCTATGAAGGTGATTTCTCTATCAAGACCTTCAAGAAAGGGAAGGTCTCCTCTTAGTGGAAGTACCTACTCCATGTAGTCATCCACTCCTTATCAAACAAGCATGGTGGATGGGATCAAGTTCCCCAAGACCTTTCCTACATAGTCCATGGAATGGTTAAGGGGATCAAGTTCAAGTATTCATAATTTACTTGCTAATTTAGATTCCTTAGAATATTACATGTTCCCTAGATATGTCCAACACATTCTCAACTGTGAACTAGGCTCAAAGTTAAGGGGAACAGGTAATATTCTAAAATTAGAATAGATGAAGCCTGGCATCTTTAAGATAATAAGGAAAATCATATTTGGTTTTTCTGGGGTAGAAACAGCTCTTGTCACAAAAATGTTAGAGCTCCCTGCTCAAGGTGATAACTTGGCAGTCCCAGCCAATGTTGAACTCACATCTTCTTTATCTTCAACTCCCAAATAGCCACAAATAACCATCACCTACTATAGAAAATCCAAACGAACCCATGTTTAGTCTATTTAGATTGAGCAGGCCCCCATATACTCACATATACAAGGGGAAGTGGAACCAAGAGCTCCCACTTCCCTTTAGTAATAGACCACTCCTATTCCTTCTATGTCAGTTCTGAGATTTCTCATACTCAGCTTGATGAGCTCAGTACCCCAGCGTCAAGCCTTCATCCTGAGTCACAAAACATAGATGAACAACCTTTAGGGGAAGGTTGCCATCCCCAGCCTTTGGACCTCAACAAACCAATTCCCAACCTAGAATTCCATAATGATGAGGATATGGGATTCAATGAGTACTATGAGTCTCTCTTCTTCTCACTTGCTCAAAGAGAGATGAGTGCTCCTGCTACTCTTATTTCTAGCCCACATCATCCACCCATGACTGAGGTGGACCTTTCTGAACATGTTTAAGAGGTCCATAAGGAAGATGCTCTCACTTCTGCAAGTGATTACATCTTTAATACCTCAACCACGGCAACCCAACACCTTGGCACTTCTTATGAAGCTGTCATTGAGCAAGGAAAGTCCAGAGACCAAGAAACAACATCTGGTGATGAGGGAGATGACTTTGGCCAGATACTCTCATCCCCCATGAAATCTTTGATGAAGATGAAGGGAGTATGCAACTAAGGGTGCACATATTGACAAAAACCCACACCTATCTAGTCTCTAAGGTTAGTCAGCTAGAATCTCAAGTGGCTACCTGACAAAGGCAGGTGCTTAGTCAGCAACATAAGATCACAGATCTCAAAGGCAAGTTAGCTAAAAGGCATGCCAGGCATGCTCAACCAAGTCCATAAGAACCTATGGATGTGATGGACCTAACCTCCAGCTCACTTGTGCAAGTAGGTGATGCTACCAAAAAAGAAGAGAAAGTCATTACAACCATAGAACTTAGGAGCATTTCTTAGAGTATGGACATTATGGATTTACCACCCTCACTTGCAATTGTCCAGACTCAACAACCTCCTTAGGCCCACATCAATATGGATGCCGTTATTCAAAGTTATTTGAGGAGGCTATCGTACCAAGGGCTATGTCACCTCCATCCCATCCTGCTGACAATCCAATAGTAGGATGGAGGTAACACACTAATAGAAGAGCCCTAGTGCTTTCTAGATAACAGGGTCAACAATAAGTTTTCAACTTCCATACCCTGAGATTCTATGAAAGCTTTTCTCTGGTTGACCTGCCACTTGTCTATCCAAGCCAAAATAGATAGGCTGACACGTTAGCTTAAAGGATATAGATAAGGGTGTCTGAGGAGTTCAAGAGAAGAACCAACTTATATAGACAGAGGCTAGTAGGAAAAACAAATGGTTAACTGGATATTGAGGCAGACCCTAAAATTAATTTCGAAAGAGAACCCTCAGTTAAAGGCCTAGCTGTAGAACCTTGAGACTACAACTCCTTCATCATCAATTACCCTCAGTGAGACACCAGTTGGTGATGGTTTCTCACAGCCTCTCTCCAGCCAGAGCTCAAGTGTAGAACAAGCTCAAGAAGGCAAAAGCTCTCTCTTCCTTGAGTCACACAGGCTAGTGCTTGACAAAAGAAAGAAGGTCTTAACTTCAGAGGAGATTAAAGAGGAGAAGAGGGAGAGGAAGAGGAAGGAAAGGGAAGAAAAAATAAGAGAGACCCCCACCTTCATGCAGGCTGCTATCAGGGCTGCCCCTAGGCTAAACACTCAGGAAGATGAGTTAAGGGGTAGCCATATTAAACTATCTGGGTCTAGGAATTATACTATAAATGAACTGATCTCTACTGAAGTGTCAAGAGAGAGGAATGAGGTTGATGTTGCTACTTTGCTCCTCAAGAACAAAGAAAAAAGAAAAAAAAGAAGATTGTATAAAGCCCCTTTCCTCTCCCTAGTTAAAGAAATGCCTGAAGTAGAGTCTGTGGCTATTGAAGAAGAAACTCAAGCAGGTAGCGAACAAGACAGACAAACGATGATAACCTACTTGAGTGTCATAGGTCTCTATCATGCAACAGCTTTACTCCCTTTATCTTATGAATACATAGAATTTAAGTATCTTAAGCAGCTGGAACAAGATGTTATCAAAGATAGAAAAGCTGCTAAGAGAAAGATGTGGGAGGAAGCTGCCAAATCAAGAGCCACCATCAAAGCCAACCAGAAGAAGTCTGAGAATAGATAAAAGATGGTGAGCTTCTTCAAGTTTTGGTAGCATCAGCCTAGGGGGAGTTTGTAAGAGTTATCTTAAAGGCTGATGCTAACTAAAGATATCTCAGCATACAACTAAAGTATAAGGAAGTTACTTCGGAAGATTTAATCATACATAAGGAAAATTCACTAAGTGTCAAATCTTCTGAAGCCAAAGACAGAAATCTTTCGAAGTCAAAGTGAAGTCTTTCGAAGCTTGAAGACTGATTTCTTTCGAAGACTTTGAAGACATGTGTCCCTGACACACTTTTGACAAAAGCTGAACAACTTTTCACTACCAGCTCTGAAGACTCACCAACTTATACAAGTTGGTGATTATCTCCATACTTTTTTCAACTGTACATTATGGTGTCTGTGTCTGTACGTTTCCACTCTTGTACTTTTATCCTTTTTATAATAGATTAGAATGTGAGCTATGACATGTCATACTCACATGTCAAAAGACAATCTGCCTTTTACCTCTATATTGATCTTGTTGTCTAGATTACTGTCCAGTTGGCCTTCAAAGTATTGCCGGTTAGTATAAAGCATCACATGTAACCAGTCTTTGGACTACGCATTGTAACACTTGTAAAATTACTTGAGAGTAATATACATCATCCTTGAAAACAATACTTGTGTTCTTGAGTTCTTTACTTGTTAGTTCTTTGTATCTTTGATGGTTTCTATTTGATCTAGTAAGTGTGACATTCTCCAACTGTGAAACTGTTTCATAACCATAACCAGTCCAACATTTATGTTTTTGACTACCCACTATGGTGATCTTTTATCTGAGTAGGTTTTCATATGGAATAAAAGGAAATAAATAAAATCAAACAAGGTCATAAGATTTAAATGATTGGTGTATCAATCCAAGGTTGGTGAAGTATTTTTCTAATGGGAATATTCCCAAAATGTCCATTTCCCCCTTTCTTAATGAGAATATTCCCACCGTCTTTTCCGGTAGGAACTTTTTGAGGGATAATTGTTTGGAGGGAGCATGTTGAGGGAAAAGATGAGAAGAGTGACAGAATTTTATCTTTTTTTAATTATTCTTGCCTTATGTCTTGTTGTAATATAATATTACAATTATTTAGTAGAATAAAATATAATAAATAGTTGGTGGTGGGTTAGGTTAATGACTTAACAAGACTTTTCTTTTTGATCGGCAGATGACAAATGCGAAATCTAAGTCAACTTTCTTACTTAACAAACACACATATACTTTGAGTAATAATAATAACACAAGAAGTTCTTTCAAATATACACTTGATTAATTTTTTCTAAGTACAAATTGATACAATCAGCAGATAAACAAGTGGGCTCACTCCCTTACTTCTAAACTTTACAAGCGAGAGGTATTTATACTATGAAAGATAAACACAAAGAAAACTCACTTTACATCTATTCCTGGTTTACGAAAAGACATGTACAATACAGACAAACAATCATCACATCCAAGTTAGTAGCTTCAATACTATGTTGTCTCTAAAAGGCAGAACACAGCAGCCGCCAATGTACTTCAGCACATACACTCTTGTCTAATGTTGCAATTGATCAGTAGCTCATCCATTTGAGTGTTGATTTGCAGTTAATCAGCACTTCATCACTTTCAGTGCTAAGCAGTAATAGTTCAACACTTGTCAGAATTCAGCAGTTAGCAGCTAGTGTCGAATCTATGAGTTTTCGGTAGCTTATTCTCTTCATAGATCAACCATTAGGTTGTTTTGTGTTAGGTTGTGAGTATATATAAAGAAAGTTGAGTTTGGTTGGGTTGTGTATGTGAAAAAAATTATTTTTTAATTAAAGGTTGGTTTGTATTGAGTTATCAAAATGGATAGTCTTTCCAAACTAAACTAACCCTGGTGGAATTAACGATTGAGTTACATACACTAACTCGTCCCACAAGTAACACAACCAAACATGTAAGGCCCCGTTCCAGGGACGCTTACAATTGGACCGTCATTGCATAAAATATTTAAAACACGTCATTTACAGCGGAATTAAACTTTTCATTAATAATTAAATTGTGACAAAACATCATGTTAATCGTTTACATCTCAAAAATCTGTATCATTACAATGATCGTCCCAAAAAATATGGATTCCAGACTTAAATCATTCCCGGTAGCTTACGCATCCATGCCTGCACCTCCTCAGCATCAAACGATTACCTGCCAACTATTATGAATACAAAAGTCAGCTACGCTGAGTGAGTTCTAGTTTTATAAATAAAATACTTCGTTTATTTAAACATATCATTTACACCCCTTGTCATCACACATCAGACGTACATTCAGATAATAGTTAATTATTATCTTCATCATTGTTCATCATCATTTCTTACTTCGTTCATCAATTCATGCTTTAAAATGGTGATACTGTGCCGGAGTTTATAAATAAACCCCCACATCATGCCAAAGCTGACACAATACCGGGGTACGCAACAAGAATCCCATCACATCATGGCCAATCTCAAGGATTAGACCCCTGTGCGCATCATCAAGGGTTAGTTAAACCACACACAGTTGGACTATACAACTACCTCATGAGTCGTGAACCTCCCTCATTTTGCTTGCAAAACTTTTCATTCGTTCATTATGTTCGTCATGACTTATCTTCGTTATCTGTCACTTCATTACATAATACTTTACTTACAATACGTACATAGCACGTAAAGCCACATCATAAAGCGTATAGTTTTAAAATCGTTTAATGTGAAAAGATAACACATATTCATAACAGCACAGCATGCGAGAACTTAACATACAAAATCAACATCTCGCGCGAGAACTTTTTTTTTGCACGAAACCATCTTATCGCGCGAAAACTTACATATCGCGCGAGAACTTCCCCTTTAGCGCGAGAACTTTTCAGATTCGAATTTCATAACGTACAATTAACTTTTCACGTGAAAACTTCCTACCTTACCCGCCCAGTCATAACTTATCGCTTCTAAGGTTGTTCTAACATGAAAACATCCTAAACATCATCAAACCAAGCATAAACGGGCATTTTAAAACATTCTAGTATGCATAATAGCCCAAAACATAAAACTTGCGTAAAAAGGAGACTAGTGACTCACATCTTGAAGTTCTAGCACACCAACAACCTTCCCGAAGCCTTACCGAGTGAAAACTACATAACCATGCGTTATATTCATCAATAATCCATTCTTAGTACATAACACGAGTTACTACACGAGTTACATACCTTAAGCACTTGGATTCTTCACTTTCTCTCTCTACGCAGCCGATTTCTCTCTCTAGCAGCAGTACTTCTCGCGTGAAATAGAGTCTGGCTGGGTGTTCTCAGCTATTTATACCCAGTAACACTTTTCGCCCAGGGTTCTCACGCGAGAACTCTCTTTTCGCGCGAAAACTTCCTTTCTCATGAACTTCTCGCGCGACAATCTCCTTTCGCGCTAGAACTTCTACCTGCCTTCTTTGTCTCGAGATTTTCGGGCGTTACAAGTCCTCCCCCCTTATTGACGTTTCGTCCTCGAAACCTCTCAGCTCTCGAACAGCCGCGGGTAATGCTGTCTCATGTCTTCCTCGGTTTCCCATGTGGACTCAGAACCCTTTCGGTGTTTCCACTGTACACGCATAAGTGGAACCACTTTATTCCTTAACCTCTTCTCCTTTCTATCGATGATAGCCACCTGTTGCTCCATATAATTGAGCCTTTCACCCACCTCGATATCCTCTAATGGCACAATCATATCTTCATCGGTTAAGCACTTTATCAGATGAGATACATGGAACGTCGGATGAATTCCACTTAACTCATCGGGTAGCTCCAAACGATTGGCCACCTCTCCTACTTGAGAAATGATTCGAAAAGGCCCTATATACCTCAGGCTTAGCTTTCCTCGCTTTCTAAACCGGATGATCCCCTTCCAAGGCGAGACCTTCAACATGACTCTATCACCCACTTTGAATTCAATTGGTCTACGCCTTTTGTTAGCATACGACTTCTTTCTATCTTTTGCTACCTTCATAAAGGCCTTGATTTTCTCCATCTTTTCAGTCAAAGCCTCGATCACCTCAATGCTCCCCAACTCCTTCTGCCCGATGTCACCCCAACATACGGGCGTTCTACACTTCCTACCGTAAAGCATCTCATAAGGAGGCATACCAATGTTGGCATGATAACTATTGTTATATGAGAACTCAGCTAACGGTACATGTTCATCCCAACTTCCTCCAAAATCGATCACGCATACCCGTAGCATATCTTCCAACGTCTGGATAGTCCTCTCCGACTATACATCTATCTGAGGATGGTACGTCATGTAGCCTCGTCCCCATCACGTCGTGGAATCTCTTCTAAAACTTTGATGTAAACCGAGTGTCACGGTCCGACACGATAGACACCGGTACGCCATGAAGAGCTACGGTCTCCTTAATGAATAGATCCGCCAACCTCTCAGATGAATACGTCTCACGGATTGGCAAGACATGAGCACTCTTAGTCAGACGGTCTACTATCACCCATATGGCATCGTACCCTCTTGCTGTACGCGGTAACTTCGTAATGAAGTCACGGTGACGTGCTCCCATATCCACTCGGGTATATCCAACGTATGGCTTCTGATGCTCCGCCTTCACTTACAGGCAAGTAAGGCACTTACTCACATACTCTGCTACGTCACGCTTCATTCCCAGCCACAAGTAATCTTTCTTAGTATCCTGATACATCTTCGTGGCACCGGGGTGAATCGAGTATCAGTCTTATGGGCGTCATCCATGATCTTTCCCTGTAGATCCCCGTAGCGAGGGATCCACATCTGCCTAAATCGGATTCTAACACCGAAAGTGTTCTTACCCAACTCCACGACTAGGCTTTTCCTCCTTTCGGAGTTGATTCGATCCGCTTTCAACGCCTCGTCCTGAAATTTCTTAACCTGCTTCATCACGTCAGAGGACATTACCAACTGATAAGCCTTTACCTGAATCGGCTCGGGTCTCTCTTTTCGGCTAAGGGCATCTGCCACTATGTTGGCCTTGCCCGGATGGTAATGGATCTCACAATCATAATCCTTGATCAACTCTAACCACCTCCTTTGCTTCATATTGAGATCCTTTTGATCGAAGAAGTACTTCAAGCTTTTATGGTCAGTGAAGATAATGCACTTCGTCCCGTACAAGTAGTGCCTCCAAATCTTCAATGCAAAGACCACCGCCGCCAATTCCA
Organism: Flaveria sonorensis; assembly: GCA_025506505.1. NCBI lineage: Eukaryota > Viridiplantae > Streptophyta > Magnoliopsida > Asterales > Asteraceae > Flaveria > Flaveria sonorensis. The sequence goes on from CM046432.1 coordinate 13,569,773, forward strand.
AATCATGGGTAGGATAATTAGCCTCATGGGTTTTCAACTGTCGGGACACGTAGGCTATTACCCTCCCCCGTTGTATCAGCACGTAACCCAACCCCGAATAAGAAGCATCCAAATAGACCACTAAGTCTTTGCTCCCTTCGGGTAACGATAGGACAGGAGCTTGGGTCAATCTCATCTTTAGCTCTTCAAAAGCATTCTCCTATTCTAGACCCCATACAAACTTTACCTTCTTACGGGTCAACTTGGTCAATGGTGAAGCTATCTTGGAAAAGTCTTCGATGAACCTTCTGTAATAGCCCGCCAAACACAAGAAACTACAAATCTCGGATGGCATCTTTGGAGACTTCCATTGCATCACCGCCTCAACTTTTTTCGGGTCCACCATGATCCCTTCCGGGTTGACAACATGACCCAGAAACTGAACCTCGCGTAGCCAGAATGCGCACTTTGAGAACTTGGCATACAACTTCTCCTATCTGAGCGTTTCCAGCACCTCCCGAATGTGACCGGCATGTTCCTCTTCGCTCTTCGAATAAATCAGGATATCATCAATGAACACAATAACTGATTTATCCAACATCGGCCGACACACCCTATTCATCAAATCCATAAAAGCAGCTGGCGCGTTGGTTAGACCAAAGGACATAACAAGAAACTCGTAGTGTCCATAACGCGTGCGAAAAGCTGTTTTAGGTATATCCTGCTCCTTCACCTTCAACTGATGGTAACCAGATCGGAGATATATCCTCGAGAATCAACTGGCACCTGATCGAACAAGTCATCAATCCTTGGTAACGGATACCGGTTCTTCACGGTCAACTTGTTCTGCTCACGATAGTCGATGCACATCCTCATGCTACCATCCTTCTTCTTAATATACAAGACCGGAGCACCCCATGGAGAGATAGTCGGTCTAATGAATCCCTTATCCAACAGCTCTTGTAGCTGAGTCATCAACTCTTTCATCTCGGTGGGAGCTAGACGATACGGCGCCTTAGCAACAGGTTAGGCACCGGGTATCAGATCGATCTGGAATTCGATCTCACGGTCAGTTGGCACACCTGATAGGTCCTCCGGGAATAGGTCAGGGAAACCGCACACTACAGGCACATCCAACAATCGTGGTACCGACGCCTCTACATCCTTCACATAAGCTAGGTAGGCACCACATCCTACCTCATACACTTCTTAGCCACCGCCATCGAGATTACCTTCAGAACCGTAGTAACCCTATCACCATAGATCATCACCATACTTCCATCCAACACAGTCAATCGTATCATCTTCTTGCGACACACAATATTTGCCTCGTAGGCTGCTAACCAATCCATCCCTAGGACTACATCGAATCCACTTAAGGGCATCACGAACAATCTAGCAGAGAACCTATGGCCTTCCAATTCTATGTCACAATCCTCTACCACATCAGAAATCCTGGTAGACTTACCAATAGCAGTTTCTACATCGAAAGGCTCATCAATCTTTCTACTCCTAGCGAGAAACTTATCACAGAAGATAGCAGAAATAAAACTCCTACTAGCACTGGAATCAAAAAGTACAGAGGCACAAGTCTGGTTAACTAGGAATGTACCTGACACAACATCAGGGTCCACTCTAGCCTCCTCCCGAGTCATAGTGAGTACCCTGGCCTTCGCCCTCTGCCCTTATAGCAGAAATAAAACTCCTACTAGCACCGGAATCAAAAAGTACAGAGGCACAAGTCTGGTTAACTAGGAATGTACCTGACACAACATCGGGGTCTACTCTAGCCTCCTCCTGAGTCATAGTGAATGCCCTGGCCTTCACCCTCTGCCCCTCCTTCTCAATTCCCTTCCTTGCCCTGGAGTTTGCAGCCCTCGGCTTCTTGCAATCCCTGCTCATATGGCCCCCTTCACCCAGTTGTAACACTTTTCCATACGACAATCCCTTTCCATGTGACCCTCCTTCCCACACTAAAAGCAGAGATTCGATCCCCAGTTCATTCCCCCGCATGCTCCTTCCCACATTTCCTGCATGCCTTTTCTCCCCCTGTTAGCTCCTTTCGATCATCCACTCTCACCTTCTTACCACCATCCCCAAAACCACCACCGTAGTTTTGCTTCCCATTCCTATTCTTGTCACTAACCCACTTCCTCTTCACATCCACCACCGTCACCACCTCCCGTTCGTCGTACAACCTCCCCGCCAGATCGACCATCGACCTAAACGTACTCGGCCGGGCTGCGATCATGTGTCTGCGGATATCCGTCGGCAGACCCCGGATGTACCTCTTAATATTTCGTGACACAGGCGTCACCTGATCTGGTACCAACCTTGCCATCTCATTAAACTTCGTCGTGTACTGTTGGTGCGTCATAGTTCCCGCCTCCAACTGTAGGAACTCCCTCTTGGCCTTATCGAGTTCCCTGTGAGAACAAAACTCCTTAATCACCAGCTTCTTCAGTTCACTCCACTTCATCCTCCCAATCGCCCTATTACCCTCGGCCTAGACAATATTGTCCCACCACACAAGGCCGAATCCACAAATGAGTGGGTAGCAAACTTTACCTTTTGATCCTCTCGGTACTCGCTAATATCAAGTACCGCCTCCATCTCCCTCACCCAACGGTGAGCAGCCGCAGCACTCCCATTCCCATCAAAAGTCAAGGGCCTGTACCTTTGGAATGCCCCATAGTTGCACCCCTTTGCTGTTTCCTGAACAGCCTCTACCTCCTCATCGTAACTGGAGACAACCATCTCAGTATCTGGTTGCTCTCTTGCCCCTGAACCTCCTTCTCCGCTTCCTTGCCTAGTAGTTTTCCTCCTCTCCTCCTTCTCCTTCTTTTCATCCTCCCTCACAGCACGAATAACCTCGGTCACTACAGACGACAGAATCGTTTGCATGACCTGATGAACCTCCACAACCACCGCCTCCTTCACTGAGGCCCTCAGATTGGCACTCTCATCACCGCCCTCATGGTGATTAATCTCGGGATCTGCAGGTGCCGTCTCGGCAGTCCTGACCCCTTTTCTCGTGGCATGTGTTCCGGTGTCACGTCCGCCACACACTCCACCTCGGGAAGCCTTCTAAGATCTACCTCCAGCCATCTCTAAGCGTTATAAGATTCAAACACCAACACGGTTATTCAAGGTAATAACTCAGATCATGTCAAGTATAGTAAGTCCCTAATTACAGTGGCTAGTTGTGATTAGCCACTTACTTTATTTTCCTTTCTCCAAGCATTCCCTATCCTGACTACATTAGTGTCCAAATCTACTAAAGGCACAAAAATCACATAACACGCGCACATAGTCCCATTTTACCAAAGTACCTAAAACATGTACATAAAACCTTTACCTGCAGGCATGTAGCTACTCGGACTGGCATCCCTTCCCCTTTTCGTCCTATTCTTAGTTTAAGTTTTAGGTTTTTGAAACTATTTTACCCAATTCTCTTAAACTTTGGCTTTGATATCAACTTGTAAAGCCCCGTTCCCGAGACACTTACAATTGGACCGTCATTGCATAAAATATATAAAACAAGTCATTTACAGTGGAATTAAACTTTTCATTAATAATTAAATTGTGACAAAACATCATGTTAATTGTTTACATCTCAAAAATATGTATCATTACAATGATCATCCCTAAAAATACTGTGCCAGACTTAAATCATTCCCGGTAGCTTAAGCATCCATGCCTGCACCTCCTCAGCATCAAACGATTACCTGCCAACTATTATACATACAAAAGTCAGCTACGCTGAGTGAGTTCTAGTTTTATAAAAAAATACTTCGTTTATTTAAACATATCCTTTACATCTCTTATCATCACACATCATACGTACAGTCAGATAATAGTTAATTATTATCTTCATCATCATTCATCATCATTTGTTACTTCGTTCATCATTATATAGATTCTGTTTCATGCAATAGCCCCGCGTCATGCTTTAAAAAGTTGATACTGTGCCAGGGTTATAAATAATCCCCTACGTCATGCCAAAGCTATACTGTACCGGGGTACGTGACAAGAATACCATCACATCATGGCCAATCTCAAGGATTAGACCCCTGTGCGCATCATCAAAGGTTAGCTAAACCGCACATAGTTGGACTGCACAACTACCTCATGAGTCGTGAACCTCCCTCATTTTGCTTGCAAGACTTTTCATTCGTTCATTATGTTCGCCATGACTTATCTTCGTTATCTTTCACTTCATTACATAATACTTTACTTACAATACATACATAGCAAGTAAAGCCACATCATAAAGCGTATAGTTTTAAAATCGTTTAACGTGAAAAGATAACACATATTCATAATAGCACATCATGCGAGAACTTAACATACAAAATCAACATCTCGCGCAAGAACACCCCTTTCGCGCTAAACCATCTTATCGCGCGCAAACTTACATATCGTGAGAGAACTTCCCCTTTCGCGCTAGAACTTCCCAGATTCGAATTTCATAACGTACAATTAATATTTCGTGTGAAAGCTTCCTACCTTACCCGCCCAGTCATAACTTATCATGTCTAAGGCTGTTCTAACATGCAAACATCATCAAACCAAGCATAAACGAGCATTTTAAAACGTTCTAGTATGCATAATAGCCCTAAAACATAAAACTTGCGTAAAAAGGGGACAAGAGACTCACCTCTTGAAGTTCTAGCACACCAACAACCTTCCCGAAGCCTTACCGAGCGAAAACTACATAACCATGCGTTATATTCATCAATAATCCATTCTTAGAACATAACACGAGTTACTACATGAGTTACATACCTTAAGCACTTGGATTCTTCACTTTCTCTCTTTCTCTCTCTAGCAGCAGTACTTCTCGCGTGAACTAGAGTCTGGCTGGGTGTTCTCAGCTATTTATACCCAATAACACTTTTCGCCCAGGGTTCTCGTGCGAGAACTCCCTTTTCGAGCGAAAACTTCCTTTCTTATGAACTTCTCGCGCGACAGCGTCCTTTCGCGCGAGAACTTCTACCTGCCTTCTTTTTCTTGAGATTTTCGGGCGTTACGAAACAATAACACAAAAATACATACTGTGACATTCGGTAATATTCCGTTACCCAACTCCGTTAGTTCCGTTAGGTTTTGCATACACGTGTCGTGAGCACACACTAGTTGTCGTTAAACGTTGGTGATTAAATAATAATTAACAATGATTATCAGATAATAATTTAATTAATAATGCCGGTTATTAATTTGTAGTTATGTGATTTATGAATTTTGGGTGTTATTTGTGAATTTTACCTTGTAACGTGCCAACGTGTTATATTTGATTCATGTGTTTTGTTGTTAAATGAAATATATGTAATTGTTACGAGTTGGTAATAATCTATATGTTATATGGTTAGAAACTAATAAAAAGGGGTTAAAAGCTTAGTTTTTATAAAATAGTAACATGAGGGTTTAATTAGTAAATTGTAATCAATCAAAATAAAAAAAAAAGAGAGCTAACCATAGCCCCCGCCCCCACCTTCAGCCGAACACCTCCAACACACACACACCTTGCGATTTGATCAAGAACAACAATCATTCATTGATTTTAATTAGTTCCAAGTGTTTCTAACGTGTAGCAAGTGCCAATTCTTGATTCCTATGCGATTAAAGGTTAGATTTTTATGGAGTTTTCATTGTTTTTGATGCTTGATGATCTCTAGATTGATTTTTATAGAATATGTCAAAATTGATGATGGTTTGATGATGACATGATGTTAGTTATGTTGTATAAATGTTAATCTATGCAGATTATGCAAGAAATCCATGGTTTTTGTCATCTAGTTCATACATTGCTAAAACTAGAAACTTTTCTTCATGAGAATTCATGTTTTGATGAATTGTTGATGTTAAATGGATGATTATGATTGCTATGAATTTGTGTTGAAATTGATGAAAGGATAGATTTTGGGATGTCACTTTCCCAAAAGGGAAACTTCATTTATACGAAACGTGTGATTTTGTGTTTCGATCATGTTTAGGATGTTAGGAGCATGCTAGAGTGATCACGGATGATGTCTAATGTGTTGGATTATGATGATTGGTCATATGGTTAGTTGATGAAACTATGGGAACATATAGGTTTTCTTAGAAAATGTGCAAGCGTACAGGTCATGTGACATGATGAGTTGTGATTGTTGATTTTTGTAATGTTGATGTCTTGGTTGTATGAATTATATATGGGATATTGATGATGGGTATCATACACGCGTGCGAATCTGAGGCCCCTACTTTGTAGGATTGGCAGGGTTTAGGGTGTGTAGCCGTGAGTGGCTTCACATGGCACGTTGTGAGTGACTAAACCCAATGTGTATTGTAAAGGAATCTAATTGTGAACCTATTTTGTATGATAAATTGGTTTGCGTGCGTTGTATGATAACCTAAGTTAGCATGAAAAGCATGATAAAACTTAAGTGTTGCAATGTGGCTTATGGTAATAAATTTCATAGTAGTCTGTGATGGTATGATGATTTATAAATTGCTATAGTTGGTCAAACAAGATTCTAACTTGACATGTCACCAATGGGTCAACTTATTCAAATGAGTCTTGTTGTCACACCCTCAAAATCCACGTGCGGGGTTTTACCGCGAGGCGTGTGACATACAAGGATCTCAGTCATTAGTTACTCAGAACGACTCTATATGAACAAACATTCAAAATCAGAGTTTAACTTTAAAATATGCGGAAGCATTTAATAAACCAGAAAGACCAAAGTAAAACAATATAATGTTAATTGCGCAAACACACGCACCCAAAGTAATACCAACAAATACTTAAATGTTTAATAACCAAACCAAGACAAAGTTTCAATCATACTGACAACTCAATGATGCTGACCCATGCATGTGCTCCTAGGCAATGTAACCTCAACCTGAGAATAGCATACTAAAAGAGTCAACACAATGGTTGGTGAGTTCAAGAGTTTGCGTTAATCATAAAACAGTAACAGTTGCAAAATATAAGAGGTGTATTGAAATAGATAGCTAGTCTATGTTCATCAGTAATAATCATAGTGATTTCGCGATTGAAGCTGATTGTGTTTCGTTTGTTGCCTCTAGTCACGACTTACCAGGTCGTGACGATGTCTGTGTTAGGACAAAATTTCACCCGTTTGACCTCGTGTCGCACAGGTGGGGCTCTTCAGACCCAGTTGTACTACCCAAGATTTCCCGCTAATCATCATTATTAACAATCCGAAAGTGTGAGGACTTTCATGGCATTCAACACTATATCATACTATACACAACTCATATAAAGTAAGCGTTTGTAAAACCAGTATGCTATCTCCCCCAAAAGAGAGTACGTAAAAGAGTGGGGCATGAACTCACCTGATGTGCACAAGAAATAACTTAAGGCTTAACTTGACAAGGAAGGAAAGACAACCTTCAGAGGTCACCTAAAACATGCAAGCACATAAGTACGTGTACACAGAAATCATAATGAAACCCTAAGTGCTCTATAAACCAAAGGACTCAAGGTTTTGGAAAAACATAACGCATTGACCCAGTTGACCCGTTTGACCCGTTGGTGACATTATAGGTGAAATTTCCATTTCAATCAGACATAGCAGTACATCACACATGATTATCATACAAGTTGTTCACGTATGTCACTTTCTTAACCACATGTACTAACTACATCATCATACAAGTCATGCGAATCTCAAATAATCATCATGCTCAACATAACTATGCCATAACTACTGCATCATATATAAAATCGGATCATGCACAACATGCCATGTAAAGCCACTCACGACTTCACACCTAAACCCTGCCAATCTTACTAAGTAGGGGCTTCAGATTCGCACGCGTGTATAACAATCATCATCACACTAATCAATAGAATTCATACCAACCAAGATATTCCACCATGATCAACTACAAACTAAACAATAGTCCTATCATAACCCATATGACTCATCATCATGTATACCCATAAAATGACCAAATCTTTCAATTGACCAATTAAGCATTCATACAACCCAAACAATACATTCTACCACCTTAGAATTCATTCATGAACATACTAGCATGATCCTAACATCACAAACATGTCAAATCATCATATTCAAGATTTTGTACAAATAAAGTTTCCCTTTTTGGAAAGTACATCCCAAATCTATTCTTTCATGAATTACCCACATAATCATCAATAATATGCCCAATCTACCTCATAAAAATCATAAACATTCATCAAACACTTACAAACCATCCAAACACAAATCTTCATACACAAAAGTTTCCACTTATGGCAAGGTATGAACTAGACTACCTAATTCATAGATTTCTTGCACCAAAATCATAATCCAATACTCATGTATCATCATCAACCATATTACATCACCAATTCATCATAATTCATCAACATTCAACATCAAAAGTTTCTACTTTTGGTAACCTATGAACTACAACATTCATTCTTAGGTTTCTAGCATCATATCATCATTCTAACATCCATATACCATCACAAACACTTTAACAACATCAATTCCTCATCTAATCATCATATTCATACAAATAAAGTTACTATTATTAGTAACCTATGAACAACGCATCAAAATCGAAGCTTTCTTGCATAACCAACGCAAACTAGCATCAATATAACCTAACTAACATCATAACATCATCAAACAACAAAAAATCGACAATCAATTGCAGGTTTCATACACCAACTCTCGGCCAACATCAAAAACCTTGAAAAACATATAAAAATCTAACCTTTAAACGTGTAATGAACAATATTTGATGTTTCCAACGTGTTGTAATACTTGTAGCCGACCAAAACCGATGATATTTGCTTGTTCTAGGGCTGAATTCGAAGTATGTGTGTGTGTAGAAGTCGATCGCGGCCGTAGGGGGTATTAGGGTTAGGATTTTGATTTTTGTTTTATTTAATTTCTTGTAATTACCATTTAACCCTTGTAATTTACATTTTATAAAAATTAATCTTTTAAATACTCTTTTAAAATGTTTTTAACTAATATAATAAACATGTAAGCTAGTAGTAACAATTATATGCATTATCTTTACTAGATACAAACATACGAATTAAACACACACGTTCTCGCGTTACGCGATAAAATTCACAAATAATCTTTAAATCGCGTAAGCACATAAGCACAACTTAATAATCACATCATCAACTAAAATGTTATTAGTTTATCATTATTAATTGTTATTAAGTCACCAACGTTCAACGACAACTAGTGTGTGCTCACGACACGTGTATGCAATACTTAACGGAACTAACGGAATTTGGTAACGGAAAATTATCGGATGTCACATTATCCCCATGTTGAAAGAATTTTCGTCCTGAAAATTGCGTTACATGGTGTGTTCCATCATTGGTCTACTGCATTGGCATAAAGTAATTGAGTGAGTTTCGGGTGAGCTGTCACATCATCCCCATGTTGAAAGAAATACCTTCACCGGCTGGCATCATCTTTTCGAACAGTTGAGGATACTTAAGCTTCATCTGGTGCTCACATTCCCACATGAATTCTGGTCCACGTCTCGAGTTCCAACGAACCTTGACTATGGGTATCTTTCTTTGCTTAAGTGTCTTTACCTCACGATCCATCACCTCGACTGGTTCCTCAATGAAGCGTAATTGTTCATCTACTTGAACTTCCTCAAGCGATACGATCATCGTTTCATCCGTTAAACACTTCTTTAGATTTGAAACATGGAATACGTCATGGATTCCACTTAATGAATCAAGTAGGGCTAGTCGGTAAGCCACTGGACCTATTCTTTCCAATATCTCAAATGGTACAACGTATCTCGAATTTAGTTTTCCTCTTTTACCAAACCGAATCACGCCTTTCCACGGTGAGACTTTCAATAAGACTTTGTCACCAACCTGGAACTCTAAAGGTTTCCGTCGCTTGTCAGCATAACTTTTCTGCCTGTCGCGCGCTGCAGCCATACGATTCCTTATTTGTACAATCTTCCCAGTGGTCTCGTGTACTAACTCATGGCCCGTTAGCTGGCTATCACCAATTTCATCCCAACAAACTGGTGATCTACATTTTTGCCCATACAAAGCTTTGAAAGGTGCTGCCTTTATGCTGGTGTGATAGCTGTTGTTGTAAGAAAATTCCACCAATGGTAGGTGAACTTCCCAATTATTCCCGAAGTCAATCACACAAGCATGTAGCATGTCCTCCAAAGTCTGTGTTGTACGCTCACTTTGACCATTAGTTTGCTGGTGATAAGCAGTACTCATGTCTAACCGCGTACCTAAAGATCTCTGTAACAACTGCCAGAAGTGCGATGTAAAACGGGCATCGCGGTCGGAAATGATTGAAACCGGTACACCATGTCTTGAAACTATCTCCTTCAAATAAAGTCGGGTTAACTTCTCCATCTTGTTCGTTTCCTTTATTACCAAGAAATGAGCAGACTTCGTTAATCGGTCCACAATAACCCATATCGTGTCACAACCAGTAGGAGTTCGAGGTAGCTTGGTAATGAAATCCATTGAAATTTGTTCCTACTTCCACATAGGGATCTCAGGTTGTTGTAATAGCTCAGATGGTTTCTGATACTCCACTTTTACTTTTGAATAGGTCAGACACTTGCTCACATAGGTAGCTACATCCGCTTTCATATTAGGCCACCAATAGTGCGCCTTCAGATCATGATACATCTTGTCAGATCCAGGATGTATAGAGTACTTAGACTTGTGTGCCTCACTCATCACCAAGTCTCTCAGATTTCCATGTAGAGGTACCCAAAGTCTATCCACAAAGTAACGAATTCCATCTACTTTTACTTCTAATTGTTTTTCCATTCCCCTTAACAATTCAGACCCAATGTTTTCTGCTGTCAAAGCTTCTGTCTGAGCCTCTCAGATTTGTTCCGGTAACTGTGTGCTAATGGTAAGTTGAAAAGCTCGCACACATCGAGTCTTAGCAGTTTCTTTCCTACTCAGCGCGTCAGCGACTACATTTGCTTTCCCCGGATGATATCTGATGGCATAATCATAGTCTTTCAGTAGCTCTACCCAACGTCTTTGCCTCATGTTCAATTCATTTTGCTCAAAGATGTACTGAAGACTCTTGTGATCGGTGTAAATAGTGCATTTGGTACCGTACAAGTAGTGTCTCCAGATCTTTAAGGCAAAAACTACCGCACCCAGCTCCAAGTCATGGGTGGTATAGTTCTTCTCATGAACCTTTAGTTGTCTAGAGGTGTAAGCTATTACCTTATCCCACTACATCAATACACACCCAAGTCCTTGAATGGAAGCATCGTAGTAGACTACGAAGTCATCACTTCCCTCTGGTAACGCCAATATCGGTGCGCTACATAATTTCTGTTTCAGCAACTGGAAAGCAGATTCCTAACTCTCGTCCCATTTGTACGTAATTCCCTTGTGAGTCAAGGCTGTGTGGGGTTGAGCAATCTTAGAAAATCCTTCGATGAATCGCCGATAGTATCCCGCCAGTCCAAGAACTGTCGAATCTCACTAGGTGTCTTGGGAACCGACCAATTCTTTATTGCCTCAATCTTTGCTGGATCAACATGTATTCCTTTCTCATTAATAATATGACTCAAGAATTGCACTTCGCGTATCCAGAAATCACACTTAGAAAACTTGGCATACAATTGTTCTTTTCTAAGCAATTCCAGGATTAACCGCAAATGCTCCCCATGTTCTTTCTCGGTCTTGGAGTAGATCAATATGTAATCGATAAAGACAATAACAAACTGATCAAGATAGGGTTTGCATACGCGATTCATGAGGTCCATGAATACCGCTGGTGCATTCGTCAACCCGAATGGCATGACTAAAAACTCGTAGTGACCATAACGTGTACGAAAGGCAGTCTTCGAGATGTCCTCCTCTCGAACTCTCAGCTGATGATACCCGGACCTCAAATCAATCTTAGAATAATAGCTTGATCCTTGCAGTTGATCAAACAAATCATCTATACGAGGTAAGGGATATCTATTCTTGATCGTAACCTTGTTCAGTTCTCTATAGTCAATGCACATTCGAAATGTCCCATCCTTCTTCTTAACAAACAAAACGGGTGCTCCCCAAGGCGACGAGCTCGGTCGGATAAACTCTTTATCCAACAGCACTTGTAGTTGAGCAGATAATTCTTGTAGTTCGTTCGGAGCTAACCGATAAGGTGCTCTAGCAATCGGAGCGGCTCCCGGAGTCAGATCAATCTGGAACTCTACTTGCCGATGAGGTGGTAGTCCAGGCAGATCCTCCGGAAACACCTCGGAAAACTCACGAACCATGGGGATATCCTCTATCTTCTTTTCCTCTGTCTGTTTGTCTGTGATAAGTGCCAATATGGCTAGTCGACCTTTTCGTAACAACTTCTGTGCCTTCATGAATGAGATGATGCCCATCACTGCACCACTCCTATCGCCTTTAACCGAGAGAATTTCTTCTCCGTTAGGAATCCGTATAACCTTCTCGTGACATATGACTTCCGCTTGCTTGTCAGAAAGCCAATCCATGCTGACTACTACATCGAAGCTCCCAAGTGTGATAGGCATGAGATCTATGTCGAAGGTATGACCAACGAGTTCTATCTTGCAGCCTCTAAGGATATGTGTCATGTGAATCTGTTTACCATCTGCTAACTCTACGGTGTACTTAGATTCTAATGTTGAAGGCATATCACTTAAAAGACTACTAAACTTAGTGGAAATAAAGCTTCTATCAGCTCCAGTATCAAATAATACGGTAGCAAATCGACCATTAACCGAAAATTTACCAGTTACTGTTGTAGGATCGTTTAGAGCCTCACCTGAGCTAATGACGAAGGCTCTCCCTTTGGCTTCATTATTATTTCCACCATTGTTGTTGCCATTACCATTGTTGTTGTTATTGTTGTTGTCGTTGTTGTTATTGCCGATGTTGTTCCCACCATTTCCATTTCTCCTAAGCTATGGACAATTGCTCCTGTAATGACCTTCTTTTCCGCACTCGAAATAACCTTTCGGAGTTTCTTGTGATTGTTGAGGCTTCTTCATCAGTTCACCCGGCAGTCCTTCGCTGCATGCCCAACTTTACCACAGCGTTGGCATCGGAAGTTGTCACACCTGTTGGTGTGATGGTAGTTGCATCGATTGCACTTGGGACTTTTCCCCACATAGTCTCCTTGTCCCTGTGATGTCGAGGATGACTGATTGAAATTTCGGTTATTATCAAACCTCCTTTGTTGTCAGGAAGGTTGCTACTACTGTTGTACTTGTTGCTGATGTTGTTGTGACTGGTTGCTGGAGGATGAACCTTTGTTACTAATGTTCTCCCACTTTCGTTTGTTGTTGGACACACTAGCAATCACGCCCCGTTTGGGTAACCGTCCTTGCTCAACTACCTGGTCAGTCAGCCTGTGGGATGTCCGGATAGCCTGCTGTATGGTAGTGGGGTTGGAAGCAGTTACCATACTCTGATTTTCGGGCACCAGTCAATGTATATAGTGTTCGACTCTCTTGTGCATTTCATTGACCATTCCCGGGCATAGTGTGGCCAACTCATGAGTACGGGTCGTGTAGGCTTCAATCTCTGAGCCTTGTATCTTGAGTTGCCAGAACTCAATCTCCAGCTTCTCTACTTCATTTTGGGGGCAGTATTCTTCGATCATAATCTCCTTAAATTCATCCCAGGGTAGTTCATTGGCCATGGCTTGACCTAGCATTTGCACCTGGGCATTCCACCAAGAAAGTGCTGCACCCTCAAGTGTTCCGGTCGCGAACTTCACTTGGTCAGCTGGCGGACAGTTACATTTCACGAATACGGATTCAGTTTTCTCAAACCACCATACTAATCCCACAGCTCCTTCCGTCCCACTGTAGGTGTGAGGTTTACAATCCATCAAGGACTTGTAAGTGCAAGGTGGAGGGCCTATTTCGACAAACCATACATTAGTCAGGTATCCCAGACAAGTAACTAGGATAATTAGTTAAACCTCTTTTATCATTTACCTGCTGGCTGTCCGGTTTGGGCAGCAGCCACTACTGCCTGTACATGGTCATTTATTAGGGCAGCCAACTCTGCAGGTGTCATGTTTATGGCACCGACACCACGACCTCCGACGCCACATCCATGACCTCGTCCACGTCCTCTTCCATGTCCGTCAATATTTCACTTTATATTCACAAATACAATAATGAGTAACATCCAACACATTAATCTCATTGAGGTACAGTAAATAATAAGAAAAATAAGGATTTCATCACAACCGCAATATTTATAATAGAAATAATAACCAAAGATAAATAAATTGTAAATGGTTCATAAAATATTCCATCAATGTCAAAATTTTAGTTTTTCAGTTGTGTGGGAAACAACACTTCCCACATAGGTTTCAAAGAAAAGAAACACTATATAGTCTAAGTCATATAAGAGTAGAATCAGTCCAACAGGTCAGATCCGTCACTGTCCTCATCCATCTCTGCTGGTTCTTCTTCAGGGGCTTCCTCCGGTTCCTCTTTCGAGTCTTCCTCATTAGGGTCCACCAAAGGTGCAGGGGCTTCAGCAATCTGAAGTGCTGCTAGTTGTGCCTCTAGATCATCAAACCTATCATCGATCACTATGTTATGGTGATCCTGCGTGTCCATGCGCCCAGTAAGTGCTACAACATTGCCTGCCAGGGTATGACGTCCACCAAAGGCCATCGAGAGTCGCTCCTGAAGCGTCTCTACCTAATAGCGCAACTGTCGCATCTTGAATCATAAGGCAGAGTTCTCATCGGTGAGTCCTCTAATCCGCTGTCGCTCCGTATCTAGAGTGGCTACCAATGCTGCAAACGCCTGCTCGAGAGGGATGTCCAAGGTAGGAAGAGTAGGCAATACAGAGGCTGTCAATGACCTAGTCCTAGGTCGGGTAGGGGCTACAGGTGGTACACGCCTTCTATAAGCCATACGGTTTATATAGGTGGGGTAGAAATCCCAGTCCCACGGAGGATCGAGCTCAGGAGGTATGAAAGGCTGATCCCATTCTATCTCGCCAGGAGGATAAGGATGTCGGGGCCAGTTAAATCCCCTATCAGGTATAAGAGAAGTAGGAGGTGACTCAGATCGTGCAGGTCTCTTTCCCAAATCACGGGATGACGATGCCATGCTGCGAAGTACGTGTTGCATATGCCAATGAGTATACAGTAAGGAAATAAGTGACGATTAACTAACAAACTGTGCGGTTATAGTCTAGTGTGTATGCAACCTAGTTCCCTATAACCAATGGCTCTGATACCAATCTGTCACACCCTCAAAATCCACGGCGGGGTTTTACCGCGAGGCGTGTGACATACCAGGATCTCAGTCATTAGTTACTCAGAATGACTCTATATGAACAAACATTCAAAATCAGAGTTTAACTTTAAAATATGAGGAAGCGTTTAATAATCCAGAAAGACCAAAGTAAAACAATATAATGTAAATTGCGCAAACACACGCGCCCAAAGTAATACCAACAAATACTTAAATGTTTAATAACCAAACCAAGACAAAGTTTCAATCATGCTGACAACTCAATGATGCTGACCCGTGCACGTGCTCCTAGGCAATGTAACCTCAACCTGAGAATAGCATAATAAAAGAGTCAACACAATGGTTGGTGAGTTCAAGAGTTTGTGTTAATCATAAAGCAGTAACAGTTGCAAAATATAAGAGGTGTATTGAAATAGATAGCTAGTATATGTTCATCAGTAATAATCATAGTGATTTCGCGATTGAAGCTGATTGTGTTTCGTTTGTTGCCTCTAGTCACGACTTACCAGGTCGTGACGATGTCTGTGTTAGGACAAAATTTCACCCGTTTGACCTCGTGTCGCACAGGTGGGGCTCGTCAGACCCAGTTGTACTACCCAAGATTTCCCGCTAATCATCATTATTAACAATCCGAAAGTGTGAGGACTCTCATGGCATTCAACACTATATCATACTATACACAACTCATATAAAGTAAGCGTTTGTAAAACCAGTATGCTATCTCCCCCAAAAGAGAGTACGTAAAAGAGTGGGGCATGAACTCACCTGATGTGCACAAGAAATAACTTAAGGCTTAACTTGACAAGGAAGGAAAGACAACCTTCAGAGGTCACCTAGAACATGCAAGCACATAAGTACGTGTACACAGAAATCATAATGAACCCTAAGTGCTCTATAAACCAAAGGACTCAAGGTTTTTGAAAAACATAACACATTGACCCAGTTGACCCGTTTGACCCGTTGGTGACATTATAGGTGAAATTTCCATTTCAATCAGACATAGCAGTACATCAAACATGATTATCATACAAGTTGTTCACGTATGTCACTTTCTTAACCACATGTACTAACTACATCATCATACAAGTCATGCGAATCTCAAATAATCATCATGCTCAACATAACTATGCCATAACTACTGCATCATATATAAAATCGGATCATGCACAACATGCCATGTAAAGCCACTCACGACTTCACACCCTAAACCCTGCCAATCCTACTAAGTAGGGGCCTCAGATTCGCACGCGTGTATAACAATCATCATCACACTAATCAATAGAATTCATACCAACCAAGATATTCCACCATGATCAACTACAAACTAAACAATAGTCCTATCATAACCCATATGACTCATCATCATGTATACCCATAAAATGACCAAATCTTTCAATTGACCAATTAAGCATTCATACAACCCAAACAATACATTCTACCACCTTAGAATTCATTCATGAACATACTAGCATGATCCTAACATCACAAACATGTCCAAATCATCATATTCAAGATTTTGTACAAATAAAGTTTCCCTTTTGGGAAAGTACATCCCAAATCTATTCTTTCATGAATTACCCACATAATCATCAATAACATGCCCAATCTACTTCATAAAAATCATAAACATTCATCAAGCACTTGCAAACCATCCAAACACAAATCTTCATACGCAAAAGTTTCCACTTTTGGCAAGGTATGAACTAGACTACCTAATTCATAGATTTCTTGCACCAAAATCATAATCCAATACTCATGTATCATCATCAACCATATTTCATCACCAATTCATCATAATTCATCAACGTTCAACATCAAAAGTTTCTACTTTTGGTAACCTATGAACTACAACATTCATTCTTAGGTTTATAGCATTCATATCATCAATCTAACATCCATATACCATCACAAACACTTTAACAACATCAATTCATCATCCAATCATCATATTCATACAAATAAAGTTACTATTATTAGTAACCTATGAACAACGCATCAAAATCGAAGCTTTCTTGCATAAACAACGTAAACTAGCATCAATATAACCTAACTAACATCATAACATCATCAAACAACAAAAAATCGACATTCAATTGCAGGTTTCGTACACCAGCTCTCGGCCAACATCAAAAACCTTGAAAAACATATAAAAATCTAACCTTTAAACGTGTAATGAACAAGATTTGATGTTTCCAACGTGTTGTAATACTTGTAATCGACCAAAACCGATAATATTTGCTTGTTCTAGGGCTGAATTCGAAGTATGTGTGTGTGTAGAAGTCGATCGCAGCCGTAGGGGGTATTAGGGTCAGGATTTTGATTTTTATTTTATTTAATTTCTTGTAATTACCATTTAACCCTTGTAATTTATATTTTATAAAAATTAATCTTTTAAATACTCTTTTAAAATGTTTTTAACTAATATAATAAACATGTAAGCTAGTAGTAACAATTATATTCATTATCTTTACTAGATACAAAACATACGAATTAAACACACACGTTCTCGCGTTACGCGATAAAATTCACAAATCATCTTTAAATCGCGTAAGCACATAAGCACAACTTAATAATCACATCATCAACTAAATTGTTATTAGTTTATCATTATTAATTGTTATTAAGTCACCAATATTCAACGACAACTAGTGTGTGCTCACGACACGTGTATGCAAGACTTAACGGAACTAACAGAATTTGGTAACGGAAAATTATTGGATGTCACACTTGTCTTTCAAAAACCTTAGGTCAACGTGTTTATTGAGCACTTAGGGTTGTTAAACATTCTGTGTACATATACTTATGTACTTGCGTGTTCTGGGTAACCTTTGAAGGGTTGTCTTTCCACTCCTTGTTAGCTCTTTGTTATTTTTCGTTTGCGTATCAGGTGAGTTCAATGCCCCACTTGTATTTACTCTTTTCTTGGGGGAGAAAGCATACACTATTTTAAAGCGCTTTGCTATTATAACATGTGTTTAGTAAGACATAGTGTGATATACCATTGAAAGCCCTCACACTTTCAGATCGTTAATTAAGGAATCTAGAGGGAAATCTTGGGTAGCACTACTGGGTCTGACAAGCCCTACCCGTATGACTGGAGGTCAAGCGGGTGCAATATTGTCCTAAACAACTAACAGCGTGACGACCTGGTATGTCGTGGCGGGAGGCAACAAACAAACATAGGCAGCTTCAATCGTGAAATCACTATTGTGATTTACTAATGAAATTAGACTTGCTATCTATTTCAATGCAGTTTTTATGTTTTACTAATGCAACTGTTTTTGATTAATTACAAACTCTTGAACTCACCAATCATCGTGTTGACACTTTAGTATGCTTTTCTCAGGTCGATACTAGCAGCTTGCCATAGGAGCACGCACGAGTCATGCATTCCTTGAACAAAACATTATACTGTTTAGTCATATTGAATACTTTTAAACTTTGGTTTGGGCGCGTGTTTTGCGCTGTTTCATTGGTTACTATATGTTTGAAATTTTTACAAAATACTTCCGCAAATGATTTAAAGATTCAAACTCTGAATTATTTTAAATGTTGCATATAGTGTCGTTCTGAATAACTAATGACTGAGATCCTGGTTTGTTCACATGCCTCGCGGTAAAACCCTGCACGTGAAATTTGAGGGTGTGACAGATTAGTATCAGAGCCATTGGTTATAGGGAACTAGGTTGGATACACACTAGTCTATAACCGCACAGTTTGTTAGTTACTCCTTACTTATCCATTACTGTATACTCATTGTCATACACATCACGTACCCTACAGCATGGCATCATCTTCACGGGATCTAGGTAAGAGACATGCACGTTCTGAATCACCTCCTCCTCCTCCTGTACCCGATAGAGGACCTGAGTGGCCCCGACACCCTTATCCTCCTGAGGAGATAGGATCAACCATTTGCACTGCCCGAACGCGATGCACCACGAGATTAGAGTTACTATCCTACCTATGTAAACCGTAAGCTTTATAGGGAGCATATTCCTAAGCCCCCGCCTATAAGACCGAGGACTAGATCTACTCCTGAGTTACCTACACCTACCCTCCCTTCGTTACCACATTCTAGCGAGCTGGTGATTACGGCGTTAGTTGCTGCCCTGGACATGGAAAAACGACGCACGAACGAGCTGAACAAAGTGGTCGGCACCTTACAACATGAACTACGTCAGACTAAGATGATGATAGAAGAGTTGAAGGATCTGCAATTGGAGTGCTATAACCACCAGCGCTCCTTAACTGATCGTGTAGCTCAGGCGATCCACCGTTCGGATGCTAGAGATAACACCATCCATGACCATGGGGTAAGACTCGGTGATCTAGAGGCTCAGTTCATAGCGATGCATATTGCCGTAGAACATGACGAGGAACCTGAAGAGGAGCCAGAGGAAGCCCCGGAAGAAGAAAAAGAACAAGAAGAGATGGAAGAGGACAGTGATGGGTCTGATGTCCTAGACTGACTTCCTTATTCATCTGACTTGGACTACGTAGCATTTTTTTAAAACCTATGTGGGAAGGGTTGTCTCCCACCCAACTGAAAAACTGAAAATTTTGACATCGATGGAATATTTTGTGAATTACTCACAATCTATTTATCTTTGGTTATTATTTTGGTTATAAATGTGTTGGGTGATGAACTTTATTGCTATGCTTAAATGAGATAAATATGTTAGATGTTGCTCATTATTACATTTGTGAATGTAAAGTAAAAAATGGAAGGTCAAGGCAGAGGACGTGGCAGAGAACGCAGCGCAGGACGCAGACGTGGTGCAGAATGCGGACATGGCGTGGCTACAGTGAATATGATGCCCACTGAATTGGCTGCCCTGATTAATGAACATGTACAGGCGGTAGTGGCTGCTGCACAAGCTGGACAGCCAGCAGGTAAATGATACAAGTGGCTTGACCAATACTCTAGTTGCTTGCTTAAGCTGCTCAACTGATGTTTTGGTTTGTTGGCACAGGACCCCCACCCTGTACTCACAAATCCTTCATGGATTGCAAGCCTCATACTTACAATGGAACTGAATGAGCTGTGGGATTGGTGCGGTGGTTTGAGAAGACCGAATCAGTCTTCGCAAAATGCAACTGCCCGCCAGCCTATCAAGTGAAGTACACTACTGGAACCCTTGAAGGCGCAACACTCTCCTGGTGGAATGTCCAGGTGCAAATACTGGGTCAGGCAATGGCTAATGACCTACCTTGGGAAGAGTTTAAGGAGATGATGACTGAGGAGTATTGCCCCCCGAGATGAAGTGCAGAAGCTGGAAGTTGAGTTCTGGCAACTCAAGATGCATGGTTTCAAGATTGAGACCTATACTACCCGGTCTTATGAGTTGGCAACTCTGTGCCCGGGAATGGTGAATGAGATGCAAAAGAGGATCGAGCTTTATTTACGTGGGTTGGTTACTGAGATTCAGAGTATGGTGACAGCCTCCAACCCTGATACCATACAATAGGCTATTAGGTTAGCTCACAGGCTGACCGATCAGGCTGTAGAACAAGGGAAGTTACCCAAGCGGGGCGCGATGGCTGGTGTACCCGACAACAAGCGCAAGTGGGAACCCACTAGTAACAAAGGCTTATCGTCAAATAGTCAGGTTCAGCAGCAACAGCTGAGAAGATTTGATAACAATCACAGCATCAATCAGGGATCCTCATCAGCATAGGGACAAGGAGGATACGTGGGTAAGTATCTTAAATGAAATCAATGTAACTACCACCATATTCGTAGGTGCAACAATTTCCGATACCAACGTTGTGGTAAGGCTGGACACGCTGTAAAGGATTGTTGTGGTGAGTTGATAAAGAAGCCTCAACAACCTCAAGAAACACCAAAAGGATGTTTTGAATGTGGAAAGGAATGACACTATAAGAGGAATTGTCCATAGTTAAAGAAACATGGGAATGGTGCTGGTAATGGTGGAAACAACAACAACAACGGCAATGGTGACAATAACGGTGGCAACAACGGATGAGCTGAAGGGAGAGCCTTCGTCATGGGTTCAGGTGAGGCTCTAAACGACCCTACTACGGTTACTGTAAATTTCCGATTAATGGTTGTTTTGCTACTGTATTGTTTGACACTGGAGCCGATAGAAGTTTTATCTCCACTAAGTTTAGTAGTCTCTTAAGTGACATGCCTTCTACATTGGAATCTAGATATACCGTAGAATTCGCTGACGGTAAGCAAATCCACGTGACACACATCCTTAAGGGTTGCAAGGTAGAACTTGCTGGTCGTACCTTTGACATCGACCTCATGCATGTTACGCTTGGGAATTTTGATGTAGTAGTAGGCATGGATTGGCTTTCCGACAAGCAGGCGGAAGTCATATGTCGCGAGAAGATTATACGAATTCCTGTTGGTGGAGAAATTCTCTCGGTTAGAGGCGAGAGGTGTGGTGCAGTGATAGGCATCATATCATATATAAAAGCACAGAAGTTGTTACGCAAAGGTCGCTTGGCTATATTAGCCCTTGTAACCGATAAGCAACAGGAGGAAAGGAAGATAGAGAACATTCCGGTAGTTTGTGACTTTCCAGAGGTGTTTCTTGAGGATCTGCCTGAACTACCACCTCTTCGTCAAATTAAGTTTTAGATTAATTTGACTCCCGGAGCAGCTCCGATTATGGGAGCACCTTACCGGTTAGCTCCGAACGAACTTCAAGAACTATCTGCACAACTTCAAGAGCTGTTGGATAAAGGGTTTATTCGACCGAGCACATCACCATGGGGAGCACTTGTTCTCTTTGTTAAAAAGAAACATTTCGAATGTGTATAGATTACAGGGAATTGAACAAAGTCAAGGTCAAGAATCGTTACCCTTTACGTCGTATAGATGATTTGTTTGATCAACTTCCAAGATCAAGCTATTACTCTAAGATTGATTTGAAGTCTGGGTATCATCAACTGAGAGTTCGAGAGGAAGACATCTCAAAGACTGCATTCCGTACACGTTATGGTCGTTATGAGTTCTTGGTCATGCCATTTGGGTTGACAAATGCCCCAGCAGTATTCATGGATCTCATGAATCGTGTGTGCAAACCCTATCTTGATCGGTTTGTTATCGTGTTTATCGATGGCATATTGATCTATTCGAGGACCAAGGAAGAACATGAGGAGCACCTACGTCTAATCTTGGAATTACTTAGAAAGGAACAACTATATGCCAAGTTTTCCAAGTGTGATTTCTGGATACGCGAAGTACAATTTTTGGGTCACATTGTTAACGAGAAAGGAATACATGTTGATCCTGCAAAGATTGAAGCGATAAAGAATTGGTCGGTTCCCAAGACGCCAAGTGAGATACGAAAATTTCTTGGACTGGTAGAATATTATCGGCGTTTTATTGGGGGATTTTTTAAGATCGCTCAACCTCTCACAGCCTTGACTCATAAAGGAACAACGTATAAATAGGGTGAGAGTCAAGAGTCCGCTTTTCAGTTGTTGAAATAGAAACTATGTAGGGCATCGATATTGGCATTACTAGAGGGAAGTGATGACTTTGTGGTCTACTGTGATGCTGCTATCCAAGGACTTGGTTGCGTCTTGATGCAACGTGACAAGGTGATAGCCTATGCTTCGAGACAACTAAAAGTACACGAGAAGAACTACACCACCCATGACTTGGAGCTGGGTGCGGTAGTTTTTGCCTTGAAGATCTAGAGACATTACTTGTACGGTACCAAGTGCACTATCTACACCGATCAGAAGAGTCTTCAGCATATCTTTAAGCAGAAGGAGCTGAACATGAGGCAGTGAGGCTGGGTGGAATTGTTGAACGATTATGATTGTGCTATCAAATATCACCCGGGAAAAGCGAATGTAGTTGCTGACGCACTGAGTAGAAAGAAAACTGCTAAGCCCCAATGAGTGCGAGCTTTACAGCTTATGATTAGCACTCACTTGCCGGAACAAATCCGGGAAGCTTAGACAGGAGCTTTGAAAGAGGAAAACATTGGATTTGAATCATTACATGGAATGGACAAATAGTTTGAAGTGAAAGTGGGTGGAATTCGTTACTTCATAGACAGACTTTGGGTGCCCCTGTATAGAAACCTAAGGGACTTGGTTATGTGTGAGGCACACAACTCTAAGTACTCAATACATCCTGGTTCTTACAAGATGTATCATGACATAAAGGCGCACTATTGGTGGCCCAATATGAAGGTTGACGTAGCTAAGTATGTGAGCAAGTGCTTAACCTGTTCTAAGGTTAAAGTTGAATATCAAAAGCCATCTGAATTACTACAACAACCTGAGATTCCTGTGTGGAAGTGGGAACAGATTTCTATGGATTTCATTATTAATTTACCCTGGACTTCTACTGGTTATGACACGATATGGGTGATCGTAGATCAATTGACTAAGTCTACTCACTTCTTGGCAATCAAGGAAACTGATAAGATGGTTAAGTTAACTTGTATTTTTTTGAAGGATGTAGTTTCAAGACATGGTGTACCGATCTCAATTATTTGTGACCGTGATGCTTGTTTCACATCATATTTCTAGTAGTCGTTACAGAAATCTTTGGGTTCGCATCTGGATATGAGCACTACTTATCATCCGCAAACAGATGGGCAAAGCAAATGTACTATTCAAACATTGGAGGACATGTTGCGTGCTTGTGTGATTGATTTGGGGAATAACTGGGAAGTTCACCTACCATTGGTGGAATTTTCTTACAACAACAGTTATCACACCAGCATCAAGGCAGCACCATTTAAGGCATTGTATGGGTAAAAGTGTAGATCACCCGTTTGTTGGGCGGAAATTGGTGATAGTCAGCTAACAGGCCCCAAGTTGGTGCACGAGACTACCGAGAAGATCGTACAGATAAGGAACCATATGGCTGCAGCCAGTGACCGACAGAAGAGCTATGCAGATAAGCGACGGAAACCTTTGGATTTTCAGGTCGGTGACAAAGTTTTGCTGAAAGTCTTACCGTGGAAAGGTGTGATTCAATTCGGCAAAAGGGGCAAGCTTAATCTGAGATACGTTGAACCATTTGAGATTCTAGAAAGAATAGGTCCAATGGAATATCGATTAGACCTGCCTAACTCGTTGAGTGGAGTTCACAACGTATTTCATGTCTCTAATCTGAAAAAGTGTTTATCTAACGAGATGATGGTTGTACCGCTTGAGGAAGTGCAAGTGGATGAACAATTACAATTCATCAAAGAACCAATCGAGGTGATGGACCATGAAGTCAAGACCCTTAAGCAAAGCAAGATACCAATAGTCAAAGTTCATTGGAACTCTAGACATGGAACGAAATTCAGGTGGGAACGTGAGGATCAGATGAAGCTTAAGTATCCTCATCTGTTCGAAACGACGACAGCAGCCAGCAAAGGTAATGATTAAATTTCAAGACGAAATTTCTTTCAACATGGGGATGATGTGACAACCCACCTGAAACTCACCCGATTTCTTTGTGCCAATACAGTAAACCAGTGATGTAACACAACCATGTAACGCAATTTTCGGGATGAAAATTCTTTCAACATGGGGATAATGTGACATCCGGTAATTTTCCGTTACCAAACTCCGTTAGTTCCGTTAGGTCTTGCATACACGTGTTGTGAGCACACACCAGTTGTCGTTGAACGTTGGTGATTTAATAATAATTAACAATGATTATCAGATAATAATTTAATTAATAATGTTGATTATTAATTTGTAGTTATGTGATTTTTTAATTTTAGGTGTTATTTGTGAATTTTACCTTGTACCGTGACAATGTGTTATATTTGATTAATGTGTTTTGTTGTTAAATAAAATATATATAATTGTTACTAGTTGGTAATAATCTATATGTTATGTGGTTAGAAACTAATTAAAAGGGGTTAAAAGCTTAGTTTTTATAAAATAGTAACATGAGGGTTTAATTAGTATATTGTAATCAATCAAAATAAAAAATAAAAAAAAGAGAGCTAACCCTAGCCCCCGCCCCCACCTTCGGCCGAACACCCCCAACACATACACACCTTGAGAATTGATCAAGAACAATAATCATTCATCGATTTTGATTAGTTTCAAGTGTTTCTAACGTGTAGCAAGTGCCAATTCTTGATTCCTACGCGATTAAAGGTTAGATTTTTATTGAGTTTTCATGGTTTTTGATGCTTGATGATCTCTAGTTTGATTTTTATAGAATATGTCAAAATTGATGATGGTTTGATGATGATATGATGTTATGTTGTATGAATGTTAATCTATGTAGATTATGCAAGAAATCCATCGTTTTTGTCATCTAGTTCATACATTGCCAAAATTGGAAACTTTTCTTCATAAGAATTCGTGTTTTGATGAATTGTTGATGTTAAATGGATGATTATGATTGCTATGGTCTAGATAGGGCATGTTATTGATGAATTTGTGTTGAGATTGATGAAAGGATAGATTTTGGGATTTCAATTTCCTAAAAGGGAAACTTTATTTCTATGAAACGTGTGATTTTGTGTTTTGATCATGTTTAGGGTGTTAGAAGCATGCTAGAGTGATCATGGATGATGTCTAATATGTTGGATTGTGATGATTGGGTCATATGATTAGTTGATGAAACTATGGGAACATATAGGTTTTCTTAGAAAATGTGCAAGCGTACAGGTCATGTGACATGATGAGTTGTGCTTGTTGATTTTTGTAATGCTGATGTCTTGGTTGTATGAATTACATATGCGATATTGCTGATGGGTAGCATACACAAGTGCGAATCTGAGGCCCCTACTTTGTAGGATTGGAAGGGTTTAGGGTGTGTAGCCATGAGTGGCCCCTACTTTGTAGGATTGGAAGGGTTTAGGGTGTGTAGCCATGAGTGGCTTCACATGGCACATTGTGAGTAACTAAACCCAATGTGTATTGTAGAGGAATCTAATTATAAACCTGTTTTGTATGATAAATTGGTTTGCGTGCGTTGTATGATAACCTAAGTTAGCATGAAAAGCATGATAAAACTTAAGTGTTGCAATGTAGCTTATGGGAATAAATTGCATAGTAGTCTGTGATTGTATGATGATTTATAAATTGCTATACTTGGTCAAACAAGAATCTAACTTGACATGTCACCAATGGGTCAAACGGGTCAACTTGGTCAAAAGAGTCTTGTCTTTCCAAAACCTAGAGTCAACGTGTTTATTGAGCACTTAGGGTTGTTAAGCGTTCTGTGTACACGTACCTATGTACTTACGTGTTCTAGGTAACCTTTGAAGGGTTGTCTTTCCACTCCTCTATAGCTCTTTGTTATTGTTCGTTTGCGTATCAGGTGAGTTCAATGCCCTACTTTTATTTACTCTCTTTTTGGGGGAGAAAGCATACACTATTTTAAAACGCTTTGCTATTATAACATGTGTTTAGTAATACATAGTGTGATATACCATTAAAAGCCCTCACACTTTCGGATCATTAATTAAAGAATCTAGCGGGAAATCTTAGGTAGTACTACTGGGTCTGACAAGCCCCACCTGTAAGACTGGAGGTCAAACGGGTGCAATATTGTCCTAAACAACTAACAGCGTCACGACCTGGTATGTCGTGGCGGGAGGCAACAGACAAACATAGTCAGCTTCGATCGCGAAATCACTATTATTATTTACTAATGTAATTAGACTTGCTATCTATTTCAATGCACTTGTTTTACTAACGTAACTGTTTATGATTGATTACAAACTCTTGAACTCACCAACCATCGTGTTGACACTTTAGTATGCTTTTCTCAGGTCGATACTAGCAGCTTGCCGTAGGAGCACGCACGAGTCATGCATTCCTTGAACCAAACATTATACTGTTTAGTCATATTGAATACTTTTACACTTTGGTTTGGACGCGTGTTTTGCGCAGTTTCATTGGTTACTATATGTTTGAAATTTTTATAAAATGCTTCCGCAAATGTTTCGCTTCCGCAAATATTTTAAAGATTCAAACTCAGAATTATTTTAAATGTTGCATATAATGTCGTTCTGAGTAACTAATGACTGAGATCCTGATTTGTTCACATGTCTCTCAGTAAAACCTCGCGCGTGAAATTTAAGGGTGTGACACATACCAAACTCATTTGTCACAATACATAATCATTCTAGTGTTACAGTAAAATACCAAAAATCAACGTTATCAAAGATAACCAAACTATAGTCCCGTCGTGATCACAAGAAACAAACTAGTTGACCATAGTTATGAAAGAAGTAAAATTGTCTATAGTTGGATCAGAATGTTGTCGTCCCTCTCGAATCCCTTGTGCGGTCCCTCGAATTCTGCCATCTTAAACCCTTTTAAGTTATTCCCCTGCCATCCGACTTTTTTGATGGGCCTGTTTTCAAATTAATTCCACAGCCCAACCATTTTTCATTAATCTATTTTGACATCCAATTGCAACATGTGGATATATTTGTAGCTAAGTTAATATTTGTGTATTACATGGTTGATAAAAACAAATTAATTATATATATGAGTGGATACACAAATAACAAAATACATCTCAGTTTTCATTATAAATTTGCCAGGAAATATTTTATTTAAACTTTGAATTTATTGTGAAAATAACTAAAAAAATTATACATTAATGACATATCATCATTTTAAATTATACATTAATGACATATAATTATTTTAAATTTTAAAATGAATAGTGAAGTTTAGAAGGGAAAATAAATATGAGGAGGCAACAAGAATGTTATGTGTATATAAAAACTTTCTTTTATTATATACTATAGATATAGATTCAATTAATTAATTCTATTAATTGTTCATGTATATTTTTGTTTTTTTGTTTCCTTGTAGCTCTTTGAAACTGTCTAACAATTATATATACTTAATTTTCAACAAACTTAATGTTTTTTCTCATAAAATTCCTTCAACTTTTTAAACATTAATGTCTCTTTACTTGTTAAATTTAAACAAAATTGTAAAAAAAACCTCTTAGAATGTCTTTGAATGGAGGTATTTAGTTGTTTTTTTAGGTGTGGGCATGGGTCGTTTCGGTTTGGTTATACAAATAACTAGGCCTGGCAAAAGAGACCCGTGTATTAAGTTTTGGGTCATTTTGGGTAAATTTTATGCCATGTCAAGTTACTTTAGGCTTTAGACAAACTCATCAGCGAGTCAAAAAATTGATTCAGTGGGCTAAAAAAAACACTTGCGGGTCAGGATGGGTTGAGTGAAATAATCTACGGGGCAAGACAGGTGGTGTTTTCTTTCCTCGTCAATAACCTTGGTCTCCAATGTGGTCTAATGGTGATTTCTGCAATCTCGGTCTCTTCGAATCCAATCAGCAGTCTTCAAGTTTTGTTCATTTATTTCTACTATCAACCGGCGACGACGACAAATTATGGACCACAAATGCCGTTGTAGAGAGTTTTTATATCTCAAAGGAATGAACAGGATTCGGAGCTTGTTTAGCTAATTCGTGAACCACAAGCATCATTAAAAACCACCGGAAGACCAAGAACAAATAAATGAAGTAACACTTACCTTTGATAGTCATGGAAGACCAAGTTCGTTTCAATTGCTTTCAAACAAGTAACACATGGTGTGCTGTGATTGAATCTAACAAAGGGTATGAAAAGGATCGAGAATACTGAAATTGATTATTGAATTGAAGATTGAAGATGATTGGAGTTGGAAGTGAATCTAAAATTAAGGCATAAATCAGAATTTTATTGTGTTGAGTATTGCTCTTGGAAAGCTCGCTACTACTAATTTATTGCACCTATTTCATTGAGTATTTAACCCATCCATCCTGACCTTTTTTTTAATCAATCCATCCTAACCCAAACCCATCCTAAACCGAACCCATTCTGACCGGTCATCCAACCCAAACCAACCCGCCTATTTTGCCACCTCTACAAATAACCCTTCTAAATTATGTGATTACATTAAAAATGGATATCATCAAACCGAACGGATTTTACAAATAGCTATTAAAAATATGTGATGTTCTTTAAATATATTTGTGTATTCTTTTACTTTAAAGATGTGTGAGAGCATTGATAGTCCGTTCCCCATATATACGTGAGTAGGTGTCATATATTATGGGGATGGTTGTGAGTGATTGAGAGTGAAAGAGTTAAAAAATTTATGAGTGTATCGTGTTTCCTCATATTTGAGGAAACACTGTACAACCCCTATAAATATTTTAATTTTTAAAAATGTTTGTGAGTGGATAAAAGAGAAAATGTAATGATAAAAATATAAAAAAATATTATTTAATTGAAAAAAAAAAAAGAAAATAGTGATATATAATGTAATTATGAAGATAAAGATGGAGGATGGATTGTGAACACTATAATGTCTACCTTTGATTGTTTACAATTTCACATTTGTTTCAAGAATTACACAAATTCAACCATTTAAAGCCTCGATTAAAATTTCCACGAATCATGCATGTTATCTGCTGCCACTGCGTGCTCACCCTGAAGCACTGAAGTACTTTAATTTCATTATTTATCACATACTGTTGAAAATATGTACCCAAATTGTCTTAGTATTGATCATATGTATTATTTATGAGTGGTAGGAGTATCTGACATAGGAATACATGTTTAATCTACTCATATTAATCCTGCCGGGTCCGAAAGCACTAAATCATCATCAGAAAAAACTACAATAGTTATTTGAATTAATAAACGGTAAGTGACACCGATCAATTATGAATTTTGATAATTGCATATTCTTTAATAGTTATTAGTTGTTTTCCCGTTCGCGCGTTGCGCGATTGGTTTTCTCATGATTTTGACATTACGATGTATTGAAGCGTTGATATTCTGTTGAGTTGGCAATGTTTTTTTTCAAGTTGCTAGTTTTTGAGCCAAAAGATATATTCAAACATTATAGGCAAAAGGTGGCTTGTCTATATACGTTGAGTAAAAGGGGTTGTTGTGGTCATCTACATCGAAAACAAAAGGTGGTTGCTGTTGTGGTCATTCACACCAAAATCAAAAGGTTTCTCAAGACCAAATTGTGCATTGTTTTCTTACATGGAGTGAGTTTCAGTCTTTAGTTTCTTGCTTGTGTCGATGTTTTCATCTGCATTTGGGATGTTGTGTAGTTATAGGTCACGTTCATTGATAATCGATATGAGATAATATAGTATAGGAATAGGATACCTTCTTGTAACACTAAACTTCCTCTTGTGGTTGTTGGGACACACGTCTTAGGTGCCTGAAGTTGCAACCACTGGTGTTCTTGGTATCGGTGTGCTTGTCGAAGCTACATGAGTTTCTGTTTGGTTGTCTAGCGGAGTTACCCTGTTGATTGTGTAGCGTAAATTTCCTAATATGTCATTTTTTGTGCCTGCACCTCTAGTATCGCTTCCTTGGTTAGTATTGTCTGAACTGTATCGTTTGTTGTAGGCTCATTTAGCATTTCAGAGCATGTAAAAACAACAACAGATGCACAACAAAAACAATAACAAAATAACCAGAAGCTAATAATAATTTAAAAAAGAAACATCACCCACATATGATGAATTGATAGAAACTTTTCCAGGAATAGATATGAACCCTATGTACAACCAAAAAAGTAAGAACCAACGATGCATAAACAAGGCCAAAAGACATCACCAAAAGAATTAGGACAATAAAAACGAGTAGCTAACAACTATGAGACAATGACACAAGAAGTTCTTTCAAAATATACACTTGATTAATCTTTTCTAAATACAAATTGTTACAATCAGCAGATAAACAAGTAGGCTCACTCCCTTACTTCTAAACTATACAAGCGAGAAATATTTATACTATAAAAGATAAACACAAAGAAAACTCACTTTACATCTATTTCTGGTTTACGAAAAGACATGTACAATACAGACAGATAATTATCACATCCAAAGTTAGTAGCTTCAATACTATGTTGTCTCTAAAAGGCAGAACACAGCAGCCGCCAATGTACTTCAGCACATACACTCTTGTCTAATGTTGCAATTGATCAGCAGCTCATCCATTTGAGTGCTGATTAGCAGTCAATCAGCACTTCATCACTTTCAGTGCTAAGCGGCAGTAGTTCAGCACTTATCAGAATTCAACAGTTGGCAGCTAGTGTTGAATCCATGAGTTTTCGATAGCTTAATCATCTTCATAGATCAACCATTGGGTTGTGTTGTGTTTGGTTGTGAGTATATATAAAGAAAATTGAGTTTGGTTGGAATGTGTATGTGAAAAAAATTATTTTTTAATTAAAGGTTGGTTTGTATTGAGTTATCATAATGGATAGTATTTCCAAACTAAACTAACCCCGGTGGAATTAACGATTGAGTTACATACACTAACTCGTCCCACAAGTAACACAACCAAACAATGACACAAAAATACATACTAAACTCAATTGTCACAATACATAATCATTCAAGTGTCAAAGTAAAATACCAAAAATCAACGTTATCAAAGATAACCAAACTATAGTCCCGTCGTGATCACAAGAAACAAACTAGTCGACCATAGTTATGAAAAAAGTAAAATTGTCTATAGTTGGATCAGAATGTTGTCGTCCCTCTCGAAGCCCTTGTGCGGTCCCTCGAATTCTGCAGTCTTAAACCCTTTTAAGTTATTCCCCTGCCATTCGATTTTCTTGATGGGCCTGTTTTGAAATTAATTCCACAGCCCAACAATTTTTTATTAATCTATTTGCATTCAATTGCAACATGCGGATGTATTTGTAGCTAAATTAATATTCGTGTATTACATGGTTGATAAAAACAAATTAATTATATATATGAGTGGATACACAAATAACAAAATACATCTCAGTTTTCATTATAAATTTACCAAAAAATATTTTATTTAAACTTTGAATTTTTGTTTAAATTGGGAAAATAACCAATAAAAAATTATACATTAATGACATATCGTTATTTTAAATTTTAAAATGGATAGTGAAGTTTAGAAGGGAAAATAAATATGTGGAGGCATTAAGGAATGTTATGTGTATACAAAAACTTTCTTGTATTACATAGTATAGATATATATTTAATTAATTAATTCTATTAATCTTTCATGTATATTTTTGTTTTTTGTTTCCTTGCAGCTCTTCGAAACTATCTAACAATTATATATACTTTATGAATTTCCAACAAACTTAATGTTTTTTTCTCATAAAAATCCTTCAGCTTTTTAAACATTAATGTCTCTTTACTTATTAAATTTAAACAAAATTGTAAAAAAAAAACTTCTTAGAATGTCTTTGAATCGAGGTATTTAGTTGTTTTTCTTAGGTGTGAGCATGGGTTGTTTCGGTTTTAATTATACAAATAACCCTTCTAAAATATGTGATTAAATGAAAAATGGATATCATCAAACCTAACCGATTATACAAATAGCTATTAAAAAATGTGATGTTCTTTAAATATATTTGTGTACCCTTTTACTTTTAAAGATATGTGATGTCCGCCTTTGATTGTTTACAATTTCACATTTGTTTCAAGAATTACACAAATTCAACCATTTAAAGCCTAGATTAAAATTTCCAAGAATCATGCATGTTATCTGTTGCCATTGAGTGCTCATCCTGAAGCACTGAAGTACTTTAATTACATTATTTATCACATACTGTTGAAAATATGTACCCAAATTGTCTTAGTGTTGATCATATGTATTATTTATGAGTGGTAGGAGTATCTGATATAGGAATACATTTTTAATCTACTCACATTGATCCTGCTGGCTTTGAAAGCACTAAATCATCATCAGAAAAACTACAATAGTTATTTGAATTAATAAACTACTGACACCGATCAATTATGAGTTTTGATAATTGCATATTCTTTAATAGTTATATGTATGATAGGTATTTGCATGTTCGAATCGGACCGATCACTCACACCTAAATAAAACAACTAAATACATCGATTCAAAGTTGTTTTATTTTTTTTTCGAAATTTTATTTGAATTTAACATGTTGAGTTTAATGTTTAAAAAGTTATTGAGGTGTGTTTATGAGAAAAAATATAACGTATATTGGTTTTTTAAATACAAATATTGTTCAGGGACTTCTGCGAAGAAAAAAAAGTATGTTTTTTATAGTATTTGCTTTTCATAACAAAAAGGAACATCCATTAACGTGTATATAAATTGTGTTGATCAAACATGGACTTTTTGTAACACCCCATTTATTTGGGTAAACCCGGTTAAAGGAAATAAAGGGGGTGGTTGTGATTTTTTTAAAGAAATCGAGGACTGAAAATAGACAAATAGAAACTTGGATACACTAAAACACCCTATAAATAGAGGGTGGCCGCCATGCACCCTCTTTCTTGCTTTCTAAGGTTTTTAAAGAGAGCTAGAGAGAGAAAGTTACGGTTTTAGAGTAAGAAAGTCAAGATCCAAGCAAATGTAAGGATTTTTACGCTTTATTTGATAGATACAAGCTAGATCTCTGATTGGTGGGTGATTATACACCAAGTAGATAGATAAAGAAGACATGTTTACATATGATTATGTAGATCCCAGTTCATTCTCAATAGGTTAGGGTTTCATTGAGCTTACATGTAAAATGTGAGTTCAAGATCCCTATTTCTACTCGCTTTATTTATTTTGAGGATAGTATGCATACTACAATTGATTTGCTAAAGTGTTAAAGGATTTATGATGATAAAGTTAGCATTTTTAAATGTTTTATAAAGTTGATATGATGAACACTAGCATTTGTATGA
The DNA here is from genome assembly GCA_025506505.1 of Flaveria sonorensis. Classification (NCBI taxonomy): domain Eukaryota; kingdom Viridiplantae; phylum Streptophyta; class Magnoliopsida; order Asterales; family Asteraceae; genus Flaveria; species Flaveria sonorensis. The sequence continues at coordinate 13,603,665 of CM046432.1, forward strand.
ACCCTAGGTTGAGGTATTTGATCTTCTACATGTATAGATGAAAGTTGTTTAAGTATGAGATGATGCAAATGAGCTATCCTTACTAGCATTGGCATTCCATCATTCGCATCACTACTTAGAGTATTCTAAGTGTGCTTTAATATGGATGACTAATAGATGATCCGCATTGACTTCAGTCATCCACATCGACTACTTGGATTTCTCTAATTGTGTTTTGATGCGGATGAGTATATAGTTCATCTGCATCGTATTCTCTATTGTTTCCTCATTGTCTAAGTACTTTTACCTGCATTGCCTAAATACTCTTACCCGCATTACCTAAGTACTGTTACCTGCATTGTCTAAGTATCGTTACCTGTATAGTTTACACTTAGTCAATCCACATCCGTTGTGTTGGGTATCGTTTATGAACTTTAACCAATTAAAGTTGACAAAAATAGAACCTTTTTGTATCAAAAGTTAAGCGAAAGCGTCTAGTAATTAATCTGAATAATTAAGCCAAATAGGTATACAATTACACGTTCGTAAATAATTAAACGACCATAGAAGGGTAAATATTGAACTTTTTGACAATAAAGCTTAAAGCTTTAAACATTCGGAGCAAAAATGATCTCGTTAGATGATCCCTAATCACCCTAAAAAATCCAACGTTTGCAACTCTTGCAACACGAAGCACGTTCCGGTGATAATGGTGGTGCTACAAGGTGGCGATCGGGGATGGTTTGGTGTTGGTGAGGTGGCCAACGGTGAACCAAGAGGGGGGTGGGGTATGTGATGGCTAGACGGGATTGGGGATTAGAGTTTCTGTGACCACTCCTTTTATATATAAACCTTTTATGTCTTAAACCCCATAGTGTCGTTTAGGCCCTTTATAATTATTAACATTAAATAATTAATATGTAATTAATATTTAATTATATTTAAACCCTTATAGTTTTACTAATCAACCATTAATTAGCTAAACCATTCAAGCCATTAAAGTAGGTTTAGTTATTTAACGATTAATTAATAAAAGTACAATACCCATTTAATTAATTATTTCTCTCAATTGATTAATCACAACTGATTAACCTTAATTCATGATTCATAACATGAAACTTTTACACGTTATTACTTTCCTTTACCCAAGGTGTAACTCTTTGAGTCGTAGCTCGTTAGTAACATTGAATTAATCGATGATCAAACATCTAATGTCCAACAAACTCCCACTTAGACGATTCATCGAGTAATTGCCTTAACGTAGATGGTGGTGAATGCCTATTAGCATCCCACTGCCCCTAGTAAGGTATGATGTTCTATAGTCGTCAACTAGTTACTTGTGCTCAAGTAACTTCTTAGTTAACCAAGTACTATAGTCGTGGTAACCTGTTAGTTTCTTGTTTTTGTATCTGATTCGTTGAACATAAGACATGGATCATATTTCATTCTTATATATTATTCAACTATTAGTTCTCGTTTTCAATTTGAAGTGGTTTAGCAAACTACTCTTATTTTGAGTGTGGCCACATATTCAACACCATCTTAAATCAAAATAAGAGTTGGACATTCGAACAAAGAGAAATATATTTCTAAAGCATTTTACCATTAAATTAAAATAAACATCAAATGTAATTATTAATGTTTGAAAGCACTAAACACTAATATAAATCAAATCCACTGTCTAACAAATCTAAGCCCTATCTAATCGGCATGCTTCTCATGTTTAGCTTGAGGCATAATCTTAGAGAATCTGCTAGATTCTGATCTATATGAATCTTGCTTATCATGATGTCTCCCCTTTTTAATACTTTTCTTATGTAGTGGAACTGCCTGAGTATATGATTTGCTCTATGATGTGACCTTGGTTCATTTGCTTGAGCTATGGCACCAGTGTTGTCACGTAATATCTCAGATAGGTTTCTGTATATTGGGCACCACTTCAAGATCAATAATGAACTTCTTCATCTAAACAACCTCTTTTGCAGCATCAAATGTTGCTATGTATTTATACTCTATAGTGGATTGAGCAACTATATTCTGCTTTGAACTTTTCCAAGTTATAGCTCCACCATTTAGAATGAATACATATACCGTTTGTGATTGGGAATCATCTCGATCAGTTTGGAAGCTAGCATCATTGTTAACACTAACTTTCAGCTCGTCTTCCATTCCTCCATATATCAAGAACATATCCTTAGTCTTTCTTAAGTCTTAAGAATATTTTTAAAGCAATCCAGTGACTTTCTCCCAAATTTTGTTGATATCTACTTGTCACACTCAACACGAATGATACATTAGGTCAGGATAAGGGACATGTGACCTTTACTATCTGAGCACCCTGATGGATGAATCTCTTTATGCAAATAGTGGTCACTAAGATGGGCATATTTTCTTATGTCTAATAAATATTTTGACACATAGGTGAAGGAATTACAAGGATTGCTTTAAAATTACATTACTTATATACAGGCACAAGAACTGTATGATGAAATAGTCAATGTACGTGAGTCATACTACATCACAAAATGGATTGACAACATTGCAAAATAACAAAATGAAATTCACCAACAATAACAAAAGAGCTAATCTGAATAAGAGAATCAAAACATAACATGGTTCATGGAGCTGACTTTACAAGACAAACAAACAAGTAACATAAGGAAGTCAGGGCTAGGGAGCTTATTTGCATGGCCTGCCTCAGTTTTTTCTTCAGCTTTCATCGGAGTCAGAAACTTATTGAAGGCATCCACATCCCCATTAGTTTCACAAGCCACCATAGCATCTAGCACTAGCAATCATAGGCCAACAAAGGAATCACTAGCCTTGGTAAAATTTAGGGTGGCGTCAAGATTAAACAAATTCGAGGAGTCAAAATGTTTTCCCTCATGGTGAGCCTCATAACCGGTGCTAACCCCTCCTAGTGACCCAATACTCTTGATTTTTCCACCATTTCAGCCACTACATCCATAAAGTCTTCAATATTATGGATAACTTCAACAGTGGCATTATACACTCCGACAGTGACCATCGGCGGTCCTCTCTAAAGTAGTCACTTACGCTTGAAGGGTATGGACGAATTCCAACATCTTTGTCTTCTCGTCTTCTAGAGATGCCTATGGGAAAGGGTATGTAAGTAGCAGCGACACATAAATAAAGAGCAGTGTTTATAAAAAAATACATAGGCACCTAGAAAGACATCTTTCAACTTGTTCTTCTTGGATAATCAGGTGGAGAGGAAGGCATCTTTCTCAAATCATCCCCTTCAGCTTTTCCAACTCCTTATCAAGATTCCTTATGTTGCCCGCTCTCTTCTTTAACATGTGATTACTCTTCTCATAAGCATCTTTAAAAGCCTCATGTCCTTTCTATGCTTGACTCGCTCTAAAAATTGTTATGACAAGAAGGCATTCTCTTCATCCAGTTTAGAGGCCCAATTCTTCAGGCGATCAAGCTCCGCCTTATTTTCTCTTTCCCTTTCTTTCATCCATTCTATGTGGTGATGTTAAAGGTCCCATTGTTGGCAATTGATAGGAATGGAAGAAAACATGCCGGCAAGACACACAACCAAAAAGTTAGACAGGGCCTCATGGTCCAAATTAAGCCAAAACTCCCATTCAGCTTAAGGAACCTCATTTTTATGAAAGTCCTAACAGACTTTAGGATTGGCCAGACGAGTAAATCAGGTATGTATTTTATGGAAGCAAGATGGACCTGTTGAGTTAAAGGGAAGGAGTGATAACTTCTTGCCATAGAAGTTGCCTACCCCACTCTAAGGGCAGAGCTGGAGTGACTTGGGGAAGCCCCGCCAATAGATTCAAGAAAAAGGAGAGGTACCTTTCGCTAAACATATTTTCTCTTGTCAATAGTAGATGTCTTTGGTGAGGGGGCTAAGGGGCGTTAGCAATCTCTTTAGAAGGGGGAGTTTACCCCGGTACCTTATCCCCGGTTGGAGTTTTCTCAGAAGTAGAGTCTGAGGTCCCGGATGTAGCACCAAAGTCTCTCGTACGACGCTCCAAGTCAACAAGTTGAGATGTCTTTTGGGGAACTGTCGGGATGATTTCACCAGTTGTAGGAGCTATGGAAGAAACTACATAGGAACACAAAAGATCAACTAAACAAGGACAAATGGAGATATGGAAATACAAAAATAAGTAATTACTGGGCGGGTTTAGCTAAAGGTACAGAACCTAAGGCCTATTCAAAGATTCAACTCGCTCACTCATCTTCTAGCAAATCTGTAAAGGAGACTGGAGTTTAAAAATCACATTTTTTAACAACTATAAAAGGTTCTATAACCTCAGTTCTCTTTTCCTTAGAAGCAATGGCTTTCTCCCTTTTCCTTTTATGCACCAATCCAACAACAGTATCTATAGAAATATCTTCAACATTAGAGCCGGAATCCTTTTTCTCCTAAACTTTCATTTCATGGGTTTTCTTCATCCTGGCCTCTTGAGAATACCTTTCTAGTTTAGCTTTCAGGGTAGTAGGAGCAACCTCAGCTTTGCTTTTTGAAGATGATCTGATGACATGCCTATCCAGTAAAGGCAGTGCAAAAACTCATCGTGTGGTCAAGAATGGGGTCATCACCCGGTTTAATGTAAAGTAAGGAAGGGGTTAAACCAGGGAAGCGCTTAGGAAAAAGAATCTGGAAAAAGCTCAAAACTGTAATAGAAGAGGTCAACATAACGGTAAAGAAATATAATAATAGCAATGGTCACAGGAGAGTGTCCAGGTCTATAACCTTTGTTTCCAACAATATAAATGGGAATCTTGTTATTTTCCATCCAAATACGACTCATACCCACCTCTACCAGGGCATGCTCCAATAACTCACAGAATGGAGCAACTTCTATGGAAAGAAGAAGGTAGTCCGGGTCTTTCTAATAATTTGCCTCTTTTGGGCGAGTATTAAACAACAATTTTGAAGACTCTATGTAATGCAACACTTTAGGGATCACGTCTTTTCAGATATAGAAAAACCTATTCTTCAAACCTTTAAAGCTGGAAGGGACTCCACCGGTATGAGGCTTAACACCATGCCTCTTGCGGAACGAATACCAATAACCTTTTTGTGTAATCTCATAAAAAATAATGAATATCCTTACAGACGACTCCATTCGTGGGGATCAGAAATAGTATTCGAAGTGTGTGATGCAGCACATACCATATATGATGTATTTGGGAGAGGTGAATCCTGTAGAACTGAAGAAGATTCAGACTGAAAATGGTTATTGGCAATCGAAAGTTAGTACGAGTATAGAAGTTGGCATATGTGGTCATCTTCCATGGAGGGGCATTCGACGTTTTATGATCTATCGAAGGAAGTTGCAACTCCCATAGTGGATGAATCTGATATCTATTCATAAAGTGATTGAAATCATGATCAGATACTTTCACCATGCAGGTATTGCGATCATTGGGATCTAATTCTGACCCCTTTATTACCTTCAGTTTATCTTTAAAAGTAAAGGCCTTTTCAACATAATGAAATCAAGGAGAAGAAAGAAATATAGGGTTTTTTTCGAATAAGCAAAGGTAAAACAGAGAAAGTGTGTTACCCTACGAGATACATTTAATGTCGCCGGAGAATAGAAGCGATAGGAAAGGAATCTTTTTCAAATGTCAATGAAAAGAGAGGGATGTGTTCTAGCGGGAACTTTTGGCGGCGCCACTACCTTGTAGCATCGAAGGTCACACTATCCGGATAATGGTATGGTCTTGTCTCATAAATGCTTAAGATAAAGTAATAATTTTGTAAAACGAAATGTGTCAAGTCTAGCACATTTAATAAACATGCTAGACTAGGTGGACTTGTAGACATAGGACGTTCGAAAGCACTCCGGACCCTAAAAATATGAGTAATACCCATCATATAATTAGGCACTGACATGTGTCTTACATCTAAGGTATCACAATTATCTCCAATTCTTAACGTTGATGAAACACACCTCCAATCGCATGAGGGGTAGTGCCCAATTACGTAACAAACTCTTTTGGGACCACTCCCATCACCATGCATGACCACTTAAATATACGTCATGCAACACTATAAATATAAGGTAAAAGGGATTGATTTCCCCATGCACAAAGGCTCCTTAAACCCTTTTTATCTCTCTCTCTCTCTCTCTCTCTCTCCCTCTCTTTCTTTCTCTTTCTCTCTCTTTCTCTCTCTCTCACACCTTTTACATCCTTATAATGATTACTTATTCTCACGCGCGGATGATTGTTACAGAGAGACTTCCCTCTATGTGACGCGTTATCTAGTGAAATTTAAGTGTATGTAGGCTTGGAACAAAGGAGATTGGCTTGGTAAATTAAAGTTTCATTGGAGAAGTTATCCAATTGAAGCTCGCATTTACAAATGGAAACTTTAGCTGGTCGGTAGTGTAGGTATAGGTTTAGTTCAAACCAGTACAAATCACTAGAGCAACCCCTATATATATATATATATATATATATATATATATAATATATATATATATATATATATATATATATATATATATATATATATATATATATATATATATATATGGGGAGAGAGAGAGAGTAAATTATCATTTTCATCCCTGTGGTTTGGTGAAAATTGTCACTTTCATCCAATAGTTTGTTTTTTCGCATTTGGGTCCTTGTCGTTTACAAATCTTGTCATATTCATTCAATTCGTTAACTCCATCCAAAATTTCCGTTAAATGAGGGGTATATTGGTCATCTAACATATATGTTTTTATTTTTCTTTTTTAAACCTAATTTAATATATCCTCTTTAAATACATTGCTATTTTAGTCACTGTGGTTTAGGCATATTTACCAATTCAGTCCAAAAAGAACCACCACACCACTACCCGTCATAAGAACCGCCAAACCACCGCCACTACCCCATCACAAAGCCACCAACACCACACCAAAGCGACCACCACAACCACGCACACCGGATCGTCGCTACCGTGTAAACCCTAGAAATCGACAGTCAATATTGAACTTGTAACATATCGCTTCGAAAAACACATATCAAACCCAACTAATAACAATACAATACTCGTTTTCAAGGGTTCCATATGCATTTTCAAAGGGCTTTGTTACTAGTTTGAGATTAACGGTTGGTTTCTAGGGTCCGCATGGTGGTGGTGATCTAGTGTGTGTGGTGATGGCCGAGATCTAGTGTGTGGTGGTTGCGACGGTCTAGTGTGGTGTTGGTGGTTTATGGTAGGGTGGTGGTGATGGTTTGGTGGTTCTTGTGATGGAGTGGTGGTTCTATCACGGGTGGTGGTGATGAGGTGTTTAATGACAAGGTGGTGGGTTTTTTTGGACTGAATTGACAAACCTGCCCAAACCACATGAACTAAAATAGCAATGTATTTAAAGGGATATATTAAATCAGGTTTAAAAAAATAGAAAAATAAAACATATATGTAAATGACCAATATACCCCTCATTTAACGGAGAATGTTGGATGGAGTTAACGGACTGGATGAATATGATAAGATTTGTAAACGACAAGAACCCAGATACGAAAAAACAAACTATTGGATAAAAGTGACAATTTTCATCAAACCTCAGGGACGAAAATGACAATTTACTCATATATATATATATATATATATATATATATATATATATATATATATATATATATATATATATATATATATATATATATATATATATATATATATATATATATATATATATACACGTATATATATATATACACACGTATATATGTACATACGTGCACGTGTACACGTACATACGTGCACGTGTACACGTACATACGTGCACGTGTACACGTACATACGTGCACGTGTACACGTACATACGTGTGCACGTGTACACGTGTAGACGTGTAGACGTGTACACGTGTAGACCTGTACACTTGTACACGTGTAGACGTGTACACTTGTACACGTGTACACGTGTACACGTGTATACGTATATACGTATATACGTATATATACATATATATACGTATACGTATACGTATGCGTATATTTACGTATACGTATGCGTATATATACGTATACGTATGCGTATATATACGTATACGTATACGTATACGTATATATACGTATATATATATATATATACGTATATATATATATATATAGTTCTTGATATTTTGAATTAAACTAGACTAGATCAAAAGTAACCTACACGATAAACAAAGGTTGTCACGAGGTGATGTGCACCGAGCAGCATTTTTAACAAGATGCTCATGGTTGTCTCGTTAAGTGACATTAGTATTACTTTCATATAAGTGACGTGAGTGAAATTATTACAAGTGTAAGGTTATGCTTAAAAAATTATTGTAAAAGAATTATTAAGAAAATCAATTTTAACAAGATACGTAATAAGTTTATCAAACAACCAGTTTTTCACAAACACTCTCCCACTTTCTAAAAGTTTCTGACCCCAAGTTATGAGTTATGACCATTACCTCCGACTCTCCATTTCCACCGGTGACATTTGTTCCAAAACTTAAAAAGAAAGGTCGGTGCTCAATTATGACCACCCACCAATCACTAATATTTTGTTATTAATTACTTGGTTGAGTCTTGAGTCAAAAGTTTATTTTGTGGCGTAGTGAAAATTCTTGTTTTCTCCAATTAATTTTCTTAGGTTCAAATCTCATTGAGCCATCCATTGTCGCTTTAATTCTCCTCCCCATCCTAAACTACTTTTCTTTCACCTTTTTTCTTTTCTTTTCTTTTTTATATATTATATTATGATATTAATTGGTTTTGTTAATTTAAGTTTCTAAGATCTTTGATTTATTTCTTATTGTTTCTAAAAATTCTAATTTAATTTAGTTTCTTATTTGCTACGTATTTTTTATTTCAAACTTTGAGTTATACCACCAAACTATTTATAGAGAAATTTTAAAATTTTTAACTTTGACCATTAAAGTTTAGCTACTTGAAGTTTTGCCACCAAACTTTGTTTTTATGGTTCCCACCAACCCCCAACAATAACAACCAAAGTAACATGATGTTGCGTATGAGTAAGACGACTGGCCTCCCACCATATATTTTAGCGTTTAACCACTAAAATATACTATTTTAGAGTTTTATCGCAACACTTAGCTTTTATGGTTTCCGGGACGAGCTAGTCAACTCAATAACAACCAACATAACGTAACGTTACGTGGATAAAACGACGAGGCACCGACGCTTAGCGTGAGAAAAAAGAAAGAAAACAAAACCCGTTACGTGTCAAACACAAACACTTTCACCTAATAATATATTACACAACACCATGCACAGCGCCACGTACCCCACTCTCCGGCACGTACACCCTCGTTCTCTACTCCATACAACTATTCAACCAATCTCACATCTCTGACAATAACACACAAAACATATTCGCACACTCTCTTGAAAACAAATAATAATAATAATAATAATGGTGAAGCTTGCGACGGCGCGTGAGTGTCGAACCTACGGGCCGGGGCTGAACCGGACCCGAGCGGAGTACATGAACGCCGGAGTGTACGTGTGTTCGACGATCGTGTTGATATGTGGGTTCGTGTTGTTGTTGTTGTTGAGTGAACCTAAACCGGGGCTTGTGGTGGTTCTGATTGGGTTGACGTTGATTGTGGTGGTGAATATACATGATCTGGTGGCGCATTTGGCCGGAATCGATTATCGAATCGGGTTGATGGAGCTGGATATTCAGCTTCTGTTGGTGGAGGTTGCTGTGCCGGTGGTTCAGGCTTTGGGTGGAGTTTTGTTCTTCTTGGGAGTTCTTTTTCTTCTTATTCAGGTATCATGAAATTAACGAATTTGTTTTGAGTTAGGCGAATTTAATTTGCATTGTATTATTATTGTTTGTGAGGTTTTTAAATTTCTGAAGGGTTTAGATTCTGTATGGTGGTTTTTTAGTTTGGTAAGTGTTTTATAATGGTTTATTGAGACATCGCTACATCAACACGAGCGGACTCTACCTTGTTAATTGTATTTGTTGTAGCGTTGTGACTCAAGGATCGATCATGTCACATTTAGAGTTCTCTAGTAACTCAAGCGGAGTCCATTTCAAAAAGCTACATTCCGCTGGTTGAAGCAGCAGAAAATCACTATGAAATCATTTCCAAAGGGAAAATTCTAGGAGTGTTTTTTCTTTCCTCAATTTTCTCTTGAGTGAAATGATTTAGGGATATTTTGAGTGAAATGTTAGGGAAAAGGATCATTTTGAAATTTTTTTCTATTTTGAAACTATAAATCACTAAAGAAACTTTAAACCGTCTACAAATCTAAAAATTTCTATGGTATGTGGGTATGATCTAAAAAAGGTTTGATTTTTGGTCGCTAAAGAGGCTCACGTGGCACTTAACCATGTACCGGCTCGTGCCATGTAAGCGTCTTATAGTAGAAAAGACATTTACGGAACACCTAAAAATCAAACTGTTTTCAAAATATACCTACAAATCACCAAAAATCAAACTCTTTTTTAAATATACCCACATACCATTATGCAAGGCGGGCTCCAAAAAGATTCTATCATAAAACACAAAGTCGCCACTCAATTAGTTAACAAGGAACTCCGTTTTGAGTTTGATTGTGTGCAAACTTTAAGGGTGATAAGGGGCACGATGGGAGCGGGCTCGAGGCACACGCGCTGAACATGGTGATCGCGGGTGCTGTGTTGTGGGTGCTTGGTTCGATCCTGAATTCATGCCAAATCTATGAGAGGGCTGATGGGCATGTGCAGATCCTGCAACAGAGTGTCCACATTCCGTTCTTGACGGGAAGCTTTTTGTTGATGGTGGGTGCTATTCTTAACAGGCATGAGCAAGTCGGGTGTTCGCATCATGGTCTGCATCTATTGGTATGTGTCCATAAGTTTGCCTAATAGTTTCTTTTGTTTGCTTAAAAGGCCTGAAACATGTTCAAGTAGATCCGTGTTGAAATTGTAGAGTATTCTAATGGACCTAATATACAAGATATAGACTAACGCATATCAGATGAGAATCTAACATATGAGGAATTGGATATTTCGTACTCTATAAACATGGAAACATTACAACACAATGTATATCTTGTTTTCTGTGTCTAGGAGGATTTAGGTAAAACATAAATTATTGCAAGAATAAAAAATAAATAAATAAATAAATAAAAATTACACGCAACAATTCGTTTTTCTAACCTTAAAAATGCTAAAAATCAATAGGCATAAATATAATGGTTATTATGGGTCACAAATTTCCTGAAGTAAAAAAAATGTTATTAGTTTAATTGTTGGTTTACATGTGTATGTAACATACAAATGTGTTGGTAAATACATGTAGGTGCATTTCAATTCACCAAGTTGATACATATACATGAACAAATCAATTTATAGATTCGCAAGCCTAACATATCTTGTAACTTGTATATAAGGGGATTTAGGTACAACGTACATAATTGGGAGAAAAACAACAACAAAACAATTCAATTTTCTAATCTAAAATCGCTAAAAATGAAAAGAAAAATGGTAGAAATATAATGGTTATTATCCATCACCAGTTTCCTAAATTTAAAAAAAAAAAAATGTTAAAGCAAATTAGTTTACTAACTTATTTTATTAATAGAGTTTAATTCTTGCCCTATTAATTACACTACAGTACAATTACAAAAGATTTAGATTTTAAAACTATTCAATGATGCAAGTCTTAAATTCTTCCTCCACATTTATTCCACCCTTGCTACTGATTACTTGAGGTATATACCTGTAAACATATTTCAGTGTATGCTTAGTGGTTAAATAAACAGACCACTATATCAAAATGGTTATAAACATATCTTGATCTAATTGATTCTATGATAATTGATACTGTTGTTAATCGTTATGTTCCTCATGATCTTGTTCTTGAGAATACAAACTGTTTTGTATGAAAAAACCAGAAAGAAAAATGGAGGGAAAACGGACACTTCCATTAACAGTAAATTGAATACAGGGTATTTATACCCTTCCAAACGGTATGAAGCATTCGGTTGTGTCGGTTGACATTTGGCATAACTAACGAGTTACCTAGGATTGTAAGTCATGGTATTATACACATAATTGTCAGACACATACATTACACATAATATCATTTCATGATGCCAAAACTTATGTCCAAGAGATACTTTTGGTTCTCCTTTAAAATTCAAGCTATTTATTCCAAATCAGCAATTTAAGTTGGTGTTTAGTATCTAAAGATTCAAAAATGCTACTGCTTATACTCTTGCAAGCAAGGCGAGAAGTGATTCTCTTAGCCGGCATACCCGACGAAAATTGGTAAAAAAATCCACTACCTTTTTTTTTTTTCTCTATAGGGAAGGACTTGGATATGGACGGGTATGTTTGCAAGTCTCTTGTTACTAACAGGGGGTTTAGCAAATGTGGTTAAAGTGTTCAAGATGCTCCAAATGGATAGGCTAAGATTGGAGAAACTACGAGGTGGGGCCCAAGAGCGACTCAGCAGAGCCCGCGAAGGGCAGACGCCATTTCTTAGAGAAGAACGAAGAAGGTGGCCGAGGCATGTAGAAACCACAAGAGAACCGTCACCAGAACCTACGCCATACAAGGATGTTCTTATTGGTGTTGGTAGATCCTAATTATTTTATTATGTTACATGATATGCAACCTTTTTGCATTTCTGTAAGTTTTACATGCCTGTGGTAAATACATGGTTTTCCAATCATGTTACTTTGATATGCAAGTTACTTCACAATGTGTTATGTATTCACCTGGTGCTACAATTTGGTCATTTTTGCGGTGCAGGTTTAAATATTTACAACCGAGGGTCAAATAATGTTTACTATGTATTGTGTTTATTGTTAATACTGAAATTCTTTATAAGAAGCTGATCATGGACGGATGGAACTCTACCCTCAATAAGCCTAGAAATTTACATCCTGCATGATCAGAATCATTGTATCCTGTCAAGTCAAAGTTTGAATATCTAGGATACCATAATCTAAGATTAGAGGTTCTTTAGAGGTATTTAATGTTGCCCAAGAACATAAAATATGAAGAAGAATAGAAAGAACAATTGCAATCAACAACTTGTTTATTTCCATTGATATTGACATGTATATATAGGACACATAATTACAACACCAACCCTCCTAATTACATAGTAAACAATACTATACTTTGAAATATATACATATATAACCCTTAGACTATAACTTGAGAGGGATTAACACTAACATACACCCCTTTAATCACGAACAAGTAAATCTTGAACACCGAGCGATTCCCGCATTGTAACAAACTTCATCCTTGCCAATGCTTTTGTTAGAATGTCTGCCATTTGTAGTTCTCCACTGATGTGTTCCACAATGATATGCTCGTTCTTCACACATTCTCTGATGAAATGATAATGAGTATCAATATGCTTGCTTCTTCCATGAAACACTGGGTTCTTCATCAAAGCGATAGCGGATATGTTGTCAACATAGAGAGTGATTTTTTCTTCCTTCCATCCAGTGAGTTCACTGAGTAATCTTTTAAGCTATAACGCCTGACATGCTGCAACTATTGCAGCCATGAATTCAGATTCACATGAAGAAAGTGCCACAGTTTGTTGCTACTGTGTGCACCAAGTTATGGGTGAGTTTCCAAAGTAGAACACGAACCCTGTAGTGTCTTTTCCTTCGTCAGTATTAACCCCATAACTGTTATCACAATAGCCTGTTATCTTAAATCCACCATTCCTTTTATAGGTTATACCAAAATCCTTTGTTCCTTTGATATAACGAAGAACTTGATGAATGGCCTTAAGATGATGCTCTTTTGGTTCTTGCATAAACCTACTAAGCAAACCAACTAAATAAGACAAGTCTGGTCTGGTATGAAGTAGATACCTTAGACAACCAATCAGACTTCTATATTCAGTCGGATCAACTGATTTTCCACCTTCGGTTTTAGTTAACAATGTGCCAGGGTTCATTGGGATCTTGGTTTCATTACTATCTGACATACCAGCATTCTTCAAAATTTTAGTAATGTAACCAAATTGTTTAATAGATATATCACCCCCAGATTGGGTGACTTCTATCCCAACACAATAAGCTAGTAACCCTAAGTCACTCATCTCAAATTTCTCTTCCATTTGAGATTTGAACAAGTCTATTTCTTTCTTTGGAGTTCCAGTAACCATGAGATCATCAACATAGACTCCAATAAGCAAAGTAGAAGTTTTGCTTTTTCTTGTATAGACTGCTTGTTCTAAAGTGTATTTCTTGAAACCAAGTGATTTCAACGTGTGATCTAGTTTCACATTCCATGCACGTGGTGCTTGTCTAAGTCCATACAAAGCTTTAGAAAGTTTGTAGACTTTCCCTATGTCTTGTGGTTTCACAAACCCTTCGGGTTGTGACACATAGACTTCTTCCTTAAGTTCGCCATGCAACAAAGCAGTTTTTACATCAAGGTGATGTACTTCCCATTCATTATAGGCTGCGAGGGCCAGAATAAGTCAAACTGTTTCTATACGGGCTACAGGAGCAAATACTTCGTCAAAGTCTATACCTTGCTGCTGTACATAGCCTTTGGCTACCAGACAGGCCTTATGCTTTATTATTTTCCCGTTTGCATCTCTCTTAGTCTTAAATACCCATTTTAGGCCAATTGCCTTATGATTATCGGGTAACTTGGTTAATATCCAAGTACTATTCTTGTTGATTGAATCCATTTTAGCTTGCATAGCTTCAATCCATTTCTTATCTTTGGCTGCCTCCTTATAGTTTCGAGGTTCCTCTTCAGTCAATAGTAATTCATTAATTTCAACTTCTGGGGCTTCTTCATACCACACTTTGTAAGGGTTTAAAACCTCTTATTGGTGTATGATCATAAGGTCTAGTTAACCTTCCTGAAGTTGATGTATGTTCAGCAGCCTCTACTAAATCAGGTTCATAAGTGTAAGTTGGAGGAGTGAAAGGAGAACTTGATGAACTAGGAGATAAGGAGTCTTGATATTCATGATTACCATCTCCAATATGTTCATCTTCCACAGTTAGTGGATCTACATCATTATTTCCTTGAGGATTTTCATTTGAATTTTCTTTAACAATGAAGTCTATCCATTCAGGTTCTTCACTTCCAATTTCATTCATGTACTCTTTTCAATTCCATGAATCCTTTTCTAGGAATTTGACATCCCTACTGATATAAATTCGCTTAGTTGTAGGATCAAATAATCTACATGCCTTTGATCCTTCTTTAACTCATAAGTATACCATTTTAACACTTCTATCATCCAACTTGGTTAGAAGATTTGATGGTACCTTAGCATATGCTATGCACCCAAAAACCCTTAAATGTTTTAAGTTAGGTTTCCTACCTTTTAACGCTTCAAAAGGTGTAGCATTTGTCAATGCTTTAGTTGGAATTCTATTTAGCATATATATGGTATGCCTTACAACCTCACCCCAAAAGTTTTGAGGCATTGACATAGCCTTCATTATGCTACAAGTAGTAGATAACATAGTTCTGTTTCTACGTTCGACCACACCATTCTGTTGTGGTGAATAGGGTGCTGTAAGTTGTCTAGCAATACCATTTTCTTTACAAAATCAAGTAAATTCACCAGATGTGAATTCTCTGCCTCTATCGGTTCTCAGCATTTTCAATTTGGTTCCAACCTCATTTTCCACCATTTGTTTGAATTCTCTAAAAGTTTCAAAAGCTTGATCTTTAGAATTCAAGAAATAAACCCACATGTAGCGAGTATAATCGTCTACAAGTAAGAAGATATATTTCTTTCTAGAATGAGTCGGTGGTTATATGGGACCACAAAGATCTCCATAAACCATGTCTAAAGGTTTAAGTCACTTGAACTTGGCTTGGTTTGGGAATGGAGCTCTAGCATGCTTTCCTAATATACATGCATCACTAATTTGACTTGCATGACTTATACTAGAAATTCCTTGAACCAAATTTTTGTGAGTGATAGATTTTATAGCATCAAAATTCATATGACCCAAATGAGCATGCCATAGCCATGCTTCTTCATCTAGTTTGGACAATAGACACACAGGTACACCAATCTTTAAATTGATGTTGTAAAGTCTGTTCCTTGAACGTGTGACTTTTAAAAGCAAAGTCTGATTATGATCATATAGATATAACAAATCACGTTCCAATAGGACTTTACATCCATTTTCAGTCAATTGTCCTAGACTGAGAATGTTACTTTTCAAACTTGGAATATAATAGACATTAGAAACAATTCTTTGTTCTTTATTTATACATTCCAACAGGATTGAGCCACTTCCTTTAATTTCTACACATGAACCATCACCAAAACAAACTTGTCCAGAGATATTTTCGTTTATTTCTCTGAAGTGTTCTTTATTACCTCTCATATGATTTCTTGCACCATTGTCCAAGTACCATAGACTTTCATTGGTAGTCATATATCGGTTTGGTTCAATTTTCTTTTCATTTAAGAAAACTTGATGGTCTTCTTGTTCATTATGAATAACCATCAGTAGAGTGGGCTCATCATCTTTTTCCACTAGGTTAGATTGTTCATGTGTTCGCTCATTGTGAGGACACGAATTCGCATAATGCCCCTGCTTCTTGCACTTGTGGCATCTAACCTTACTCAAATCTCTATGAGTTTTCTTTGATCTATTATAATGAGATTTCTGAGAAGATCCTTCATCCTTGTCTTCTTGCTTTCTCTTGTCATCTCGCCAATTCTTCTTTGACGAGTTAAGTCTGGTCCACGATTTCCAAAGTGTTTTCCATGACTATTATTCTTGTCATGAAGCGTGAACAAGAGTTTATCTTGGGTCTCAACCACAGTTCCTCTTTTAGACTTGATCCTTTCTTTAAAGGTTTTCAGTCTTGCAATAGTATCATCTAGAGTTACATTGTCTAGATCAGTGAATTGCTTAATGGAAGCAATTATCTGAATAAATCTATCTGGCATAGAGGTCAAGACTTTTCTAACTAGTGTGGGTTGATCATATTTCACACCACAGCTAGTTGCCTTACTAACAATATTAGTTAGTCTTGATGTGAAAGCATTGATAGTCTCATCGTCTTTCATCTGCAGCTTTTCAAACTCAGACTTAATACTTTGCAACCGTGCTTGTTGCACTTGTGTTGCACCAAGATGTCTGGTTTTAAGCGAATCCCACATTTCTTTAGCAAATTTACAATCTTGTACGTGCAAGATTAAATCTTCGGATAGAGTTTGACTAATGTATGCCATTGCACACTTATCTTTTTTTTTATCCGAATTCGTTTGAGCAGTGGGTTCTATAGTTTCCCAAAGATCATTTTCATCTAACATGATCTTCATTCGAATTGCCCAAGTTGTGTAATTTGTAGATTTCAACATTGGGCATTGAAAATTCGAAATAGTTGTTCCCGCTTCCTTATAAGTTACCACGAGACTCTTTTCTTTTAGTGATTCTGTCATGGTCACCACTCGAGAGTAAGTCTTATGAACAAATTAAGGTTTCAATGACTAACCCTTAATGTTTACCAAGAATAAATACCAAACACAACCAGGTATATTCTCGAATAATAATAAAAGTAATGATTTTTAGAGATATAAATCTGAAACAAACAACACATTGTTTCAAAAATAGAACTTGGTTTGGTTCTAAACAACAAAGATCAATCTTTGTTTATGAAATACTAATTTGGCCAAAAATAGTCAAACTACTTATGATCGAACAATACCTGGTCAATAATCCTAAATAATGATCGAACGAACGACCAAACAAATTTTGAACTAATTTGCTTGAATTTAAACAAACAAATAACCAAAATACTTCCCTTTTTAAATGGTTTGAGATAGAACAAATCGATCAAAATTGGAGGAAACAGAGACTAATTGGTTTTAAAAAATAGTAGCAACTTGAGTTTGACCAATCTTCAATTGCTTATCTCCATCAGTTGTGTAATGCCCGATCAATTATAATTTCGTAAGGCCGAACTTGTGCATGCGGATTTTCAACCATTTTAATTGGATTCTGATTGTTAATCCCGATTTCGCACTTCCGTATGGCAGTTAACTTGCCTGCGGTTCAAATTGGCTTTTTTTTATCAAGACAATACGATCGATTGCGATTCAATCACGGTTCCAATTCTTTGACAATTTTAATTTAGAATGAACAAGATGATCTGGTTGTAATCCGATTTTGATTTGTTGTTTCAGAACTGTTCTTAATGGCGTGTATCGTTTCCGTAAAGGCCTTGTTTGCCTATGGATTTCCAATCGATTTCAATTCGTAAGGCCTGTTAATTGTTGCCTGCGAATTTGATTGAACAATAAACAATGGATGATTGTGATGCTGCAACAATCACTAAAATGATCCGTGAAGGCCAAAGATGCCTGCGGCTTTTTCAAATAGAAACAACAGAATGATCGGATGAACCGTGAGGCCAAAGAATGCCTGCGGCTTTTTGCAATTTGATTTGATAGGTGTGTGGCTCTGATGCCAAATTTTTGCCCAAGAACATAAAATATGAAGAATAATAGAAAGAACAATTTCAATCAACAACTTGTTTATTTCCATTGATATTGACATGTATACATAGGACACATAATTACAACACCAACCCTCCTAATTACATAGTAAACAATACTATACTTTGACATATACATATATAACCCTTAGACTATAACTTGAGAGGGATTAACCCTAACATTTAAAGATTCTTTTAACAGCTGACGTGTGATTGTTTTGGGTTGCATTGATATCCTGCTTAGAAGCATGTTGTGAACATAATGTTTGTTGAGGTCCCTCGATCGAGGATCAATCATGGATGAACAAATCATAGGAGTATGCACAAAGATGTGCCGGGATTCGGTGGAAGAACAGGTAAACACAAGACTTAAATCACACAAAATGCTTTTGCAATTCCACACATAATTCGACATACTTATGGGGTATTTATATCTTTACAATAGGCGGTTGTTAACTAACAAAACTAACGTAACTAACCCTAAATTTCATGCTAATTATGATTAGTTTGACTTTTCTATTTTTATTTTTATATCCTTACTACTAATTAACATTAATTTGTTTGTTTTAGGATTGTCTTGAATATGATCTTCCAGCAATGTTTTGGGTTGCATTGATTTCTTGTTAAGAAGCATGTTGTGATAATAGACTGTAAGATGCACAAGTGAACCACTTATACATTTATATGTTCGTTCATCAACGTCAACACCATTTATGTCAGAATCTATGGAATTGATGTTAGAATTTATGGAATTGCCGGTTGTCATAAGAGTTTTAGCATATTGCCAATTTTCATAAGAGTTATAGCATATGAACAAGATGAAAGTGAGTATTAAAAAAAAGAGTAAATTACCATTTGCATCCCTAACGTTTTTTCATTTTAACCGTTTGCATCCCTATAATTTTAAAATTGCCATTTTCCCCCTAACGTTTCCTTTTTATCTCCATTTGAGTCCAAAACACTAACGTTTCCTTTGTCGAAACCCATGTTCAATTGGTCTGATAACCCCTCTTTGATCGCCGATGCGGTGGAGAACGAGTGGTCGAGATTCGATTTCAGCATCTTCACATCGTCGCCATCGATCCAATCTGGCCGCGACCATCGATGTGAAATCAGAGATCTAGATAAGATGGGGGTTGCAGTGGTGGTGATAGGGGAGCTGCCTTGATGGTGATGAAGGGCTGCGGTGGGGGTGGTGGTGGTGATGGGGGGCTGCGGTGGTGGTGTTGGGGGTTGCGGTGGTGGTGTTGGGGGCTGCGGTGGTGGAAGAGTTTGACCCGGCCAGCCCGTGTGACTTGACCCGATTAGTCAGATCCACCTTCCCTTCCTTAACCTTCAAGGTCTACATCTTCCAAGAAGACACCATCATCAATCTGATCTCGTCTTCCGTCCGGATCACACTCGAGAACCCGTTGAACTACGCTCGGAACAACTTGGGCGACATACTCGACCCGAAAGTCGATCGGGTCATCTACCTCAATTCCGACGTCATCGTCGTCGACGACATACAAAACCTCTGGAACACAACCCTACAAAACTACAAGGTGATCGGAGCACCGGAGTACTGCCACACCAACTTCACCACATACTTAACTGACACCTTCTGGTCTGACCCTGTGATGTCGCGGGTATTCGGGTCGATAACCCCTTACTACTTCAACACGTGGGTGATGTTAATCAACATGAAGCGATGGAGAATTGGTAACTTTCGGTGAAGGATCGAGAACTGCATGGATGTCCAAAGGGTGAAACGGATCCACGAGTTGGGGTCACTACCATCGTTTCTGCTGGTGTTCACTGGAAACATCAAGCCGATCGACCATCGGTGGTACCAGCACGGGCTCGGCGACGATAATGTGAAGGGGAGCTGCCGGAGGTTGCACTCCTGTCCGGTGAGCTTGCTGTATTAGAGTGGGAAGGGGAAACCATGGGTGAGGCTTGTGGTGGTGGTGATGGGTGTGTTGGTAATAAAAAAGATATTGATGAATGAGTCCCACAAGTTTTCTTTATTTATTTAATTTTAAGGGTAGTTTAGTCTTTTCAATAATAACTTTAATAGAAAAACTAACAGTGTTAGTTATCTTGACTCAAACTGAAATAAAAATAAAACGACAAACACTCAAATGAAGATAACATAAAACGTCAGGGGGCAGATGACAATTTTGAAACTATAGGGATGCAAACGGTTAGAATGGAAAAAAATCAGGGACGCAAATGGCAATTTACTCTAAAATAAATTGTCATAAGAGTTTTAGCATATGAGCAAGATGAAAGTGAGTAGTTGTTAAGGAGATTTTTTGTAAACTTTGATTGATTTATAAAATTCCTTCTTTACATTATTTGATTTATAAATCTAAGAAGAAATTTAGTTCTCCTATCATACTCGTTTCAAAGTGATTTCTCATTAACTTTTCAAACTCATTACGTTATTTTCGACATGTGGATCCAAAATTTATGTTATTGACATGAATGAGTATAACCTTTTAATCTTTTCTCAATAATAGAGTGGTATCAATTTTTCCCTTCTAAAAAACCCGAAAATGATAGAAGAAATTTGGACAGTACCATGCTTTGGGAGTTTATTTCAACCTATAAAGAGCTTTATCAAGTCTATATACATGATTTACATACATAAAATAATCAAACCCTGATGGTCTATGAACATATGCTTCTTGGTCGATCTTGCCTTGAAGAAATGCCGACTTGATGTCCATTTGGTAGACCTTATACCCTTGTATGTTGGAAACATCAAAAAGATTTTGACTGCTTCTAGTCGTGCCATAGGAGTAAATGTCTTGTCATTGTCTATTCCTTCTTGTTAAGAGTAACCTTTGGCTACTAGTCTGTCTTTGTTCTTAACAATGACTCATCTTCATTTGATTTGTTTTTGAAGACCCACTTTGTTCTTATAACATTTCTGATGTGGTTAGGTTTGAGACCTAGTTTCCGTTCTTTTTGTCTTTTAGAGCCTCAGATGCATTTTTCAACTCTACAAGGCTCAGAAATCCAACATATAAGCGTTCATGCTTAGATGCTGATCTCGTTTAAACACCATATTTAGGATCTCCAAAGATCAACTTTTTGCGATGATCTTTAGTCCATTTATTGAAGAAGGTAACTAAGCCAAGTCACCCACTGGTGTTATTACTTATTACTTGACACTTTTATCATTGCTTGATTTGCAAGCTGTTTTGACAGAATTACAAAGGTTTGGGGAAATGTTGTAACATTAGGGTCTATTGTATCAAGGGTGTTGTTGATAGAACTAAGACTTACCCTAAAGGTTGATGGAGTGGGATCGATTGGGTTTGCCCTGACTAGTTCAATGATAAGAGCAATTGAATCTCCTTTTGGTTAAGAAATGTCAAACACTTCATGTTCTTAGGCATGAAGTAAACTAAACAGATTGCTTAGTAGCATGATTTCCAGATTCAATGTAGCCTTTAATGAAACTGATTTGATATCTTCATTCTACTGGTAGTCCTTGAATGAACTCTATGTTGTTTTGTTCAGTGGTTGTAGCCATGTGATACTTCTTAGCATTATTTTAAAGCGTATTAAGTCTGTTATATGTCTGTTTAGAGTCTCACCTAGCAAAGCTTCAAAGGTCTCGTATTCATAGATGACTTTGAACCTTTTGTTTTTTAACATTTGTTCTCCATAGCTAAACAATTCTATATCTCTTTAGCTGATTCACATCAATACCATAGGGCAATGTCATGATTAGAGTTTAAAAGCATATTAAGTCTGTCATATGTCTATAATAGAGTCTTACCTCTTAAAGCTTTAAAGGTCTCGTATTCACAGATGACTTTAGACCTTTTGTTTTTCACCATTTGTTCTCCACTGAAGAGATTTGCTAAACAATTCTATATCTCTTTAACTGATTCACATCAATCAAGTTAGAGTAAAGATATCATGGTGCAATGTCATGATTAGGAGAGTTTTTGTTTTCTCATCAACAACGTTAACTTTCTTAAAATCTTTATCATAGGGCAATGTCATTATTAGAGTTTAAAAGGATATTAAGTTGTTATATGTCTATAATAGAGTCTCACCTCGTAAAGTTTTAAAGGCCTTGTATTCATAGAGACTTTAGACCTTTTGTTTTCATCATTTGTTCTCCATCAAAGAGATTTGATAAACAATTCCATCACTCTTTAGCTGATTGCATGAATCAACTTGAGTAAAGATATCATGGGGTAATGTCATGATTAGGAGAGTTTTTGCTTTCTCATCAACATCAACTTTCTTCAGATCTCATCCTTAGGTTTTTCGGTCGTAGGAATTTCTAGGAGTCCTTTCTTCGTTCTAGGAGTCATTTCTTCGGCTGGAATATCTAGAGTCTCAACTTCAGGTACATGGAGACCGTCTACAATGGAAGCGTATAATTGACAATCATGTTGATTTAGAAAGTTAAGCATACGTATTTTCCATTATGGGTATTCTTCTCTAGCTAAAACAGGGGGTTTAGATAAAGATCGCATGTGAGGTGAGTTGTTCAAAGCCGATGAGCTTACCATCACTTCATAGGATTAAGCTAAAAGACTTGTTAGTTTAAGTTAGTAAACATAAACAAAGTATTTTCTTAAAAATCAGAAAAATAGAGTAACAAGACGTTATCTTGAATAAGAATGTAATTCAACTAATTATTGGTCCTAAATGTGGTGCAAGTGTGTTAATTAATGATTCAACAAATATATTGAGCGGTATAAGAAATCAAAGCTCAACATGAGTGTGCCTAGTTTATAGAATTTTATGTGTTATTCTATTCACCTGAGTATAAAAGCTACAACCAAATGAATTGATGTTATCCATTGGATTGCTACACAAAAGAACTCTATTGCTAGAGCAATGAGATTATTTAGCATTTCGGGGATATGGTTTTACCAATGCTCTTAAGAGAGTAAGGGTGTTTGCTCAAAATCACTTGGGCTCAAAGGACTAGTTTGTGTAATATCACCTTGCATGGTATTGCTATTTATATATGAGGAATCATTGGGGGGATGAATATTGTATTTGTTTCCCATAATTGGACCATATGGATCAAGTTAATTCCTTATCCTCTGCTGCCTCAGTCGCAAGTCATCTTGTTGTGTTGACGTAGTCAAGCTGTTGTGAGTTAAGTTCCTCACAAGTGTCTTTCGATCCCCACTGAAGTCAACTTGTATGAGCAATTTGATCAAGTTTATGTGCCTTGTTTCATCAAAACCTTTGTTTCTTTCATCAGATGTATGGCTACATTTGTCAGAACTTTCTTCTCGTCGGTTGGAATCTTTGCTTATTACTTTTGAGTCTTCAGTTCTTCTGTTTAGATAACATCAGAACTTGATTACATCATATTTCTACAACACTTCCTGTTTTAAGATCCTAACAAAGTTCAACAAGAAGATGAAGATGGTATTTGGCATAAATTATTTAGGGTTGTATTTTTATCTTGGTATTGAGGTGGAACAGGGAGAAGGTAAGATCACTATGAAGCAATCAACTTATGCAAAAAAGATTCTCAAATCAGTTGGTATGATGGAATGTAACTCATCAAAGTGGCCTATGGAAACTAGGTTGCATCTAAAAAAGAGTCAATTGAACTGAATATCGTCATGTAATTGGCAGCCTTCGGTACTTGGTCTATTCATGACCTGGTAATGGCTAAGTCAATAGGAGTGGTGAGCAAGTCTATGGAGAGGCCGAAGGAGAGCCACTTTATGGCAGTAAAATAGATCTTAAGGTACCGTAAAGGATGATGTATTTTGTATTAGGTGGTGATGGAAGATTGGTGGGTTACAGCATAGACAACCAAAGAGGAACTACAAGTATGGAGTTTTACTTCTCCAATAGCTTGATCACTTGGTCATCACAAATAACAATGTAAGGTGGCACTATCCTCGGGTAAGGCTGAGTTTATAGCCACCACATCAGCAAAGTGCCAAGCACAATGGCTTTGTAGTTTGGTTAGTGAGTTAACCGAAAAAGAGGCTCAAAGAGCCAAAGTGTGAAAAGGAAGCAGAATCATTCGAGAGTGTGTGGCAGGAGAGCAGAATCATTTGAAACACGTTAGTGGTGATCTGCAAAAGGATAATATTATGACCAAGGTGTTGCCTCGAGTTATGTTTGTAGAGATGAGGGCATTAATGGGAATTGAGGATCTCGGAGATACTTGTCAACACTAAGGGATTGAGTGTTTTATGAAACCAAGTAGGGATGGGGTTAGGTACTATCATGGAGATCGTGGGCGAGCAGATTCTTTCATGCATTGTTTATCTTTTCTGTTTAATAAAGAGAGAGTTTTCTTTCTCTTTCAGTTTAATATAAAGCGAAAATTGCCCCAAGCGTGTCTTTATTTTTAATCTTGATTACTCTCTGATCACCTACAAAAACATTGAGCGTCTTGCATCCTTGCAATATTTACAAGTAAATTTATGTTACACAATAATACCCAGGTCATAAATTGTTAATGTTATGGGACCAGCATTATATTTATTATTTTCAACCAATCCAAGTAACCCAAGGGTACAAAATCGTATATTTATTGCTGAATAAGATTACAGGTTCAAACTTGTATGGAGCATATTGCCAAAAACTCAAACGTGTAAACAAGAAAACAATGTGGTTATAAACTCTAGCCTTCAGAAGATTATTATTATAGGTGGAACAAAATTCAATGAAACAAATGAATGAATAACTTTTTAACTTCACCATATACGTTATTAATCCATGAGTTGACTCTGTGTGCAGCTTTGGTTTCAACTTTGGCTTTCTGTCTTGGTTTCATTTGAGGTTAATGCGGAATCATGATAAAGCTTTACTACTATGCAGGTGATGTTATCTGCACTTCCACAGCTAAAAGCAGTTTCTATCAACTTCTTAGCTGATGCCTCAGGTTCCTCTTCACTTTGCGCAACTGAGACCGCATCCTACTCAGCAAAGACGTCCATAAAATAAAATTATAATAGTTACACCAAAAATAATTATTTTGGGTTCAAATATCATGTAACTAAATAATC
Source organism: Flaveria sonorensis (assembly GCA_025506505.1). Classification (NCBI taxonomy): domain Eukaryota; kingdom Viridiplantae; phylum Streptophyta; class Magnoliopsida; order Asterales; family Asteraceae; genus Flaveria; species Flaveria sonorensis. The sequence continues at coordinate 13,629,100 of CM046432.1, forward strand.
AGAGCTTGTTAAACATTCAGACAGCATAAGAATATCCAAACACCATCTCATGCAGCCATTTTGTTACAGATCTGACTATCTGATTCTAATTATATCATATTATACCCCACTCAGTGCTAGCAGCCTCTAAACTGATTATTTAATCAAACTTGTTTTTTCACTTCACCAAGGAAACTAGAAACTAGTTATTTGCAACTTTCGCAACAATCAGATAAATACTTTCAAAACGCTATGCAAACACCCTTAACATCTTGGTGGCAAGAAATTAAATATGAAATATAACAATCCCCATCATGACTTACATCATTAGGTATTACATCCCAGAGACCATCACTGGCAAGAACCAACATTTCAAATTCATCGCAAAGCTCTTGTTCCTTCACAAAAAGGAAACAAAAAACTTAGCCAAGAACAATAATTTATCATTAACAAAGTAGTAGCACTAATGAACCAAAACCTTGAATTGGAGTACAGGTTACCTGAATGTCAGGTTCTGCAACAACAAATTGCTTCAGCATACGGTTTCCAAAAGCACGCGACATTGCTAAAACACCTCCAACTCTCCAAGTGCCTAGATGGCATGAAGATGAGATGAATATAATATATAGTTGAACACATCCAAAAGCAGTTGTTACTAAAATTCATTTACAGAATTACCTGCCCACATCACAACCCCACCAGCACTTTCGATTCTCTCGCGTTCATCACTTCTATTTGGTTTATGATCCTCAGAAAGGGGAATAGCTGTCATTTGGGAAATGTCACACAGTAATTATAATATATATTGTTGAAGTTTGGCATAATCAAAGTTTAACCTTCTATTAACGATTGAGAGAATAAGGGGAAAGATGAATTGGTGGGAAACATAAGACTGGATTCGATTGAATAGATTCTGTACATAGGAGTCCTATATATACATACATACTTGACAGTTACTTGATCAACCGCCAAAACAGTTTTTAGTGGCGGGAACCTATTTTTTACCCAAATTGACCCATATCTAATACTCAAGACATAACTAATATTACAAATAATATTTACACAATACTAACTTAGGATAATTAACTTAACGCTAATCATTATCTTCCAACATTTATTTTGATTGAATAATACTTCTCCTAAACCAATAATGTATTACCTTTGCCTGCCTTTGATATTATAGTCCTAGAATCACCAACATTTGCAACATACAAACGGTTGCCTACCAAAATTGCTGTTGAAGCAGTAGAACCATCATCACGCGAATTATCTTTCTCAGACTCCAAAAAATCCGAGTCAGTTTGTTGATAAGTTTCACCTGCAAATCCGTTCCAATCCAAAGTTTCAAATAATTATAATATTTCTACAGACAATAAGAAAGAAGTACATTATACTTGTGATGGGCACTCACTTAAGGCCATTTTAGTGTTTGTCATAAACTGCGGATGCATAATGAGATTATTAAAAAGGTTTTGCTTCAGATACTCAGCTGCTCGTGAACCACCATGGCCTATACAAACATATATATTTTCTCAAGCCAGTGTCCACCCTGTACCTTCAGAACAAATTTTAAAAAGTTTTGTTTTTATGAACAAACATGTGAAAGGTACTGAGAAAGAATATAACCGTCGAATATCCCGAATAGGCAAACGGTCTGCCCATCAATCTTGCAAGTTTTGACATCAAAGAAATCTTCCATTGTTGCTCTTTTTCCTCTAAAACTTGAAAATCCACAACTCAATCTTCCATCTTCACTGCCAACACAAAGCAAAAAAGTATATCAAAGAAAGATGCAATCATAACTAATCTCAACATCGATGCATTTAATGTATGATAACAGAAAAACATCAGGAACTACAAGATAGTAAATAATGAAAACAACATTCACCTCTTCCATCCACCACTTGCATAGCAACCACCATCTTTCTTCTCAAGTGAAGTTATAGTCATTAAACCCCGGTTGTTGCTACTAGCATCCATATCTGCCATCGGTTTATTAACCGTCACTTTTTGGTCAATGGACGGCGTTAATGCAGGAACAGTATTCAGACCCTTCTTAGAAATTTCAAAATGAACAGATAGTGATGTGATTTTGAAAATACGCGCAGATCGCAGAATCACTGTCCTGAAGTAACTTCCACATAACATCTATGACTCCACAAGCTGGTTGTCCTTATAAACTAGTACTTTCAGAACAAGAACCAAATAAAACTTCCTGGAAAGTAGAAACATCAAAATGATAGACCATCAAAAACAAACCATAATCATCATTCAAAAACAAAAAAAAAAAACTTCTAAAGCAACTGAAGCCAATGAAGCAATGATATGCAAGAAATAAAGGGTTGCATTCAATATACAAATAAAATAAATCATAATCATTTTCCATAGCTACATACATTATCTTATAATCAATATTTTTACTTACATAATTCTAGAACACGATTTTAAAATTGCAACAAAACTGCCACATTTTCCAATAACACATGAAGCCATAATCTTCACGAAACCATATATATATCTTACCCTAAACGAATCAAATGTTACGCATTATGAAATCAGAATACATGAACAACGATCTGAAAATCTTACTTTACAGTGCCAAAACACAAGAGATGTAGAAACATGAATCCGAAACCCTAGAATTGCATGTGATCGAATTGTAGGATAAGTGTTTTTCGATTCGTTTCAACCACTTAGAATATGAATTAGCATTGTCTTGTGGCAGAGAGCAACTGGGTAAAAAGGTGTGCCACGTGGCAGCTTGATGCAATGAAACCATCTCCGCCTTTCAATGAAAGTTACACCAGATCATATCTTACGTGGCATAATAGTATAGATTGAATTAGACTGTTCACAACTTTACAACTTATTCTTCTCACAAAAGTTCTAATCATTATTTTACATTAGTTTTCCACTCACCTCCACTCGTTCTTCATACAAACATTTTTTACCACCAACACTATCCTTCCCACAAACACCTTTATTTTTCCATTTTACATTTTCTTTTTTATTTACTTTAAATAAAGATATTTAAATTATTATAAATATATTTAATTAAAATAAATAATAGAATTAAATATCAAATGATCAAGTTGAATACTTAAATTAAATAATTCTAAATAAGAAAATAATAAAATTAAACCGTAACATTTGTGTGAAAAAGAATGGAGCTCTTGGATACATTGAGAATTGAATTTTGAATTGTGTTTAGAAGAGAGCTAGAATGTTAGAAAGAAGATGAAGTGTGATTTGAGAAAAACTCTCAAGTGTATAAAACGTATTTATTATAGGTAAACTAGCCGTCATGAATAAAACAAAAAAATTAATCGTTATTAGTAGAACAAAAAAACTAACCATTATGAAAAAAACAAAAAAAGTAGTCGTTATTAATAAAACAAAAAATTAGCTATTATGAATAAAACAAAAAAGTAGCCGTTATAAATAAAATAAAAAATAAAAAAATTAACTCTAAAAAAATATATATTTTTATAAATGTAAAAAAAATTAAAAATATTTTTTTAATTAACACAATTTAATTAAAATATTATACCTAAATTATTATTTTAATTAAAAGATTTTAAAACATTTAATTAAAAACATTTTAATTTAAAATCATTTTTTAATAGTGGGACCCACCGCCACCTCTCCCTCTCCACGGCCCTTGCGGACGGATTACCCACCTCAACACATCACCCCCCATCGCCGCCCTTCCGGCGAGCGCGATCCACGTTGGCGACGGGTCGGCCACGGGCGTCGCGATAGGGATAGTCTTTGTACTTGTGGTGTTAACACTCCACATCTTGATTACTTGACCAAACCTAACCTTTTATTAAAAAACTAGCTTTAGTAAACTCGTGTATTACACAGATTGAATAAATAAAATATCATATTAAATAAAAATTATTAACTATAAAACGATATACTAAGACATGATATGATTGGAATTACGTACAAGTAATAACTATAAGTGGTAAAATGATAATATCAACTTTTTAATTTTTTTTTTGTTTTTTTCAAAGATAAAGTAAACATTTTGTTTCAAAATAACGTTTTAAAAATTTTTATTTTTAAAAATTTTGTTAATAACTTCCTATTTTAATTATTTTTAATAAAAAATTACTTAAAAAAACCAATTTTAAAATATTACGTAAAAATAGTTTGATTTTTTAGAAAAAATTCTTTTTATAAAAAACTATTTCTATAGAAATAACATTAATAAAAAGATCTTTTTTTAATGTATCAAAAAACTAATTTCAATGTAAAAATAAATAAATAATGTTATTAATAATTAATGTAGTTATTTAATAGGAGAGAGAAGCGAAAAAAGTTTGATAAAAATAAATGTACTGCTGACACGTGGCACCTTCATTTACCCTTTTATTAGAGTAGGAAGATAATTTTTCTTTCTTTCATCTTAACAATCCAACGTAACTCAATTTTTTACACACATTTACAACTGAACCCAACCTTTTAATAAATAAATTATGATTATTATTAAAATACTAAAAAATATGTAACTTTTAAACAAATAAATAATTATTTTATAATAAAAAAACAAAACAAATGAAAAATAAAAAACTTTATTTTATATCAGGATGTTGAAAAAAATCCTAAGCAAGATTTTATATTTAATTTTTTAAAAAAAAGTAAAATAATACAAATTATCAAAGAAAATTTAAATTAGGGGTAAAATTAATTATAATAAAAAAAGAAATTGTTAAATAAAAGCCATTATATTTGTGACATGTGACATTGTTAGGTTGCCTCATCGACCATGTTGGTTGTAGTAGAAATTACATTTTTTTAGTTCTTTTCAAGACCAACCATGATGGGTGGTCTAAGTAGCATGTGGCACAACTAAAATGCATGGGTTAAATCATTTAGGAAATGGTGTTAAAGAAAATAGCGAAAGGAATGTTTCTCTACATTTGTTTACTTTTATGTGTTGTGAATTACAATTTATTATTGTTTGTACGTTCTTGTCTTCAGGTTCTATGGTCGAATAGTTATATTAGCGTTTGAGTATTCGTTTGTGACTATGTACGTAGTTATCATTGGTCAGTTGTTTGATTTATTAGGGTAAGCAGTAAAAGAGTTACAATCTTACATGCTTGTATTATTTTTTATATTTTAAAATTTGATACTTGATTCTGATTGCTACAATTCTAGCTTTCTCATTTATGGATTTGACGTGCTAAAATTAATGCTTACATGTTACGTATGATTTCTAATCTAGTTTGCTTGTATGCATATTGCTAAAAATGAGCTATTAAAACGATCACTACAAAAATCCGATATAAAAACTAGAAAAGTGCTATTGAATATAGAAGAATGATTACTTTCTGCATAATATGTCACTTAAAAATAGATTTGATCAGTTAATTTAAGGAATTTAAAATTATTTATAATTTACTATTTAGTATAATAAAGTTACATCCTTTATTGAAAAGGTTTAAAAGAAAAGTTTATTTATTTTGAAAATTTCCTAAAGCATGACGATAATATAGATATTAAAGGTTTAGATCTATGCCGAGAACTAAAAGTTTATGGAGATATTATACACTTAGAACGTGACATTACTATAAATATACTAAATTATATAAAACTAGTTTTAGTAAACACGTGCATTATACGGGTTGAATAAATATAATATTAAATATAATAGATTTTTACTTAATTATAAAACGATATTCTAAGAATATATATATGATTTAAATTACGTAAGAGTAAAAACTATAAGTAATAAAACAAAAATATCAACTTTATAATTTTATTTCAAAAAAAAAAAATCAAACATTTTGTTTAAAAAAATTGTCTTTTTATAAATATCCTTATTATAACTCTCATTTTGAATTATTTGTTATAAAAACATTACTTTTTAAATACACTAAATTAAAATATTTTATATTTTTAATAAGTTTGATGTTTTAGAATAAAATTTTATTTTATAGAAAATTGTTTCTTTAGAAATAACATCAATAAAAAGATATGTTTCTTAATTTATTAAAAAACCATTTTTAATCTAAAAAAGACTTAAATAATATTATTTGCAATTAAGGTAACTATTTAATAGGATAGAGAAACGAAAAAATTTTAGTGAGAATGAATGTGGTATTACCACATGTCCAGCATAGTTACTTTTTTATTAGAGTAGAAGGATTTTATTCTTGTTAAATTCAGATGTTGCATGTACAGTTACGTTAAAATTCATGTATCTATTGATTTTGTGTAACGAAGTGTTTAAAAACAACCGTAGATCCACAATCTCACAGGAAAGTTTAAATGGTATAACTATTTTATTGTTTGAAAGAAGATTTTGTAGAGGTCGAGCCTAAAGGCTCGGGAAATCAAATAACATCACCATGCGAAAACATGACAGGAGCGAGAACTTTGAAGGCCATGCGAAAACATCCAAGGGCCTAGAACATTTAGCTAGGGCGAAAACTTTTACATCTATATATAGTTTGCTTTAAAGCATTGCATGAAACACACTTGTCAATTTCCTTACATTGTAACTGAGCAATCACTATTCAAGTTAGACTTCTTGCAATGAAAGAACCATTCGTCAGATAGAAAAAGGGACCCCTAAAAGCCTACTTCACCACTTTAAGTGATGGGGTGAGGGGGGGGGGGGGTGTTTTATAGAAAACAACTTATTTACTTGATTATTTCTTCATGAGATTATGTTTACCATTCCAATCATCATGCATTCCGCTTTTGATGGATTGAGATCGATTATATTGCTAACCCTTCTATGGAGATTCCTGGATTTTATAATTGGTATCATAGCTTTGGTGCTCTTAATAAATTTGGTGACATAATTAAGCTCGGATTGAAGGTCTCTATGCTTGATTTGGTTTGTTGATGGAATTGGATTATTTATGGATCAGTTTTGAGATGAATTTATGGATAGTTTTGTTTGAAACCTTGGAGTTTAGAGGTTTTGAACTTGAAGAATTGACCAACTAAATAGAATTTAGAGATAATTAGGTTATTAATTGAACATAATTAGTATCACCTAAACTCTAAATAGGTTTTTGGACAAATAGTTTATTAGTTCAGTTGATTTTTGACCGATGAATTGTGCGCCCGAGAGCCAAGTGTTTTCACAAAAAGCAGTTAAAGGTTGAAGTTTTTTCAAAAGGTTATTATTCTTGGAAAGTATCTGCTTGGCTTGTGTAAACTTGAGGTCCTTTGTGAAGACGTTATAGCTTTTGCTTAAATTTTGCGAAAACTTGTAGTCTTGTGTGAAAACTTCAGTATTTTGAGGAATTTCAAAAGTTGATTTTATTTTAGAAATGACCAATCGGAACATGAAGAATATCATTGCCTCATTGAATCTATACACTAAGAATAGCACTAGCTCCCGAGATTGATTAACGAAGACGACTATGCCGACTGGGCTTATCGCTTTGAAAATTATGTCATTTATACCGAACCACGTATGTGGAGGTCAATCAAATTTAGACCTTTTGTGCCATATATAAAAATTACAAAGAGGAGATGATAAAGAAGCTTAAACATTTTTGGGATGAGGAAGATATGAAAAAGTTTGAGCTTGATGACAAAGCATATGCAGCTATCACTATGACATTATCTACTAAGATTTCACATAATTAAAAAGTGTTTAGGGGAGCAAAACTTCTATACGATGCCTTAAAAGCTCAAATTGTGAGGAACAAGGATATGCATGAAAGTAAAAAAGACATGTTAAGCCAAGAATTCAACATGTTCAATTATGTCATTAGAGAACCCTTGAAGCTCAAATTGCTAGGTTTGTTAAGCTGGTAACAAATTTGACGAGCGCTAGATCAATTTTGGAAAACATTACAATGAACAAGAAGTTGCTAAATTCGTTGCCTTACTGTTGGAACAACAACTATACATCCATCAAGAGAACAAAAGGCTAGTAGGTTTTTCTTTCTTTGAATGATTTGATTTCTACAATCAAATCATATGATATGGATGACAAGCAACAAGTTGTAAATTATTTGAATATCATGGGTCCAGAAGCAACTACACTGTATGCTAAGATGGCAAACAACCTGAATTACTACATGAGTTATACACAGATGTGTCAGCAGCTATAGTTAGGTGTTCCACTCATGCAAGATATGAAAAAACCTCAAGTTCATTAGTTTTCTTCATCTGCTCATGCATAGTATTCTCCAGCATAAGGTCTACTCTTCCTAAGTAAATAGTTCAAATTGCAAAAGAACATTTAGCTTTGTTTATTACATTCATGTCCAGTTATGAAACATTTATGGTATGAAGGCCTAGTGCACCTAACATTATGATTGATGATCTTTACCAAGTAAACCCTAATGATGTAGAGGTGAATGACATTAAGTATCAGATGGCCATGGTTGTTTCTAGGGCCAAAAACTTTACAATAAGAACAGGAAAAAAGTCTTTCAAGCTCAACAACAACAACATCAATTTTGTTAAGTCCTTTCTTTATTACTACAACTATGACAAACTAATGCACTATGCTCAAGAATGTATAGAGCCAAGGACTATCAAACTGATGGAAACAAGAAGATGGTAACCATTGAATTCGAATCATCAGCTGATAATGGAAGCTCCTCAAGCAACAACAAAGCATTAGTGTTTTAGACAACCACCAATTATGACTAGTATCAGAGGGTATTATTAGAAATAAAGATTAGCATTGCATTTATTGCTGAGATTAAAGAAAGAGAAGGTTGTTGAAACAAGTGAAGATTTGTTTGCTGAGTTTTTATCAGCAGATTCATTGGATGGTTTATTTGATTCTAATCTAGAAAATGTAGTTGTTCAAGGAGTAAAAGATGAGATTGAAGAACTTGAAGAAGTTGATAAAGTTGAAAAAGAGTCTGAGGTTGGTTAGGATGTGATTGTGGTAGACATGTTTGAAAAGATTGAAGAAGTTGAAGTTGAAGTTTCAAAAACATATCAAAGTAAAGCTATTAAAGAACAAGATGATGTTGAGATTATTCCAGCACAGCTTGATGAAACAAAGGTCGAGGAAGAGAAAGTATTCAAAATATTTATGGTGAATGTAGTTTCTAACATCCATGAATCTTCCACAACTCAATCAAAGGTATAGGGATCTTTGTTCTTTAAACAGTGTTGAGAAAGTTTAATGGTATCAAGCTTATAGTAAAAATCTAATTATAGAAATTGAAAAACTTTAATATTTAAATAGAAATATCAATCAGATGAAAGAGTTTTTTGTCACACCCCGGGCCCAAGGTGGGTGGAACGTCACAGACTGGCAATATATATGGCAGTGGAAACTAACCATAATAAGAGCACACAAGGAGAGAAATCACATGGCATTACACTTAAATAACATCACCAGGCCATAACAGTCTAGCCCAATACAAAAGTATGAATCCATCATAGAAAATTCAAATGTTTAACAGACATCAAATTAAATTGTCTAAAATGTTTCAAAGTCAAGTAATGCCATAGGTAGTCCCGTTACTAAGTTATCCATTCAAGTTCTCCAACAAATAAGCTTCTATCAAAGATTTCCTAAAACATAATCAAAAAGGTTTTGGGTCAACTATAAAGTTGGTGAGTTAAGTGCTTAAAGTTTAAAACCAAAAGGATTCTCTAGAATCCATAAGTTAATTTTAAAAACATAAGCATCACTATTTTGGGGGTCACAATCAACCCTGCACTCAGTCCTGGCTAGCCTCTTCTAAACTTGTGTTATTACCGGTTAACCCATAGGGAGAAATGAGCCTCAAACAGTGTACCATACCTGCCGAGTGGTACATCATAGTATCTTATAAAACCTATCACATGACACAAACGACCTCGCAGGATCTCAGTGTGGTACCCTTTCTATTATGTCATTGGGTTATGATGGAAGACACTGTGTGTGGGGGATTCCCCAAGTAGATCTACCCATATAAAACAAGCGGTTCACCAAGAATTAATGATTGTGATGCAAGTAAGTGCAGGTTATAACATTAACCACAACATATAAGTATCATATAATAGCACATAAATGATTTTAGACCAAACATAACATGCTTCATCTCAAAATAGTAGTAAAAAGGGAACACTAAAACTCACCTTAAAGCCAAACAAAAGTTTCCTCAAGCACAGAGAAGGTCCAAGTCCTAGCACCCTATTAATAGGATACATGTAGTAAGTTATATGTTCTTAGACTATTAAAAGTATAACTAAGTGTGTTTTATGGTTACAAGCTCATTTAGCTCCTTTTCTTAAGAGTTTGCGTCAAAAAGTTTCATTTTTAGGAAAGTTGGGGTTTTTAATACATGGATGACAAGTTATATGACTCTTATAAATTTGTTTAAATGATAATAAGTTTAAAAAGAGTTTCTGGTCATATGATTACTGAAATTTAGTTATATTTACAGAATTTACACTTTGGTCCCTCAAGTTTCAAAATTTACAATTTTGACCCAAAAGTTTGCTTTCTTTCATTACCTTTTATCTTTCAAAAAAAATTTCATTTTAATACTTCTAACTTACAGAAATAACATGAACTTGTTGGTTTTAAGCTTGTTACTTTATTTTAAAACTTTACCCTAAAAATCACCCGGTTTAGGCTTATTTTGGTTAAATAAATTCATAGAAATCACATATTAACCCAATAATTCACCAAATTAGATTTTTAACACTAAAATACTTATTTTAGGGCCTGTAACCTTTTTAACTTGCAACTTTTTAAGTTTTGACTATTTTTGAGAATTTTTACCACCTTTCGGGTCCTTAGTTTCATCCATTTAGTCCATAATACTATACCTTTTTACCTATTCAACAACTAGCACGAATTTTATGAGATTAATATCACCAAACTACTGGAACAAGCATTAGCTCACGGATTTCTACATACATAGCACCACATGTTGCATTTAAGGGTGAAATACCACATTTACACTAATGTAATCGACATAGTTTGAGCTTAAACATCATCAAACCCTTTGGTAACTATCCAGATTATTATGATGTTTATAAAATATTTTTGAGCAAACTTTAACATGGGTTTAGGTTTTTTTCAAAACAGGTGGGTTTTTGGTGTGAAAATACATGAAAAGAGGGTTCTTAGGGGGTGAAATCGGGTGCACCAACCCTTGGTCCATGTACACTCTTTAAAATATACCTTGTGTGAAGTCATTAATTCCCCAAAAACAGTGGTGTGGCAGCAAGTTTCTGTTTGAAACAAGAAGAGTGAGATTTATGGTAGAAAAGAAGGGAAAAACACAAGAAATGACTTTATTCGGGTACATTGATGCTTACACTCCAGAAGTTTGTGTTTATGGAACGATTTGGAGAGTTTTAGGGCTTTTGATTCATGAGCTTGATTTGGAACACCTTGTTCTTGCAAGAACCTTGCGTGAAAACTCACTTTAGCTCACCTTCCAGCTTTGTTTGGGTCTTGGTCGAATGTTGATGATGTTATCTTTGAAATCTTGTTGGAATGAAGAAGAGAGTGCTGGATTTCTTGGGAGATATGGCTACTTCAAGAGCTAGAGAGAGATGGAGAGAAGAGTGGAAGTTTGCATGTATGAGGAGAAGAGAGGGGTTGAGTGTGGGTGTGGTTTTGAAATAGTAAAGGGAGAGGAGTGTTTGGTGGGTGGGGTTGGCCGAATGAGGGGAGGTTGTTTGTTTTATATATATATATATATTGTAAGTTATTATGTAGTGAAATTGTTGGTAATTTTAGTCTTATAAGTTTTTAAGTGTAATAATGCATATGCATGCATGTGTGCCGAAGATGTGTATGTATACATATATTTTATTAGTTAAATTTATAACTCTAATTTTTCTAAAATCACTTAGATTCTACACCCAAAATTTCAGAAATAACCTAAGTGTCCACAACGCATGAATAAAGTATACAATGGACAACTTAAATGCTAAGTGTTCACAGCGGACAGCCATTGTCCACAGCGGATGACTAATGGTCCACAGTGGACGAATAGAACATTAAGTGTGTCCATAGCGAACAGTCATTATCCACAGCGGATGACTAATGGTCCACATCGGATTAATAGAACATTAAGTATGTCCACAACGGACAGTCATTATCCACAGTGGATGACTAATGGTCCATAGTGGATGAATAGAACATTAAGTATGTCCACAACAAACAGTCATTATCCATAGCAGATGAATAGAACATTAAGTATGTCCACAACGGACAGTCATTATCCACAGCGGATGACTAATGGTCCATAGCAGATGAATAGAACATTAAGTATGTCCACAGCGGACAGTCATATTTTCATGGAAAAACATAGTTTAGTAAAGAAACATCCTTTTCAGCTTGCATAATAGCCCCAAACAAGTAGAAGACAAGTAAAAGAGGGAATCTAGAACTCTTTTGTTACATTCTCCCACCGTTTGGGAAATTTCATCCTGAAATTTTAGCTTCGATCCAGCTCTGCACGAGTGGACTTAAAGAGATGTGGATATTTCTTCCTCATTTCATCTTCTCGTTCCCAAGTGAACTCGGGTCCTCACCTAGAGTTCCATCTTACTTTAACTTTGGGTATACGACTTCGCCTAAGTTTCTTGACCAATCGATCAGTAATCTCTACAGGCTCTTCCACGAAGTTCAACTTGCTCTTAATTCTGGCTTCTTTCAACGATAATTCGAAGGCTTTGTCTGCCAAACACTTCTTCAGGTTAGACACATGAAAAGTGTTTTGTATGTAGCTCAACTCTTAAGGTAGCTTTAATTGATATGCTACCGGGCCAACTCTTGGCAATATTTCAAATGGTCCAATATATCTTGGGCTTAGCTTGCCTCTCTTGCCAAATCTGACTGCACCCTTCCATGGAACGACTTTTAACATCACTCTATCACCTACTTGAAATTCCAGGGGCTTTCGTCGTCTGTCTGTGTATTTCTTTTGATGATCTCTGGCTGCTCTCAATAGTTCCTTAATCTTAAATACATTGTCCATGGTTTCCATCATGATATCGGGTCCCATTACTTGGCTAACACCAATCTCATTCCAGCTTAATGATGATCGACATTTTCTACCGTATAGGGCTTCATACGGAGCTACTTTTATACTTGCGTGTTAACTATTATTGTAAGAGAACTCCACTAGGGGAAGGTGGTTATCCCAACTTCCACCGAAGTCAATCACACAAGCTTTTAGCATGTCCTCCAACGTCTAAATGGTTCTTTCACTTTTCCCGTCGGTTTGAGGGTGGTATGCAGTGCTCAAGTCAAGACGGGTCCCTAAGGCCTGTTGGAGAGATCTCCAAAATCATGAGGTGAAGCAACTATCACGGTCTGAGATAATCGTTAGTGGCATTCCAAGTCTGGTCACTATTTCATTGATGTATAGTTGTGCCATCTTTGACAAGCCATAGTCCTCTCGGATTGGTAAGAAGTGAGTTGATTTGGTAAGTCTATCCACGATTACCCAAATTGCATCATGTCCATGAAAAGTTATTGGTAACTTCATAACAAAATCCATGGTAATGTTATCCCATTTCCATTCTGGGATCTCGGGTTGTTGAAGGTTTCCTGTTGGTTTTTGGTTTTCAGCCTTTACCATTGCACACATCAGACACTGTCCCACATAGGTGGCGATGGACCTCTTCAATCCAGGCCAGCAGAAAAGTACCTTTAAGTCTTGATACATCTTATCACTTCCTGGGTGAACCTAATATCTAGATTTGTGGGCTTCATCTAGGACTATCTCTCTAATTCCACAATATTTCGGTACCCAAGTCCTTCCTTCATACTTATCAATCCGTTATTACTTACTTCTAAATGTTTTTCCATTCCCGTTAGCATTTCCTCAGCTAGTTTGTCCTCCTTCAGGGCTTCCCTTTATGCTTATTTTAATCTAGTGATAAAGCTAGTATACATGCTCATCCTCAAGGCACGGACGCAAAGGAGTTTTTCCCTTTCTTTTCTACTCAATGCATCCGCCACCACATTTGCCTTGCCTGGATGGTAACGAATCTCACATTCGTAATCGCTTAACAATTCTACCCATCTGCTCTAGCGCATGTTTAACATCTTCTGATCAAGAATGTGTTGCAAACTTTTGTGATCAGTGTAAATAACGCACTTGGTACCGTAGAGATAGTGTCTCCACATTCTGAGCGCAAACACCGCGGCACCCAGTTCTAGATCATGAATAGTGTAGTTTCTCTCATTCTCATTTAACAGTCTGGACGTGTAAGCAATCACCTTGTCTCGCTGCATTAACACACATACCAGCCCCTAAAGCGAGGCGTCGCAATAATCTACGAAATCCTCAACACCTTTTGATAGGGCAAGGATAGGTGCATTGCATAACTTCTCCTTGAGTAATTCAAATGCTTCATTCTGTTCCTTTCCCCATGTGAAGGCTGTATTCTTTTTGGTTAGAGCGGTTAGTGGCTGTACAATTCACGAGAAGTCCTTCATAAACCTCTAATAGTATCTAACCAAACCAAGAAATTGCCTTATCTTGGTAGGAGTCTCAGGAAGTTTCCAGTTTTTAATGACTTCTATTTTTGATGGATCTACTTGAATCCCTTCTTAATTCTCTACATGCCCTAGAAACTGGATTTCGCGCATCCAAAACTCACATTTAGAGAACTTTGCATATAATTGCTCATTCTTCAGCAATTCAAGAATCAGTCTAAGATGCTTCTTATGCTCTTCCTTGCTACGGGAGTAGATAAAATATCATCAATAAACACAATCACAAATTTGTCTAGATATGGGTGGTATATCCGGTTCATATGTACAGTCCTTAATCAAATGACCAGTTCGTTTACACCTGAAACAAGGCATCGAGTTGCACTTGCCTTGGTGATGAAGTTGACACTTATTGCAAAAGGGGCTTGTACCTAAGTACAGCTTTCGATCCCTTCCACAATGATCATCACGCCTTACACCTTCGCTAGTTCTCTTGCTTGAGCTACCACTGTTCCCGATCATCTTCTTAGCATCAAACCACTTCCTTTTCTCACCCATCACCTTTTTCTTGTCCTTAGTTTTCCCATGTTCTGTCCAACCAGCTCTAATCAGGTCATCAGTCAAGCTACTATTGAGATCAACTGCTGGTTGCAGTGTTGTAGGTCTGGAAGACCGGACCATGCCTCTAACTCTAGGATGTAATCCTCAGATGAAACGGGCTACACCTTTAGTTTCTGGTGTCACTAGGTGGGGCACCAGTCGAGACAGAGCTGAGAACCGATTGATGTACTCGGTGTAATTTGAGCCTTTCATTTCCTAGTTCAGAAATTCGGCCTCCAGTTTCTCTAGTTGATTGATTAGACAGTACTTGTTGGTCATCAGCTCTCTTAATTCAGACCATTTTATTAGCCTGCAGCATTCTTGCCTCGGGGCTAAATGATAGTCTTCCACCATTCCAGTGCTAGTCCCTTAAGAGATTGAGAGGCAAACCTTACCATGTGCTCGGTCTTGCACTCACTGATGTCCAATACGGCTTCAATATCATCTAACCACCGGTAGTCTTAATTGCACCCTCAGTGCCATAGAAATCCTTTGGTTTGCAAGCCTTGAAGGTTTTGTAGGAACATCCATTCCTTATCTCCTCAGCCTCATCAGTGTTGCCTTCATCATTTCCAGGTCCTCAGCTTCCGGTTGCATTTCCCCAGTCTACGTTGATCTGGGCAATAATGGTTGGAATAGCATTAGCGATTTTCTGAGCCACTAGGTTAGTGATTCTCTCTTCATTCTTGAGATTTACATTTTCTCCACGTGGGGTTTCTAGTGAAGTAGGTGGTTGGTTTCCACCCTGGTTCCTAGTTCGTCCAGCTTCCTCATTTCTTCTCCCACGAATTCCTCGTCTAGGTGGCATTCTGGTGTCAACATAGATAAACTTGTTTAGTGTAGCATAAATTGGTTTCAAGTATCTCGTTACATTGAATTTTACTCCTATTAGTCACATCACCAAACACATGAAAATTCTATAACACACTACAAGACATGTATAGTTGTTTCATTCAAGTTATATGGAGTTAATAAATTTTATTTCTATGGGGCAACAAGATTAATTTCTTTGTAATATACTATTGCATATTCCCATTTTAGGCACCCTGTAAAGGTTAGTATCATAAGAGAAAATTCATAAGTAGTTAAATGTGCATCAATCAAGCAAAACAATAGTAGTGTCATAGTAACACAAATTGGAAGGTGCCATCACCCCCTTATAAATAATAATAGTGTTTGAGATAAATAAAATAGTTTCTTTAAATAGTTTTGAAGCCAAAGCCAAACAATCGGATATCATCCCCATCATCACTGCCACTTCTTCTTCAGCCACCCAAACCAGCCCGAACTCTTCTTCTTCTGCTCCTGCTCCAAGCATTGCACACCATGAGACGCCATCATTGCCTGGAACTGGGCGGACTGCGAGGTCCGCGTAGCGTGCTGAAGAGTCACCTCGTGACGCTGAATAGTCCTAAGTATATCACCCAGTGTAGGGTCTGACGGACCAAAATCACTAGCCCTATGGCTGGACTGGGAGTAGGGTTCTCCAGCAAGAACACTAGGTCCATCATACATGCTACGCCTGGGCGGCATCCAATAATCATCGTGCGGTTGGCGTCTGGGCGGGTCAATCACCAGAGGTGCTGGTGTGGGAGCCATCGCAGGAGGAGGTGGAGGGGGCGGCATCCTAAAGGAAACACAAGCTCCTGTTCTAGTACTCTTACGCGGTCGTGTAATGACATGAGCACCCATATTCCCGATAGGCGGGATAGGTGAGTGAGTAGGTGCAGTGAAGTGCGGTGAGTGGGAGTGGGTTCTGCTTCTCTCTTGGGATGATGGTGAAGAGTCTTCTGAGGGTTTTGTGTCATCAGATGTCACCGAAATCCATCCAGGATGACTGCATCTCTGCAAGTATTCCTCATACTGCGACAGAGGCGTTGCCCTCCTAAGCCTTCCAACTGGGGCAGTCTCGTTGGCTGGGTATGCAGGCGCTTTTCCATTGTCCGCCGTAATCTTGAAATCCTGTAAAATTATCATGAGTAATTTGGTTTCTCATAGCTCATGACAATAATAATGATAGCATCTAATAATAGTAATAATAGTAGTAGTGATGGCAGTAGTATCTATAATCAGTAACAATACAGGTTACAACAGGCATTAAAGTTAGTTTATAAAGTTTAGACTACACAAAAACATTTCTCAAATCATTTACCCCAATAAAAGAAATAAGTTATCATCACTAGGGGGGTATGCTGGAATTTACGTGTCCGGTAAATTCATGATTACGTTGATCAGGTGTAATCATCAATTTACCCAACCCGTTCACTCCAACACATCCCGAAACTAGGACAGTCCTAAGGTATCAAGGTTGTAGCCTAGGGTCTACTAAGGTATTCCCGACTTCCCTACAACCTCTGGCTCTGATACCAATCTGTAACACCCGACCTTTCATACCACTAATATTGTCCTCTTTTCCCATGAGGAGCTCACAGATTTGCTTTTGGTTGCCCAGGTGAAAACTTCCTAGGGAGGTCACCCATCCATGGATTGCTGCCACCTGAGCACGCTTAACTGTGGAGTTCTCCTCTCATCCACAGCCAATACGCCCAAAATGCGTTGGTGATATTAGAGACCGGACATTCCTTATGAACCAGGAATCTCTCTTGTCCACGGCCGATGTAGAATATATGTAGGGTGTTACATTTTTAAAGACAAAATTGATGGATTAAATAAAACAGTTTATCAACTACAATTAAACCAACATGATAAAAAATGTGCTAAAACTGATTTAACTAAACGAAACGATGAACTCGCATTGGAAATTAACTACTGAGTTAACAATGAATTAGCTTTGGCTAAACTGTGACATTCGTCACCTAAATAGATGCGTTGACCTTTGACTATGACTTTTTGACTATGACTAAATGTGGATTTTGACTTGAAAGTTGACTTAACGTCGACTTGATTTGTGATTAATACGTTAGAAGCGTATAGACACGTTAAGTACTAAAATTATGCATTATGGGCTTAATATTGGCTGATGGGCCTAGATTGGTGACTCTGGGACTTTCATTGGATTGGACTTAGAATGGGAATTATGTCCCTTGAACTTGATTAAGGATTATGACAAAGTATAAATATAACACTTACGTTAAAAGGCCAACAAAAACCAAACATCAATTGACTTCGCCTAGAGTCTACTAAATAGAATTAATTCAAAAATATAAATTAAATAATTTATATAACACAAAATAGCTTGTTGGAATCATAAAAACATGTAGAATTTTAAAACGTGAAAATTGGACGACGCATGAATGGGGACGAGACAGAATTGGACGGGACGGGCCAAGGGCCCCCAGGGGGGGCACCCCCTTGTGCTTTACGGCCGAGAACCACCAAAAGGAGGTCCTTGACTTATTATTTCTTCACAACTTGTTTTCCAAGTCTTGTGCTCTCTAGCAAACCCTAGCCACCATCACATAATTTTCCTTTGTTTTTCTTCATCATCATCATTAAAAATCATCATCATCACTCTCAATCTATTTGATTTTTTCTCTATTAGATCATTTAAGATTGGATTTTAATCAAACATTATTCATCAACTTGTGTTCCGGTAAGAAAATCATTTGTTTTGATGATTTATTGCTTCTTTAATTATGTTATTGATGATTTTCATCATCTAACATCTAACTCATCATCTAAAAATTTGTGTTCATGGTTTTAGGAAGTGGATCATAAAGAACTAGGCGTTTCAGGTTCTGGATCTTCAAACTGATAAAAACCCTAGTTTATGTTCTTAATGTATTCTTGGATTTGTTGATTTGGGATTGTAAACTTGTGTAATCTGGTCCTATGGACATCTTAGATACAAAATATTTTGTAAAAAATGTTAATCTATGTTCATGAATTGATAAACCTATTAGGAACTAGATTTATGTGTTAATCGACTATAAACATGAATGGAAAGATTAAAATTACAACTACTCAAATTGGGACTGAAATTATGATAACCTAAGGGTATAATGCAATGGTTTGGTCAAATGGTTCATGGAATAAACATTGGTTGTTGGACCTTGAAAGGATCATGCCTGCCAATTCAATTAATGGTTGATAGTTTTCTTGTTTTAGTAAATATTACAAGTGTCAACGTGAATGCGGATGAAGAAACTTTGATAAGTATTAGACTTGATATGGATGACATTGATGATGCGGATGAAGAATATGGACAAGTGTTGAACTTAATGCGGATGAGCAACACTTGATGCTTATGTAGAATATAGTGAATGCAGACAATGCGGATGAACCTTGTCCAATATGAAAGAACAAAGTTATTTAATGCTGACAAGAAATGTTCATCCACATCAGCCAATTCGGATGAACACAAGGGCCAATGCATATGAAGACTGCCATTGCTTATTTTGTTTTTGTGTACTTTTGTACTCGTATATTTCTGATGTAATAGGATATGTTAGGGTAGTTTAAATAGTACAAGACATATGTTAGGCCTAGAAAGAGAATGATAGGATTCACATAATGTAACCCTTGCAACCCTAATTTTCCCACTTTTTGTATTTTGAGCAATTCAATATATACAGAGAGTATTTTATGAGTATTTCATATTGTTTTTATGATTATTGATCATTGTGATTCTGCCATGATGATTTAATTGCAAATTTAATATATTCAATCTAATCAAAATCCACCCAAACAATTGTTATCAAAGCCTCGACTCTTGTTTTTAGATCTAACACCAATTAGATCATAATATCGATTGATCTATTGTAAATCTAAGCTATTCTAAGTAATGATTTGTAATCAATCCAACCATATATCAAATTCGACAAGTTTTGTTCAAAATTCATCATAGATTGAACATATATACTGTTTGATTAACATATTGGTTTTCTTCATCAGAATTAACCAACAAAAACACCCGATCTACGAGTACTTGAGAGAATCATGACCTTCGATTAGTTAAGGGTTCCTATTCGAAGGGTTTTTCACCAAGTTTGATTGAAATTAATACTGATTTGAACAAGAAATTAAAAAGTAGTTAATGAACACTATACACCGTATTGTTTAATGTTCACCGCATCAAGCATTGATCATCACGTTAGTGTTGGATTACTATTCAATGCATCAGTAATTCTCATGGGAGATTACTGTTCATCGCATTAAATCTGTGAACTAAGTGACTGTTCATCGTATTACTATTCACCTTATCATTTTTCACCTCATCATAACATAAGTTTGAAGATCCCATTGATTTTGACTAGTTTGTTGACTATTTGGACTAATTTGGACTATTAGACTTATAATCAACCTACAATCAAAATCACAAAATTCTAAAATCCATTAAGAACTATCAAACCAAGTCTTAAAAATAAAGAAATTAAAATGGATTCACTAAGCTAATTTAAAATTAGACATAGTCCAAAACCCCCAGTTCTAAAACACAAATCATAATTTAAGCAATGGAAAATCAGATTCATGAAATATATCACATCAGTTATTCCTTATTACTGGATTACTATATGTAAGGGTCCTTATATTCCAACTGCACTGAATGCTAATTAGTATAAAAATGTAAGGAAGCCTGTTGAAGATTTGGATCTTAAAGTAGATGACATCAAGAAGATCAAGATTGATATGAAGGCATATTCTTATATCACCGTAGCCTTGAAGATGGATGTGCTTAAAAGACTTGAAAAGTATAGCACTACAAATGGTGTATGGGATTCCTTACAATGTGTGAAGGAAGTTATAAGGTGACAGAGACTAACAAAAACAAGGTTGTTAATCAGTTTGAAACCTTTCACCATGTCAAAGGAGAGTCTATTTCAAAACAACTACAAAAATTTGTTTAGTTGATCAATAGCTTAAAAATTATTGGAGTTACTTACAACGTGAAAGAGGTAAATGAGAATATGCTTCATTCCCTACCAGAAGCTTAGAAACACAGTGTTACACTTATAAAAAATACACCATATCTTGACGATACCAGTCTGGACACTATGGTTGCCAAGATTAAGGCAATGAGAAGTCTAGAAATATGGATGGACCTTAAGTTATTGAAGCATAGAAGTTTCCTTCTGAAACTCATTCTGTTAAAAATGCTTTCATTACTGAAGATAAAGATGAAGACTTCAGGACTCCACCTGAAACTCCAAAAGTCTTAGCATTCATGTCAGCTTCTTAAAAGCTCAAAGACACTAATGTCATCAAATCAATCTTATTCATAGTCTCAACATAAAGTTTTTATTGAAGAGCAAAAGGTTACTTGTAATGCCTTTGTTCCAAGTTTTGAAGCTTATCTAGGAGGTAGATTGACATCTGCTCATCTGATCCAAGATGACTTGGAAGAAATGGATCCAGATGATGTTAAAGAAATAAATATCTAATGATAAATGGCTATGGTTGACATAAGAGCCAAAAGGTTCTTTAGGAAAAGGAAGAAAATGACTTTGAATAAGAACGCTAAACTTTGCTAAGACAAATCAAAGGTAACGTGTTTCAAATGTGGCGTGAATAGCCTTTTTTTCTAGAGAATGCAACACTCCAAGAAACAACAACAGATTCTCTAAAAACTCACCTGGTAAATCATCTAGTCTAGGCAATCATCAACAATCTTATCAAGGTGGATATCAGTCTGGTCATTTTAGGAATTTAATATATCAGACTCAACCACAACAAGAACATCAACCATGGATTACCCATCAATCTTAAGCAACTTCGCACACCAATTCTTATAATTTTATTAAAGATGGTCTATGTGATTGTAGTATGTATATAGAAGAGGTGAAGCCAAGCTTTTAAATTCATGCATTGATGGCTCACATCAATGTATTACAGCATCGATTCCAGCTAAGGTAAAACAAAATCTTTGTAGCAAAAAATACATTGATGAAGTGGAAGGCTATAGAGAACATATTCAGAAATTGGCTAATATGGTAAAGGATGAAAGAATAAAAACTAAAATGGTAAAATATGAGTTAAAAACTATAAAGAGAAAATCAAGTCACAAATAATTGATATTTAAAGTTTGCATGGTGAAAAGTATAATCTTGGAGTTCAGATAGAGAATCTAATTGTGTTGTTAACCAAAGCCAAAGCTAAATTGTCAGCTACTGTGGTTAAACTTGAGAAATTTCAATTCTTATCTACTAGAGTTCAAAAGATGATTGATTCATAAAGGGAGCCAAAGGACATGACTAGTATTGAGTATGCTTGTCCCCCTCCATATAATCATAACTACATTATGATACCCGAGTCAATGACCAAACCAATTTTAGAAGAAATTAAAATTATTGATAACTAATTTGCTAATCTTTCTCAGAATACTAATCCTGAAAACAATCCATCATTTTATGAGTATGTTGAAACAGATGTAGAGAAGATTAAGAATGGTCTTCTAATTAAGGTTAAAGAGTACTCGACTAAACTAGTGTACAAGCCTAAACCCAAAAGTCCAATCAAAGCTTTTATCCCTTATGTGAAAATTCAACCTGCTGGTTTTCTTTATAAGGAAGCAATTAATTATGAAATTAAAACATTAGGTTTTGGTAACCTTGAGTATGTGGCATACTTAAACCATGAATAAGATGAAACAACAATATGCCAAAGCAAATCTGATAATGAGGTTAAAATCATAAATATTCAAGCAAATAAGATGTTGTTTCATCCACTTCCAAAGGAAAAGCTCCTGTGTCTCCTCAAAAATCAAAAACAAAAAGTTGTTTTGATATTTGTATAAAGCTGATGTTGATAAGTTTGACAAAGAACTTCAAAATAAAAAGAACAAACAAAAATATTAAATGAAAGCAAATCTAAGAAAAGGTTAAAAAACAACCTCATGGGGCAAAAAATGCTAATCAAGCCTTCACATCTAAGGATAAATAAATTCCAAATCAAAAGGTCGTTAAATCAACTAAAGACTTAAAATCAACAAGCAAACAATAGTCACAATCTCTTTATTATGATTGGTGTGACATGTACAATCATAACAATGTTTATTGCTAATTCAACAAGTATTGTTTAATTTGTGATATGTACAATCATTTTACAACAAAATGCTACTTTAATAAATACTATGCAGTGTGTGAAATGACAAATCATAATACTAAGGATTGATACTTTAACAAGAAAGGAGTGAGAGTCCTAGTGAACAAACCAACATCATCAATTCTAAAAAAGTATACAAACTATAACTGTCCATAATAGGAATGGACAAGCCAAGAGCATCATGGCTTGGGTTCCTAACTCTATCTAATTTGTTTGTGCTTGTCGGGACTTCCGAGAAAGTCTAATAATCTTTAGCATGTAGACTGCAGGTGTTCGAGGGACATGATTAGGGATAGTTCTCTTTTTCATGACTTTAGGCACTTTCAAGAAACTACAATTCATTGGGTGGAGATTCACAAAGTGAAAGAGTTATGGATGAAGGGACAATGACAAATAGAGAGCTGAACAAAGTCAACTACTGTGAACAACTCAAGTTCAATCCGTTAAGCGTATCATAAATCTGTGATGAGAAATATTCCACTTACTTCACAGACACTCATTGTTATATCTTGAAACTAGGATTTTAAATTTCCAAAGAGTGGATTGTCTTGAAGACACCAAGAAAGAACAACACCAATGTTCCAAACTTGAATTATGTTCATCCAATCAAAAAAACCTATTTACTTTCAAAAGAATTAGTTGATGAATCATAATTATGGCATAGGCGATTAGGGCATACAAATTTCAAAAACATGAATAAGTTGGTTAAAGGAAACCATGTTTTTTGTTTACCTCAAAAAGAGTTTCATTACATTGACCACTATTAGGCATGCCTCAAGGGGAAACAACATAAATCTTCCCACAAGCCTAAAATTATGACTTCAAACAATACTCCATTAAAGTTAATTCATATGAATATTTTTAGCCCAAGTAACTGCAGGACCGTTAAAGGGTACTTAAGCTTGCACTTAGTTAACACACTTAGGAGGATCTTAAGATCACTTAACAATTCAAATAGGGAACTGTAAACTTTTACTGAAGATACAAGACAAACACAAGTAAAACTCTTTAAGAACAAGAACAAGAACACAAGATTAAGTTTTCAAGGAAGTTGTATATTGCTCTCTAGTTCTATTACAAGTGTTGTACAAGTATGTTTTAAGTGCAAGAACCGGAGACTATTTATACTACGTCCTACAATCGTCAATATGCAAAAAGACAGTTGGAAGTGACTAATCTAGACAACAAGATCAATCTAAAGTCAAAAGATAGATTGTCTTTTGACTAGTGACTATGACATGCCATAGCTCACTGACTTTTCCTATTACAAAAAGCCAAAAGGAACAAAAGGAGAAACTTGCAGGCGAAGACCTTATCTACTTTATCATAAAGTATGGAAGTTTCACCAACTAGTGATAACAGGTGAACTAACAGAGCATGCAGCGGAAAGTAGGTTGCTTTATGATAAAGTTGATGGGAAAAGAATCTTTTCTCTCTCTTAAGAAGAAATCAGTCTTGTCTTGTAGGCAGCTTCGAAAGACTTTGTCTTTGAAGCTTCGGAAGACTTCATCTTTAACCTTGGAAGAGTTGAGTCTTTGGCTTCGGAAGACTTTACACTTAGAATATTTTCCAAGTTAAGTGTAAAGCTTCCGCAGCAGTTTCTTCTGAACTTTGGCTTCGGAAGATTTTACACTTAGCATATTTCTAAGTGTGTAAAAGCTTTCAAAGCTAGTTCACCTTTGTTCCGAAGTGCATGTTGGAAGACTTGGTTGTTTTGGTATCCTTTGGTTGCATTAGCCTTTTAACTTCAGAGGTTCCTACAAACTCCCCCTAGGCTGATGCTATCAAAACAGAGAGGTTCTTCAGACTTGGATAGTCCATATGAGGATCTTCAAAATTCCTTTCTTCATCAGCAGATCTAGATTCTTCAGACTTATTAAGTACCTTCTCATTTCATAGAGATCATGTAGAGGGAGTTAAGCATGTCATTTATGAAGTAGACATGTTGTTCTCCTTGATCTCTAGTGACATACCATCTGTCTGGATCTTCAGCAAATGTCCAGGACAGAATTTGTCTTCCAATGAAAAGAGGCTCTACTATGATTGGAGTTGGTTGAGAGGCCTCTTCATGCACTTCCTCAGGATGTTCTGAGATTGGGAGGAGGATGCCTTTCTTCTTTTCTTCTTTGAAGAGGATCTTCTTTTGGCCATCCTCTTTTTCCTCCCTGATTATTTTAACTGAGAGGGTTAGTCTTTAGTGCCAGGTTGTTCAGTGGAATCCCTTTCAGTTGGGATCTCCTCTCTCCTAGTTTCAGAAGGAGAGAGAGGAGAACCCTGCTGTGGGTTAGAAAATGAAGTTGGCTGATATACAGCTCCAGGTGCAGGTTGTGTTGTCTCTGTAGGTTCAACCTTCACCTTAACTTTAGGTTGAGCTTGACTTGGAGAATACAAGTCCACCAGCTCTCCCTTCTTTATCTTCTACTTGATCACCCTTATGTGCTCATCCATTGTGGATAGAGACATGGGACCAAGTCTCCTTCTGGAAAACCCATACAGTTTTAAGAAGCTCATCATCCTCTGCCTATCAGCAGACTTTTTCTAATTTTTTCGGATGATGGCTCTTGCTTTTGCAGCTTCTTCCCTCTGCCTTTTCCTAGCAGCTTGTTTATCCTTTTTGGCTTGCTCTTCTAGCTGCTTGTTGTATTCAAACAATATATACTCATGAGGCAGGGAAAGAAGTGCAGATGCCTGATAGAGACCTGTGGCACTCAGATAGTTGATCATCTTTAATCTTTCTTCTTCATCAACTACCTGAGGTTGTTCAGAGGCCACAGTCTCTGACTCAGGACTTTCTCAAACTGGGGATAGGACAGGAAGTTTATTGTAGAGTCTTTTCAGTCTCATTTCTTCCTTGTGCTTGAGGGTCAAAGCAGCATCCTCTGCTTCCTTCCTCTCCTTTGATAACTCAGTGTCAGCCAGTTCATTCAACTCATCTAAGGGGAGAGAAATGAGTTCATCTATATTGTAATTTCTGGTTCCCAGGTAGTTTAGCCTGGCTGCCCTTAACTCATCTTCCTGAGTGTTCAGCCTGGGGGCAGCCCTTATTGCAGCTTCCATAAATCCTGGGGAACCACTTTAACTCTCTTCCCTCAGCTTCCTCTTCCTCTCTCTCTCTTCTCTTCTTCAATCTCCTCAGCAGTTAATTTCCTTTTACCTTTGTCAACCACAGGCCTTGGTGACTTAGGCTAAAGAGAGCTTTGGCCTTCATTGCTTGGTTCAGCTATCAAGCTCTGGCCAGAGAGAGGTTGTGAAGCACCATCACCAGCTGGTGTTTCACTGAGGGTAATGGGTGTAGAGGGAGATCATGTCTCAAGGGTCACAAGTTCAACCTCTGGGCCTTCAGTCAAGGTTTTCCCTTCAAAGCTAATCTTTGGGTCCACCTCAATATCCAGTTGACCAAAGATCTCACTTGCTAGCCTCTATCTATATAATTTTGATCTCAGTCTGAACTCCTCTAACACCCTGTCTTGGATCCTTTATGCCAATCTTGCTGCTTGTCTGTTGTTGCTTGGGTTGACAAGGGGCAGATCCACCAAGTTTATACTCTCATAGAAACTCAGGGTAGAGATGTTGAGAATTTCTTGTTGACCCTGAGCTCTAGAGATCATAAGAGCTTTCCTATCACTGTCATACCCCAACCCCAGATTGGGTTCTCAAATAGGGCAGACATTGCTCTACTCCCTCCTCAAACAGTTGTTGAATGAGCAGTTCCAGATCACTGTCTAAAGGAGGTTGCTGAGTATGGACAACTGCAAGAGAGGATGGTGAGTCCTCTATGTCCATACTCTAAGAAGAACTCCTAGGTTCCGTGATTGTCAGAATTTTCTCCCCCTTTTTGGTAGCATCACCCTCTTGTATAGGTGAGATGGGAGATTGATCCATGACATCCACAGGTTCTTGTGGACTTGGATGAGTTGGTCTTATGGGTCTCTCAGCTAGCTTGCCCTTGAGATCGGTGATCTCAAGTTGCTAGAAATTGACCCTCTTCTGCAAGATAGTCACCTGAGATTCTAGGTGAGCTATCTTTGACACAAAGTAGGTGCACAGATTTGACAGTTTGTGCACCTGTTGTTGTAGACTCCCCTCATCTACAGATGAAGAATCATAGGGGGATGAGAGAATTGGACCTAAGTCTTCTTCCTCACCACCAGCATGGGTTCCTTGGCTGCTGGATTTCCCTTGCCCAATGACAGCTTCCAGAGAAGTGTCAAGAGGCTGGGTTGCGATGGTAGAGGTCCTAGTGATGTTATCACTTGAAAAAGTGATAGCCTCTGCCATATGGATTTCCTGAATAAGTTTAGGAGGATCCACCTCAGTAGGGGTTTGCTGATGTGGGCTAGAGACGGGTGAAGCAGGAGTACTCATCTCTTCTTGAGTGTGGGAAGAAAGGAGAGATTCATGGTACTCACTGAAGCCCAAATCTTCATCAGAGTAGAAGTCAAGGCTGGGTACGGGGCGGTTGAGATCAAGAGGCTGGGGATGGTAGCTTTCCCCTGAAGGTTGATCACTAGAGTGTGGAGTTGTGAGCTCATCAGGCTGAGCATGAGGAACCTCAGCACTGATTGTTTGAAAGATAGGAGTGGTCAGCTCCGCAGGGGAAGTGGGAGCTCGAGATTCCATTTCCTCCTGTATGGGTTGTGATATGGGGGCCTGCACATGCTCAGTAGCAAGTGTAGGGGTTCGTTTGTGTTTTCTTTTATAGGTGATGGTGATGATAGGCTGTGTTTGAGGTGGGTGAGAGGTAGAGGGTGTTAGTTCATCACTAGCTGGTGCTGCTAGGATGTCACCCTAAGCAATGAGCTCAAACATTTTTGGGACAAGGGGCTATTCCTACCCCAGAGAAGCCAACAGTTGGCTTTTTCAAAATCTTGAAAATGCCGGGCCTCATGTGTGCAAGTTTAAGAATATTACCTGTTCCCCTTAACTGTGGTCCCATTTCACAGTTGAGAATGTGTTGAACATACCGGGGGAACATGCAATACTCTAAGGAGTCCAAATTTGCAAGTAAGTTTGTAAATACAAATTAAGAGTACCTGAATTTGACCCCTTGTACCATCCCATGGACAATGAAGGAAAGATCTTCTGGAATCTGGTCCCATCCCCTATGCTTATTGGATAAGCTATGTGTGACTACATGGAGGAGGTATTTCCATTGGAATGAGACCTTCCCCTTCCTGAAAGTCTTGACCGAAAAGTCACCTTCGTAGCCCATCAGTAGAAAGGATTGGTTGACAGCAGCTTTTGGAAAGGATAGCTCACCTGTTTCATCATCCAGCTGCAAATGGGTGTTTATAATGGCTGGAGTGATGAAAACCATCCTCCCCTTCACTGTGGCAGACAGTGCCTTCTCCCCGTCCATGGTGACCTCTTGACAGGTCCGCCAGAACTCAATCAACTGATCCTCATAGAGAGGAGGATCGATTGAAAGGGAGGTGAAGTAGTGAGACAAATAAAGATACCTACACACATCTGAGAAGCTTGGATCCTTCTTAGAGTTTAACAGGGCAACTTGATTGTGTTGCTTGTGTAGGTGCATGGTGAAATCTGGGTCGTTACGACGATCAAGATTAGCCATTTGAGGAAGCTTTGTGGTGACAAAAGGAAGAAGAAGATGAAATTTGGGGGTAATTTTAGGGTAAGGAACAATAAGAGAAGTGAGATGAAATAGAACCGTTTGGAAAGATATAGTCTGTATTTGAGACAAAGTTAATGCAAAAGATAAACTTTGAAATCCGTAAGTGGGTCCTACTTCTGAAAAAGGCGCCCAAAAAGATAGTTTTTTTCGAAGTTGTAAAACTACCGAAAGCAATTTCGGCTTCGGAAGCTTTGCAACAAAGCTTCTGAAGGTAAATTATGCTTCGGAAGATATCCCCAAGAATTTTGAAAATTTGGCTTCGGAAGAAATGATTAAGTCTTTCGAGACTAAATTGCTTTCGGAAGAGATTTGTTCTTAAAATTGCATTGCATAGTTTATAATAAACTTAAGCTTCGGAAGATACTCCAAGAATTTCTTCCGAAGGTAAATCTCAGATAGACTATTAAATGATTTAGAGACATAAGTTTCTTCCGAAGGCAAGTTTTACTTCTTTCGAAGGTGAATTTCCATCATTCTAAGGAATATCAGTTAAAAATTTTGTTTACTTCCAAAGAGAATTGGGCTTATGAAGTGATCTAATAGACAACCTAGGACACACAGTTTTAAGAAATAATGTTGATTAAGTTATTAAGAAAAATATATTCAAAGTTAATCATCCCAATAGCTGATACAAGATATTTAAATCTCTGTTCATCAAAAGCTTTTGTAAACAAATCAGCATATTGTTCATTTGTGTTAACTTTGATTAGTTTTATCAAACCCTTTTCAAAATTATCTCTAATCAGATGATACCTGATATTGATGTGTTTGGTCCTTGAGTGCTGCACAAGATTCTCTGTAATAGAGATGGCACTGTTGTTGTCTATATGGATGGGAGTCTCTTTGAAATTTAACCCATAGTCTAGCATCTGATTCTGAATCCAAAGTACTTGAGCACAACAGCTGGCAGCAGCAATGTATTCAGCTTTAGCAGTTGATGCAGACACACAGGATTGCTTCTTGCATTACCAAGAGACTATCCTTCCACCCAGGAACTGACACCCCCCAGATGTGGACTTTGCAGTCATGTTGCAGCCACCATAATCACTATCTGTATAAACATACAGATTAAAGTCTGAATTCTTTGGATACCAAAGGCCTAGATTTGGAGCACCTTTGAGATATCTAAGAATCCTTTTGACTGTGATTAGGTGTGATATCTTGGGGTTGGCTTGATATCTTGCACATATGCATATGGAAAACATGATATCAAGCCTTCTAGAAGTAAGATACATAAGTGACCCAATCATAGCCCTGTAGAGATGTTCATCAACACACTCCCCTCAAGATCAGGACCAAGGGAGTGGTTTCTGGCTATGGGTGTCTTTACAACCTTACAATCAGTCATCTTTAATCTTGTAAGTATGTCCTGTACATACTTTGACTGACCGATGAAGATGCCATCTTCAACCTGCTTTAGTTGAATTCCTAGAAAGAAATTGAATTCTCCCATGGCACTTATTTCAAATCTATTCTTCATCATCATCTCAAAGTCTTTGCAGAGCTTTGGATTAGTTGAACCAAAGATGATGTCATCTACATATATCTGAACCAGCAATGGGTCATTCCCTGTCTCTTTGATGAAGAGAGTCCCATCAATAGTACCTCTTTTGTATTCACGTTGCCAGAGGTATGTTGATAGTGTCTCGTACCACATTCTTAGAGCTTGATGCAGTCCATAAAGGGCTTTATCAAGCTTGCAGACATAATCTGGATGATCTGGGTCTGCAAAAGCCAGGTGGTTGTTTAATATAAACTTCTTCATCAATCACCCATAGAGAAAGGCACACTTCACATCAAGCTGGTAGACCTTGAAATCCTTGGATGCAGCATAAGCCAGAAATATTCTTACAGCTTCAAGTCTTGCAACTGGAGCAAAGACACAGTGTAATCAAAGCTTCTTGAGTATATCCTTGGACAACCAGTCTAGCCTTGTTCTTGATGATAATCCCTCTATTATCCTTCTTGTTCCTGAATACCCATTTAGTTCCTATGACACTTTTACCTTGAGGAAGAGGGCATATGTTCCACACCTTCTGTCTTCTGATTTGAAGCAGCTCATCTTGCATAGCTTTAATCCAGCTTTCATCCTTCAAAGCCTCATCAACCTTCTTTGGCTCATCTGGGATAAGAAACAAGAATGTAGACAAACATGGCTGTCATGAGTTTGTCCTCTTGTTCTTACCCCTGAGTCAACATTTCCAATGATGTTTGTGGTGGGATGTGACTTGTGGATCCAAAGTTGAGGGATCACGGCAAGTTGGTTAGACAGATCTAAATTTGAGAAATTCTAATCTGGCAATGAGGTGTCTCCCACCACATCAGCACACTTATCAAGAGAAACTTGATCCAATGAGTGTATGACATCATTCATGTTGTTTTCAATGGAGTGGTTATCAGCATCAAGAAATTCTTGATCACTGTCACCACCTCTAGTTCCTCCTGCATTTGAAGTTCCTTCACCTGGATTTGGAGCCTCTGAGATGGAATTTGAAGGCACCTCAGATGAATCAGTAGTATTTGTCATGCTTGTACTGATAGGAGCTTCACTTGCTGGGTTAGTTACCATTGGAGCTGAAGTAGTCTTCTTGGTTGGTCTTCTCAGCTCAAATCTTGGATTAGGATCTTCTGCTGATCTGTTATCTGTAGATCCTGAAACATTCTCACAAGACTTGTTAAAACAGTTGGTAACTAAATCAAGATCAAACAGCCAATCTGGACCAAAACCTTTCACACAGGGTGTATGTTCATTGAAAGTCACATTGGCTGACTCTTCAATGATCCTAGTTTTAAGATTGTATACTCTATAAGCCTTAGCTTGAGAAGAGTATCCAACAAAGTGTCCATCATCTGATTTCTCAGCAAACTTGGCTATTTGATCTTTGGTATTCAAGATGGTGCAAGGACATCCAAATGTTCTGAGAAAACCAATGAATGGTCTCCTTTTGTGCCACAGTTCATAAGGAGTCTTACCATGAGTCTTAACTACTAAAACTCTGTTCTGCACATAGCAGGCTATGTTAATAGCCTCTGCCCAGAAGGTGATAGGTAGTTTAGAGTCAGACAACATGGTTCTAGCAGCCTCAATAAGTGTCCTGTTTCTCCTCTCAGCAACACCATTTTGCTGAGGAGTCCTGGGAGCACTATACTGTCTTGAAATACCCTTTTCATCATAAAATGTATCAAGGATTTGGTTTTTAAATTCTGTTCCCTGATCACATCTTATGATTTTGACCTTGTGATCACATTGATTCTCAATTTTCAGAATGAAGTTCTTCAAGATCTCAGAAGTCTCATCCTTAGTTCTAAGGAAGAAGACCCAAGTGAATCTTGTGAAGTCATCTGTGATCAATAAATAATAAGAGGTCCTTCCTAGACTCATTACACTAGTGGGGCCAAACAGATCCATATGTAACAAGTGTAGGGGAGTAGTGATGGAGTTGGTTTCCTTTGGCTTGTGAGACACTTTGTGCTGCTTCCCTTTCAGGCATGCAACACAATGGTCATCACTTGTAAACTCTTTCTTTGGCATTCCAGTTACTAAATCATTTTTAATTAACTTATTCATGTTTTTGAAGTTTACATGGCACATTCTTTTATGCCAGAGGAAAGACTCATCACTATTTGCTTTAGATAGAAAGCAAGACACTTCTCCAGAGGGAGTTGTTTCTTGCAGATCCATCTTGTACATGTTTCCCTTCCTGGGGGCTCTGAGCAGAATGTACTCCTGAGGAATAACCACCCCAGGCTTGAGAATAATGCACTCATGCTCAGTGAAGAGCATGTGATGTTTTTGGTCATAAAATTAGGACACACTCAAAAGATTATATCCAAGCTCTTTGAAAAAATTTACCTTCTCAATACCATTTGAGACCATGCCCCTGCCAGTGATGTAACCTCCTGCATCTCCTCCAAAAGCAACTGGCCCTCCATCAAACTTCTCAAAGTTTTGAAGTAAGGACTCATTGCCAGTCATGTGCCTGGAGCAACCACTATCAATGATCCAGACATTTTTGTTAGTCTTTAGCTGTCCCTGCACAAAAAGATATAATTTATTTACATTTGGAAACCCAAGCCTCATTGGTCTTGGGCTTATAAAATTCAGATGAAGGCAATGAAACAGTAAGTGATCCTATGTTCAGGCTTTGAGGATCATTTGCTGTTGCTAAAGAGGAGCTGTTAGTCTCAAGGTCTTCCTTCATCTTCCATACCACCTTTGGAAGATTGGGCTTGACCTTCAATGCTGCGGAAGCTTTTGTAGCTTAGGAAGCTTTGGAGACAGATCCTTCGGAAGATCTTGCTTTCACTGCAGCAAGCATCAGTACTTCGGAAGCATTCCTTTCTTTTGAGACCAACTTTTCTTCTGAAGGCAATTTCTTACTTGCCTTCTTCTTCATTTTGGAGCTTCCGAAGGAAACAGATTTTCCTTCCGAAGCTGTTTGTTTCTTCTTCTTCTCAGAAGTTTTCTTCTTGATCATGTGGATAGTACTCTTGGGATTGTATTGACAATCCTTAGCTAGATGTTAAGTACTACCACATATAACACAATCCAAATCTTTCCTTCTGAGAGCCTTCTTTCCCAAAGAAGACTGAGCTTGAACACTTTCCTTTTCCTTCTTCACCTTTTCAGATGATGCAGCAGGCTTCTTAGGGTGAAGCTTGCTCTTTGAAATGGATGGTTCAGGTTGTGTAGCAGTGACGCACAGCTGAACAATCTTCTTGTTGTAGCTGGAGTGAGTTGAAGCTGAAGCAGAACTCTTAGAACAGGAGTTCTTGGCAAAATCTTCAGCTTTCACCACCTCAAACCCTGCAAAGATAAATACTTGTTTTTACTTGGGGTCAAAAGTGGCCTTGATATCTTGAGCTTTCCTTGATCTTCATTTTGCTCTTCTGATCAAGTTCTTTCTCTTGGACTTACTCAAACCAGATCCTTTCTCCTCCACAGGAGCATGGTGACCCTTTTTGGATTGACTCTTTTCACTCACTTCAGAGTCATCCCTAACCATCTCCTCTTCATCCTCTTTATCACTGGGGTCTATGGATGGCAGCTCATCTTGACCAGTTCCATACCTTGGAGATCTAACTGATAGTAGAGTGTATGGAGGAGCTATCTCACTAGATCCCAGTCCCTGCTTATTCTGATAACACACTTTTGCATGCAAAGATAAGGATATTATGTTCTTGAAGGTCTCTTCTTCAAGAACACATTTTTCTGCCCTGGCTTTGCTAATCATAAGCTCAGCCTGGCATTCAGTCAACTTTGTAATGAGATCCTTAATTTGAGTCCTGTAGTTTGTTTGCTCATGTTTAAGAGTTGAAACTATTTTCTCTAGATCTTTTATCTTAAGTTTATTGTCATTTTTAGCTCTTTTAAAATCAGCTTTTAAAATATTTAAAGACTCAATGTCAGATCTCATTTCCAAGTTATAGGACCTGTATCTATTTACTTTAGCAATACATTCAGGAGAGAAAAGATGTTCAAGTACCTTGGCTTCATCATGGTCAGCCATGAGTGCTTGATTTGGAGACGCATCTTCTACTTGAAAGCTCCAGTCAAAGCCTTCTTCTTTAATAGCAACTGCAGCTTGCTATCTTAGCTTCTCATTCTGGTGCCCTCCTTCAGTGTAGTTTGGCCTGGATGAAGCTTGGCCACCATTTGACTTGGGTGCCTTGCATTCTATAGCAAAGTGTCCCATTTGGTTACAATTGTAACACTTGACTTTGCTCTTGTCCAGCCCAAGCTTGCCACTGGCTGCATTGCTTGGAAACCTTCTCCCAGTCCTCTTGTAGAACTTCTGGGCTCTGTGAGTGAGAAGAGCCATCTACTAGACTATCTCCATGTACTCCAGATCATCTGGATGGATACAGTCCAGGTCTTCAAGAGTGAAAAAAAAGTTGCCTGAACTTTCATCAGTAGAGACAAAAGCTTGAGAAGAACTTGTCTCTTAGAAGGGACTTCCTTGGATGTAGCTCTCTCTGGGTGTCTCTGGAAAGGTGATGAAAGGACCATTTTATGAGGTTTCAGGGTAGCAGATGAGATGATGTTATGGTTCTCTGCTATCCTTTTCAACCACATGAAGGGCTGAACTCTGGTGAGTATTGGAGTTACCAGATGAATTTTGCATGTTCATCTCCATCTGGTATCCACTGAGTATCCCATACAACTCAGTGAGAGTAAGGGTCTTGAGGTTTTCAGTCCTCTTAATGACCACATAGTGGGAAGAGAGGACATAAACTTCCTTACAGTATCCCTGTTCTCAATAGTTACCCCAACATCAGCCAGAGTATCCACAATCTCAACATACCTGAAGTATTGTTGAATCATGGTTTCACCTGTCTTGAAGGTGAAGTTATCAAATTGCTGCTTCAGGAGATCCTTCTTGTTCTCCTTGGCTTTATTTGAACCCTCATACATCAGTTTCAGTGCATCCCATAGCTGTTTACCGGTCTTGCACTTCTTGAAACCTCTATAGATGGAGTTTGGAAGAGCTGTTTGGAGGGCTGTCATGGCTTTCTGATCAATGTCAATTCTTTTCCAGTCTTCATCAGAAAAGTCAGCCCTCTCCTTTGGTATCATGCCACCCCCAGCAGTAGCTGAAGAGGTGCATGGTACATGAGGTCCATTGACAACAGACTCCCACATCCTGGAATCTTGAGACTTGATAAAGCCTTCCATTCTTTGACACCAAGTGTCAAAATCCTCAGGAGTGATTAGCGGGGACTTTGTCATAGTTCCAGTTTCCATATCAGCCTTGGAGATAGCTGCCATTTGAAGAGTTAAGTGATGTGTGTAACTAAGGGGATTTGAAGATGGTGAGATCTTACAATCAAGAGCCTGGAATGCTCTGATACCAATTGCAGGACCATTAAAAGGTACTTAAGCTTGCACTTAGTTAACACACTTAGCAGGATCTTAAGATCACTTAACAATTCAAATAGGGAACTATAAACTTTTACTGAAGATACAAGACAAACACAAGTAAAACTATTTAAGAACAAGAACAAGAACACAAGATTAAGTTTTCAAGGAAGTTGTATATTGCTCTCTAGTTCTATTACAAGTGTTGTACAAGTATGTTTTAAGTGCAAGAACTAGAGGCTATTTATACTACATCCTACAACCTTCAATATGCAAAAAGACAGTTGGAAGTGACTAATCTAGACAACAAGATCAATCTAAAGTTAAAAGACAGATTGCCTTTTGACTAGTGACTATGACATGCCGTAGCTCACTGACTTTTCCTATTACAAAAAGCCAAAAGGAACAAAAGGAGAAACTTACAGGCGAAGACCTTATCTACTTTATCATAAAGTATGGAAGTTTCACCAACTAGTGATAGCAGGTGAACTACCAGAGCATGCAGCGGAAAGTAGGTTTCTTTATGATAAAGTTGATGGAAAAGGAATATTTTCTCTCTCTTCAGAAGAAATTAGTCTTGTCTTGTAGGCAGCTTCGGAAGACTTTGTCTTTGAAGCTTCGGAAGACTTCATCTTTAACTTCGGAAGAGTTGAGTCTTTGGCTTCAGAAGACTTTACACTTAGAATATTTTCCAAGTTAAGTGTAAAGCTTCCGCAGCAGTTTCTTCTGAACTTTGGCTTCGGAAGATTTTACACTTAGCATATTTCTAAGTGTGTAAAAGCTTTCGAAGCTAGTTCACCTTTGTTTCGAAGTGCATGTTGGAAGACTTGGTTGTTTTGGTATCCTTTGGTTGTATCAGCCTTTTAACTATAGAGGTTCCTACAGTAACATCATGAGTAGAGGTAAAAAGTAATATTGTTTGGTAATAATTAATGACTAATCAATGTTTACATGGGTTTTCTTCTTACTTCATAAAGATTAAAAAATATAAATCATCAAAGACCTTATTACCAAAATAATAATCAGTTGGATTATAAAGTAAAAACAATTAGAAGTGATGATGGTACTAAATTAAAAAAAATGATGATTTATATATTTTTGCACTGAAAAAGGTATTGCCTATTAATTTAGTGCAACTAGAACTCTTCAACAAAATAGAATGGCTAAAAGAAGGCATAAAATACTAATTGACGCAGCAAGGACCAGGATGGCTGATGTTAAATTGCCAATCACCTTCTAGGTAGAAGTTGTAATAACTGCCTAGTATGTGAAAAATCAAACATTGGTGGTGAAAGAGAGCAATAGGACTCCATATGACTTTTGTTTCATCAAAAACTTTTTATTAGGTTTTTCAAATCATTTGGTTGTGCTATCTCAATATTAAACACACGGGATCATTGGGAAAATTTTCACCTAAATCAATCTCTAAGGCTTTTAGAGTATTTGATCCAAGATTGAATTTAATTTATGAATCAAAAATTTTTTGAATTTAGTGAACATTCTTTTCCAAAACCATCAAACGGGCCTGATTGGTTGTTTGATATTGACTCTTTAACAAAATCACTTAATCAAGTTATTTTGTATAATCTAGGTACAATTCAAGCAAGTGGATCTAATGGTTCAAATGAATCTGAGAAAGTTACTCCTAAGATGCCACCATCTTCTTCTCCCCAAAAAGCTTCAATTGTTCCATTGACAGTGGATCCTCCAAGACAAACACTTGTTGAAAGTGCATCAACAGAGGCTGGTCCAAGCAATAAGCATGCTACTTCACCTAAGTCATCTCCTAAAGTTCAAAAGAATGCACCTATTCTGGTGTATACTGATCAAGGGATGAATGTACATGAAGAAATATATCAAAGTGCTTCTGATTTTGATGTTCAATATGAAGAAGCATTTGATTATTTTCATAATTCACCTACACACTTTCATCCTAAAAATACCTCTCACCAATCTGACGTGAACACTAACAATTTAGATGTGTCCATTCAAGGTGATGTCATTCCAATATTTGAATAAAAGAGTAACAAGGAGCAAGTCTAGCATAGCCAACATTTGTCTGTTATCTTGCTTCGTATGTCAAATTGTTCCCAAGAATATAAAAGAGGCTTTTTAGGATAATAGGTAGAATGAAGCCATGCAGGTAGAGTTGATTCAGTTCAAAAAACAAGAAGTATGACAACTGATAGATCTTCCTAAAGGACATTATCTTATTGCTACTAGATGGCTGTACGAAAACAAGATTGATGATAAAGGGATTGTGATCATAAACAAAGCACGGTTAATTGCTCATCGTTACACACAAAAGGAAGGAATTTATTATGATGAGGTCTTTGCACCTGTAGCCATACTTGAAGCTATCAGATTATTCTTTCATACTTTGCATTCATGAAGTTCAGTGTCTATTAGATGGATGTTAAATGTGTCTTCTTGTATGAAAGATTGCTGAAAAAGTTTATGTCAGTCAACCACCAGGCTTTGAAGAGCAGGATTTCCCTCATAAGATAAAAGCATCATAAAACTTTGTATGGACTATATCAAGCTCTCAAAAGTGGTATGAGACATTATTATTAATGCTCCCTTCAACACGTGTATGGATGGGGAAAAAATGACTAGACTCTATTTCACAAAAAGAAAAGGCATGAACCTGTTGCTAGTCTAGATTTATGTGGATAATATCATTTTTGGCTCAATAAACAAACTACTCTACAAAATATTTGAAGAGCTAATGCATTCTAAATTTCAAATGAGTGCTATGGGTGAACTCACATTATTTTTAGGATTACAAGTGAAGTAAAGAAATGAGGGAATTTTAACAGCGAGTAGAAGTATGTTGACTCTATGTTGAAGAAATTCTATCTTGTAGACTGTTAGTCAATCAGTATTCCAATAGATACCAAGCTGAAGATATGACCAGATCTGGATGGTTAATTTGTGGATCAAACACATTACCATTCAATGATTAGTTCTCTCATGTATCTTATTACGAGTAGACCTGAAATCATGTTTGGGTTTGTTTGTGTCAAGATAATAGGTAGAACCAATAGAATCTCATGTCAATGCTATTAAATGCATCTTTAGATATTTGAAAGGAAAACCAAATCTTGGTTTATGGTATCCTAAAGTAGGTGACTTCAACCTGTATGCATACACTGACAGTGACTATTGGGCCGCAACTTCAACCTGAAGTCTATATCTGGTGGTTGTCAATTTCTGGGTCCATGACTCATCTCATGGTAGTGTAAGAAACAGACAAACATGTATGTCTCAATCGTAAAAGCTGAGTATATAGTAACATCCGCTTGATGTTCACAAGTTTTCTAGATTCAAAACCAGATGCTTGATTATAGGTTTAATTTCTTACACACACCAATTCATATTGACAACATAGTTGCTATGTTTATAACTAATAATCTTGTACAAACTCATAAACAAAACATATTGAGATAAGATATCACTTTTAGAGAGATTATGCAAAGAAAAGGTTAATCAAGTTGATTCAAGTGCATACTAATAATCAACTAGTTGATTTATTTACTAAGACATTTGTCCTTGGAAGGTTGGAATTCTTAGTACAATCGATTTGAATAGTTTAATCTTGAATGAGAAAACTAAAATATAATGATTTGAATATTTTCTTGACACATCCTTTAATTTATATATTTTAAATATCAAAAAGGCAAAAACATTCGAAATACAAGAAGAATTACAAAATGATGTCCCTATTTTGAATAAGAAAGAAATTACCTTAAAACCAAATGAGAAATGATAGTATATCACAAAATGCCTTTTACACATAATAAAGGCTAATATGACTTATTTGATGTGTGGGTAGGCTCAGCTTGGATTGGAAGATACATGCTTATGTGATGAACTAAAGATTATATTCTACTATGAAGCCATCATCTGGAGTATGGGTAAATATTAACATATCCAAGTGGGTGTGTGTGTAGTTACCTAAGCACATCAGGTAATGATATTTAATAAGTTCCCATTCACTAGATAATCCCAAAAGAATCCTAATTTGGATCACATCCTAAAGTGGATGAAATAATAAAATCCTAAAGTTGATTACATCCCAAAGTGGATAACATTAAAAGAACACCAAGGAGGATCACTTCCCAAAATAGAGAGTAAAAGAATCATAATGTGGATCACCATTGAATAATAGATCAAAGTAAAAGAATCCCAACGAGGATCAATCCCCCTAAACATAAACAAAAATGAGAACTCATAATTCTAATGACCTGGTCATGTAAGCTGTGATGCAGTTCTACCATGCGTTTCATGCGAGTTGTTGGTCTTTCGATGTTTCTGAGTGTGAGGTACATAGTGAATATATAATCAAATCAAAACATGATAAATATCACAAAGTGTAGATAAGAAGAACCAATGCATGAGTTTAAAATAACAAACATACATGCAATCAATTTGTCTATGAAC
The DNA here is from genome assembly GCA_025506505.1 of Flaveria sonorensis. NCBI lineage: Eukaryota > Viridiplantae > Streptophyta > Magnoliopsida > Asterales > Asteraceae > Flaveria > Flaveria sonorensis. Next base: position 13,669,015 of record CM046432.1, read on the forward strand.
ATGTCCATTCTGCTAATTTTACTGGCATTTGTGAAGGATTTACATTGATATGATCTCATTTAAGGTAATATTCTTCATGTTTGTATAGACAATATCTCAAAAATATAAAAATATTTTATGTTAGATGATCATGTCATCTAAACACATTTAATGTGTAGTTTTTTGTTTCACGATATGTTCAATGAAAATTTTAATTTTGAATTTTTAAAGTTTTTATCTTTAAGGGATACAAATTTTAAGGGGAACAATTATAATTTGAAAAGACAAAAAATGTGAAAAATGAAAATGCAAAAACAATGAACAATTGATTAAAAAATAGAAAAATATGCAAATTTCAAGTTTTTATTATCAAAATATGAAAATTACTAGTGTTGAGGTGAGAAAAGAAAGAAATTACCGTAGTATCTCAGTCTATGCAGGTAAGAATGCCCAAAATGCCTTAGACATGTCAAATTTGGAAGTTCGATTCACACAGGTGAACAAATCAAAATCAACAAGAATTGATAATCAATGCACAGTCAAAGTCAAGTGTTAGATCCTGAAAGGATAACGCATGCCAATTCAAGAGGTGGTTGGTGAGTTATTCTGTTGGAAACTTTTGTCAAGTACAAGAACCTATGCAGACTACTAATACGAGTAAAAGTATTAGAGTCAATGCAGATGAAGAATTAAGATCAAATCAACAAATACGGATGCATTGAAGAACAAATACAGATGAGCAGAAAACACAAGTGTTGGTCATCCGCATTAGTCAAATGTGGATGAACAACCAAATGCGGACAATGCATTTGTTCATTCGCATTAGTCAAATGCAGATGACATATAACAAATACTTATGAACAAGTGAAGAAATACGGCTAAGACTTTTTTTTGTCCTAAATAACCAATGCGGATGAGTAAAAAGAAATGCAGATAAAGACAAAAGAAATGCTAATTATGTTTTGTACTTATCTTGAGTTTGTAATACTCATGTTATATTAGTCAAGGTAGTATAGTAATAATACAGCCTACTTGACAGGCTATAAATAGAATGTTAGCATTTCATTTTGTAACTCTGAACCCTATTTTGCACACTTTGCATTTTATTCAAGCATATTAATACAAAGAGAATTATATCAGTATAATCATCTATTCTTCATATATTGATTATTGATCTTTGTAATTCCACTACAATGGTTCATTAGACTCATCACTATATTCGATCCACCAGAATTCACCTTGTCAATTGGTATTAGAGCCTAGGCTCTTGATTTCAGATCGAATCATCAATTTGATTTGAAATTTGATTGATCAACTGATTGATCTAAGAATCTGAGTTGTTCTACATCTTTGATTTGTATTCAAACTGATTATTCATCAATTGTACATAAATCGATCATCAATCATCCATGGACCGACTACCATTTTGAACAGATTCTCAAAATCAAACCATAAAACCTCAAATCCACGAGTGATTATGAGAAAAATGATCCGAGATTAGTCATACTGAGCTGATAAGTGGGGTTCTTGTTCATCGCATTTGCTAAGTTCAGTGCTAAATTTATTTTCATAGTGAACTATTCACCGCATTTGTGAACTTGCTACCGTTCATCGCATTCATTGAAAATCTTGATTGTTTAGACTAATTATTGGACTGATTGGACTGTTGGACTTAAAGTCAACATAAAATCCGTTCATCTAAGTTTAAAATAAATCTAATCAATATTCAAACAAGTTAAAATCAAGCAATTAACAATAGATTCATTTGAACTTGGTCATAACCCTAACCCACTGTGACATCCATCACTCTTAGCTCCGTTATGTAACCAGAAGCTCGTTATCATTCGATTATGCATTTATTGTTTTCATGTAAGTAATAAGTTCATGATTGTGTATTTTACATTGTTAGATAGACGCGTTAAATTCAAATTCATAAAAATAAAAATTAGATTAATATTATATATTATTATTGATATTACTACTACTACTACTACTACTACTACTACTACTACTACTACTACTACTACTACTACTACTACTACTACTACTACTACTACTACTACTACTACTATTGCTATTACTATGCTATTACTATTATTATTATTATTATTATTATTATTATTATTATTTTATTATATTATTATTATTATTACTATTACTATTATTATTTATATAGTTTAGGGTATAATACGCCAATTAGGTAATCATAGTTAGCTAGACCCTTTTTCCAACAGCCGCCCACTGTTTCTCCATCGTGTTGAGGTATCGTGTTTTTTTTCATTTCGTTTCAGCTGATTTCACTGGTGTTTGGGTTCGGTTGTATGTGGGTGTATGTCGATTGCATGTATGAATGTATATATATATTGTAAATACATGTGTCGTGTTCGGTTGTATGCAGGTGGATGTCGAATGTATATATGTGTGTCATGTACGTGCTCAGTTATATGTGTGTGTATGTCGAATGTCTATATATATATTTTATATACGTGTGTCGTGGTGGTGCGTCGGTAGGCGGTGGTGTGCTCAGTGTGGTGTGTGTGTTGTAGTGGCAAGGCGGTGGGGCCGCGGTGGTCCAACCGCATATGGTGTGGGTGTTGTGTGTGTGTGCCCTGGGTGTGTGTGTGTCATCACTTGTATGTATGGAAAATATGTATGGTGTGTGTGTATGTAAATATGTATGGTGTGTGTGTTTGTAATATGTGTGGGTGTGTGTAAAGACCGCGTGTGTATAATAATGTTTAACAATGTGTGTGTATGTGTGTTTGTATATTTATATATATACATGTGATGGTGGGAGTAGGACTAGATACAAACATTAGTTTTTGTAAAAACCGTGAGAACCAAAGTGCTACTTTAAAATAACTCAGTGCTATTATAATAGTAGCACCAAATTATCTATTAGTATACAAACATAGCACTGTGAAAATATAATAATAGCACTAAGTTATTTATAATAGCACTTTGGTTCTCATAGTTTTTACAAAAAATATGATTTGTACCAGAACCATCCCCTGTGATGGTGTGTGTTGGGATATATATGTGTAATAGTGTGTGTGTATGTTTCTATATTTATATATCTTTGGTGTATTTGTGTATGTTGATGGTGTAAGTTGGTTTTGTATATGTATGTATATACATTGTATGTGTGTATTGGAATGAGTATATATATATTGTATGTATATATTGGTATGAGTATATAATGTATATACATAATATATTGAATGTGAGTATGGAAATATATAATTGTGTGTGTTCATATGGTAATATATATATATATATAATATATATATATATATATGGGATGGTATGAGTATAAATATGTTATCGTGTTGTAAAAGTGTTATGACGACGCGTGTGGTTATATAATGGTAGATTTAGATACTAGGTATGATAGCTCAAAAGGATCGATATGTGATGATATTATGATACAATTGAATCAAAACAACAAGTAATCAAATCAATGCAAACATATCAGAAAATTTCATAGTTTTTAATTGATAGAAATCATAGAAATACAAGTGTAGAGAAAACAGTTACAATTCGTCAACTATTCTAAGGTGCACTAGTCTAGTCTTTGTGCTTTGTACTTACACAATACATAATCTATGCTATTTATACTATCAAAGAAAACAAAAAAAGGAACATATATTAAAATAAGTCCCTAAACTATGACAAAACTAGTAATAAAGACAATAAAGAAAATGTTAATCTTTGAGAGGCTTCTACATACTCCCCTAAGATTGACATGTCTTCAGTCTCAAAATTCTTCAATTTTGGTCTTCGGTCTTCAAAATTCTTCATCTTCATCTTCATTCTTCAGTCTTCATTCTTCATTCTTCATACATCAAGAAATCTTCTGGTTCTTCTTTTACTTTGAATATAGGCGTTCTCCTTGTACAGTCTTGTTCTCTCAATGCTTTTGTAATTGCTGATTAAATTTTCTGCTAAAATAGCTTGCTCCGGCTTTGATTCATTTGTCTTTATCTCATCTTTTCCATTCTTTCCAATGTTTCCTAGACAACCTACAATATCAATGTTTCATAGAATTCCAAGGGTTTTGGATAATCTTGAGAATAAACTTCTAGCATCCTTACTTGATATCCTCATAAACTCAATTGACTTAATATCTTTCTTAACAATTCTTGCATACGCCAACGCTTGCGTAATGCAATTCGTTCCATTGCAGCATTCATGACTTTAATGATCGTCATGAAGTACTTCTTGTCATTTCAGCAACTTCAGAGACACCTGTTCAAACTTTTGAATTGATAAGAAAAAATGTAACTTGGATGAAGCAATTTAGCTCAAATACTCAAATAAAGAATCATATCTTTATCCCAATCATCCAGATTTCTAACAAGCTTCAACTCAAATGTATCAACATTATAAAAACCATCGTAGAATTGGTTTGTCGTTTGAGCCATCAATCACTTTCAGACCAGGATTGTTACTTTATCAAAGTATTTATCACTAAAAGCATCCAAAAATACATCTTCTTCAACACCTTTTCTCCAAGTTTTCTTTTGCTTTTTAATGATTGAAAGTATTCTTTATCTTCCTGATCGCATCTCGTTTTAAGAAATGAACTCATCCTTGATATTCCCCGGTTTAGCAATTGAACAAAATTTTCGCCGCGACTAGCTTTTGTTAGGTTAATCAAGGAAGTTTGGTTCAAATCTTTTAAGTCTGCACAGGAAGTTCAAGATGCTTGAGTAAAAGTGATAAACATCACATATAGCATGTTACTCTTTTGATAAAAAAGGCATCAAATACTTCATCATATTTCCAAGCTACTATTTAATTCTTTTGTTTATCAGGAACAATCATTGCATTAAGCAATTCTGAAATGATTGTCCTTTTTGTTAACATTTTGCACCAAGTCTCCTGCTGTTCTAGCTTATTCCATAATGTTTTGTTCAATCGAGACTGATAAGCTTGTTTTTCAGTCTCAGGAAACATCTTCATTAGCTCTTTCCTTCTCTCGTGTCCACTTCTTATCAACTCCATATTTTTGATCTCTTAAGGCTTTAGAATTCTTGTTCTCTTGAAATCTTAAATACTGAGGGTTGTCCATATCGAGGAATATCGTTTCTTTTTGTTTGTTTCTCGGTTTCTTGGAAACTTCTCACCAAGTTCCTCAACGATTCTGCTTGAAGTCTGTTAATTTCTTCCTAGGATAGTTACGTGATTGTAACCATATCCTTAAAGCAGTTACATTCATACATAGGGATCAGGATGGTGTAACTCATAAGTTGACAGTTCTTCAACATTGATACTTTCTTGAAGTGGATTCCATTCTCCATGCTCCACTACTATTCATACGGATCAATAGTGCAACAGACTCAGCGGTTATACATTTTTATACTTCATTTATTTGTGAGACAGTTAATCCATCCAAGAATACTCTGTTGTACTTCATTTTGATCAAGTAATTGTACTTATCTTCAATCTCAACGGAATGTCATCAGTTGTTTCCTGGATGGAGAATGAGTAAGTAACTTCAAACCATGTCTTCATCTTCCAATACTTATCATACCATGCATCTCAAACTCAGATTCTAAATCATCAAGTGCCTTAATCTTCTCTTGATCTATAGGTTCTTGACTTTCTTGAGTTTCAACTTCAGATGCAGTCTTTTACACTTTTGATGATTCAGCTAAAACTGAAATGTCTACATCATCAATTTTTCTTTTTCCTTAATCTATCTCAGATATCTTCTCAACATCAATTGGGGTAATTTTAGAAACTATTATAACTTTAGGGGATGGAGATTTTAGACTATTTGTCTTTCTTTCGAATTCTTCTTTTAAAACCTCATTGTTTCTTTCAAATTTTGAATTTTTCTTCCATTAGGTCATAATCTTTCATCATGACTTCAAAATTTTGTAAATTTGTTTCTTTATCTTCTCCAATTAGCAATCACTTTATCTTTCTTTTGTAATTCCTCTTTCAATTTCTCATTTCTCTCTTAGCTTTTCAATGAGATTCTCTTGCTTAGCATTTTCTTCTTTTAATTCATCAATAATCAACTGAAAGTTTGTTTCTTCCACTACATGTGTATCCTGTTGATTCAAACTTACAGAATCATCATGTATCACATCTTCAAATACTGAAAGTTTTGAACATCTTCATTAACTTCAGTTTGTTCTTCTTTTCAATTGCTTCTTCAATCATATTAACTATCTCCTCAATAGTTTGACTTTTTCATTTTTATCTTCAACTTGATCAACTTCCTGAACATCTTCAATGGTCAGTTTCATGAATATCTTCATTAATGTTTCTATGTCATTATCATCACCATCATCAGTTTTATCATCATCATCAGAACTTGAACTTTCATCATTATCATCTTTATTTTCATCATCATCATCAGAACTTGAACTTTCATCATTATCATCTTCATTTTCATCATCATCATCAAAACTTGAACTTTCATCAGTGTCATCTTCATTTTGAGGAGCTTCTTTAATAAGATCATTTGGGTCAACTGGCTCATCTTCAATAAGATGAAAATTATCTTCATTAATATTCACATCATCTTGAGCACATCCTCATATAGTCAAACATTGGTACATTAGGAGCACCAGTAATCATTGATAGTCTTTTGTATGAAGTTTCTGTCATACGTTCAAGAATCAATCTTTCACCACCAACTCCAAGCATGATAATCAGATGTCTTCATTTATGATCATCTGCAGGAATCTGGGATACATCAGATACTTATTTCTGATTCCTTTCTCCAAGTTAAAGATAAATCCATTCATAATCCAACGAGCCATGTTGAATCTTCTGTTTGTTTCAAGAGCCCCAATGGTGAGGCTATATCAACTGGAAAGGACTCCAACCCGCATTCTTTTTGACATGCAATGCTGGAATATATAGCATAGTAGTTTCTAGTGATTGTATACTCGGGCTCTGAAAAATTGTTTCTTAGGAAAATTATCTGGATGACCCATAGCAATAAAGGTTTCTCTACATTCATTAAATGAGAGTTCTGCTAAGTCTTCAGGGTCATTGTTTCCGATCCTTGATGCTTCTCTAATGGATTCTTCTGACACTTCAATCATTTTTCATTGATATGAATCCTCTCAAAACTTTTCTCCTTCTTATGATTTTAACTGTTGCAGTAGTCAAAACTTCTGATCAGTCTGGAAAAAATGACTGGTTGGTAACACTTAGCATAACATACTTCGTCCTTAACAAAATCTGATCATTTCTTCATAGCCTGTAGCATCCCGAACATCTTCGTTTAGAAATGCTGCTACATTGTGTTTAGGCTCAAAATTTAATTCAGCCATCTGAAAGGATAAGACAAAAAGAATTAGACACTTAAGAATTTGCAAAATTGAATCAAATTGATATTTATAGAAATTTAAATGAATTATTATGTTTTAATTTTGTTAACCTAACTTGTACTTTGAAAATTTTCTAAGTGTTCAAGTATTCTGTCAAAAAACAAAATTCATTCAAGTTAGAGTGTAAATGATTTTAAATATATCAATTCATTAAATTTTCTCAAAAACAGATTAAAGAATGAATTTGTGATTAATTTTTCATTTTTATTAAAAATTCATGAATGTGACTGTTCATATTCAAGAACTTCGACTGATGAACATTAACACCATCATCAAGAACAATATTTAATGAGAATCAGATTTGATTATCACAATATGTTCAAAATCAAGTGTATATCATCAATCAATGTTCAATTTCAGTTAAACATTTTCATTAAAATCACTGATTTCAGACTTCAATCGAACTAGGGTTCATACGCCCCGTATAGTTATGAAATGCCCAATCAAATTCAAACTATAAACTTGAAATTGTATGAATTTGTTCATGAACTTACGTTTAGAATCTGAAAAACAAACTATCAATCGCAAGTATTGAACAAATAACACTCAGAAAGATGAACTGGTAAATCAAGGTGTTCGATAGTCGGGTGCAAGATCAGGGGATTTGAGAGTGAATGAGAAATCTGAAATCACAAGTGTTGTATTTATACTAAGTGTAAATTTTTAGGCGCATGAGCACTCTTTGTGCGCATAAGACTCAATTTTACACAAAGAATTTAGGCGTATTAGCACTGTTTGTACGCATGGGTTGATTTTTAGTATTTAGGCGCATGAGCATTGTTTGTGCGCATGAGGTACAGACGCATGGGTACTGTTCAGAAGCATAAGCACTGTTTAGGCACTTTTGCACTGTTCAGGCGCATGGGACTAACTGACACGCCAAACACTTGGTAATTTTTCACTTGAAACCAACTCTTGAAAGCCTGGTACTGTGTAGGCGTATGAGTATGGATGAAACGCCCAAAACTTAACAAAAATTTCAGACATATGACAACTGTTTAGGCGCATGAGGTTGTCTGAAAAGCCCAACACTTGTACAAATTTCTGAAAAATCATCATGCTCCTATTTTGGACTTTTGAACACTATTTAGGCACATGAGATTACTTCCATGAGTCAAACACTTGTAATTTTCAAATCTTTCACCTGAACACTGTTTAAATGCATTAGTACTGTTCATATACTAATTTTTAAAACAATTTGTCAAATTTTGACTTTCACCCAAAATTTACATAATTGACCCTCAATGTTGTACTTTTGACATTTAAAATTTTGACCTTTTTATTTTTGTTTTAATTTTTTTTTTTTTAAAAATTTCCCGTCATTTTAGTCTCTAATTTTAACAAAAAGTCTCATATTAAAATATTGCAAGAAGCTTTTACACTTTAAAATATTTTCTTCAGGTTTATTTTTACATTATATCAAACACATACATGCTTGAACTTTTTAGCTTCATCCTATCCATCCAAAACATTTAATTTTTGATTTTTCATATCTTGAAATTTGAAAATTTTCTTTTTAACACTTTTACTTTTGACTCCCCCTAAACTTTTAAGTTTAATAAAACTTAGAAGTTTCTTGAAAGTCACAGGAAGAACACACTAATCATTGTTAATATGCCCGCACACTATAAAAACATGCAAAAATCAAAATAAAAGCAGAATAAAATCCTATTATGTACAATTGAATCAAAATATGCAGTGAGATCATATCAGTTAAGATCAGCACATTAAAATAAAAGAAATTGGTGGATAGTCATAGACAGTGAATAAATCTGATCAAGTGTGTTCCAGGTTAGCATTTCTGCAGCAAAGGAGCACGAGATTTAAGGCAGAAAATGAGTGTTTTGCAAGGTACTCAGCACACTTACTTTTTAAACTCTGGATTGCTTAAGGTACGATTAGATATGACATTATGTAAGTCACATTTAGACTTAGAGAGCTCACCCTCATCAAGATATGCAAGAAATCACTTTTCTCAACTTGAAAACCTGACTATACTTTAACCAGATCTCATGTTTAGTTATGTACATTGGCATCTTTTTGCATCAGATGAGAATATCCAGGTCTGTAATGACTTACAACAAAGGATATCTCGTCACTTCAGGTCTATGATGACTCATAACAGAGAAGTGAATCGATGCGTTAAATTAATTAGAGCTCAATGGTTATTCATATCGCTACCAGGTGTGAGTTTGTGACTTTACAAGCAATCAATTTGAGAAGTCAACAATACTCATGGGTACTAAAATGGACAAACATGAATGCATGATTGATTTAGTTTGATCACAAGAGTTTACTTTTTCAGTATAATTACATGAGCTTACCTGCACATCATATCTGATCACGTCAGATTAGTCGTAAGCGAAGTATGCAACTGATCAAACTAATGTATATATCATTCTCACATATTGCAAAGACAGATTAATTCCTAAAAAATGAATTAAGAAAGAAAAACTCTATTTTGTAGTTTTTGTTTATATTTTTATCTTTTGATTTTTCAATTTTCTATTTTTGTATTTTGTTTGTTTTTCTATGAAAATGCACACACAATATACAATCAGGCAATTAACTCTGATAGTTTCTCTTGTTGTTTCCTATTCAGTTAAGGGAGGGTTCTGATCATTTTAAGTCTCAAGTAACTAAAATGCTCAAAAACTAGTTTTTACACATGGTTAATAAGACCAATTGACTCTACCAAATACTCAAACCTTCTGGTAAAAAGGCTTTTGTAAATAGTGTCCGCCAACTATTTTTCAGTTGCAATTTGATTAAACTGATTAAACCTTTTTCAGAGTTATCTCTGAGAAAATGATATCGAATCTCGATATGTTTTGTTTTAGAATGTTGGATAGGATTAGCTGTAATGAACATAACAGCAGTGTTATCAATGTAAATTGGAGTTTTAAAAAAATTGAACCCGTAATCCAATAGTTGGTTTTATAACCAAAGGATTTAAGAACATCCTGCTGATGCAGCAATGTACTCAGCTTCTGCTGTTGAAACTGAGACATTTGTTTGTTTCTTACATTGCCATGAGCCTAATCTGGGTGCTAAAAACTGACAACCACCCATAGTAGATTTATGATCTTGGCAACATCCCCCATAATCATTATCGTATATCCATGTAACTCGAATTTTCCTCATAAGGATACCATAACCCTTAAAGCGGTTTTCCTTTGAGATACCTGAATATTCGTTTAACAGAACTAAGTGAGATTCTTTGGGTCAGATTGATACCTGGCATAGACACAAACATCATACATTATATCAGGTCTAGATGCAGTAAGATACATCAAAGATCCAATCATTGATCTGTATAAAGTTTGGTCAGATTTTCCTTTAGAATCAGGTTCAATCTTGGAATTTACATCAGCTGGAGTTCTAATTAATTGACAATTTTTGCTGTTTAAATTTCTTCAAGAGTTTGTCAACGAACTTCTCTTGATTAATGAAAATTCCATCTGCAGATTGCTTGACTTGAAGTCCAAGAAAGAAATTTGTTTCTCCCATAGAACTCATTTGAAACTGAGGCTTCATGATTTCTTCGAATTCATCGCACAATTTTGGACTTGTAGAACCAAATATGATATCATTGACGTACACTTGTACACATAGGAGATCATCAGCATCCTTTTTTATGAACAAAGTTGGATCGATTTTCCCTCGCGTGTATCCATGTTGGATTAAGTGTTATGACAATGTTTCATACCAGATTCTAGGGGCTTGATGTAGTCCATACAAAGCTTTGCTAAGCTTGTACACACGATGTGGAAATTCTGAATCTTCAAAACCCGGAGGTTGCTTTACATACACATCATCGGTGATTGGTCCATACAAGAAAGCGCCTTTAACATCCATTTTGAACACCTTGAATTTCATGAATGAAGCATAAGCCAGGAAGACACGAATTGATTCAAGTCTTTCAACTGGAGCAAATACTTTATCATAATCTATTCCTTCTTCTTGGGTGTATCCTTGTGCAACGAGTCTCGCTTTATTTCTAATAAATATTCCTTGATCATTTGTTTTGTTTCTGAACAACCATCTTGTGCCTATGGCATTTTCTCCTTCAGGTAAATTCACAAGATTCCACACTTCTTGTTTGCGGAATTGCAATAATTCTTCTTGCATAGCCTCAATCCAACTATTGTCTTTCAACGCTTCGGTAACATTTTTAGGAACAATTTGAGAAAGAAAACACGAGTATAAGCAAAGATTTGCTTGTTTTGATTTACTTCTCGTCGTTCTCTCATTCAATAGACCTATAATCTGAGATGTTGGATGATTCTTGTGAATACGACATGTTGGAATCTCATTTCCTTGAACATGAACATCCAGATTGGTTTGGTTCAAGTTGGAAAGCTGATGCAATAGGTTCGACGAATGTGGATTGAAATTGGGAACTTGAGTCGGTGAGCTGATGAAGTAATCAAGATTACCCGTACCAACTACATCACTAGAAATAGATGAAGTTCCAGACTCAGGTTGTATAATTTCTATACCATCATTAGAATAGGCTGTGAAACATCTTGATCTTCTAAAACTGAATGATCTTCATCTTGATGAGATTGATCATTATTATTAAACCGAATTATTGAATCTTGACAAAAGAAAAAAATAGATAATCTGGGCTTGAGTCATCCATATCATCAAAATCTGAATCATAACTGAAAGAACGAGATTCCTTGAAGTTTCTTCTCACCTGTAGAATCAAGCAAGTTAGATTGATTAAACAAGTTAGATTGAAAAGAGTTTGACAATGAATCTAAATCAAAAACCAAGCTGGACCATTTGAAACTGATGGAAAAGAATTTTCAAGGAATTTAACATTGAATGTTCAAGTATACATTTGTCTAGAGTTATAAACTCGATAGGCTTTTGAAACAGATGAATATCCAACGAAAAATCCTTCATCAGATTTTGAATCAAATTTCCTAGATGATCACTTGAATTAAAATCAAAACTAGACAACAAAAGATTTAAAAAAATCTATATTTGGTTTCCTGCCAAACATCAACTCATAAGGAGTTTTTAGTTTGTTCTTTCACAATTAAAGTACGATTCTGTACGAAACACGCAGTAGATATGGCTTCATCCCAGACAGTGATAGGAATTTTCGCATCTGCTAACATGGATCGTGCAGCCTCAATCAAAGTTCTGTTTTTCCTTTCAGCAACTCCATTTTGTTTAGGAGTTCTAGGAGCACTGAACTGATGATCAATTCCTTTTTCTGCACAAAACATATCAATAGTTACATTTTAAATTTCGTTACATTATCACTTCTTATTATTTTTACTTTTGTTCTAATTGATTTTCAACTTTTATGATGAATTTTTTTAATATTCAGCCGTTTCAGATTGGCATTCAAAAGAAAACCCATAAAAATCTGTGAAGTCATCAATGATAACTAAACAATAAGATTTTCTTCGAATACTGTTCACATTTGTTGGTCCAAAAAGGTCCTATGTAACATCTAGAGAGGTTTGGAATTTGAGTTTATTTGCTTGGGCTTATAAGACTCTCTGTGTTGCTTCCCCTTTAAACATGCTGAGCAGAGATCAGTAGTGGCAAACTTCTTTGATGGAAGGCCAATAACATGATTTCCCGCTACAAGCTTGTTCATATTCTTGAAGTTGGAATGCCCGAGAAGTCTATGGCAAAAGCTGACTTTGTCATTTGATGCTTGAGCAATAAGGCAAGTTGTTTTTGTAGATGGATCAACTTGAGACATATCTAGCTTGTATACATCTCGATCCCTAACAGCTTTAACAACCACCAGTCTTTGCTAATTTGAAAACCTGGCTTCAAAATGCAACAGAAAGAATCATAAAAAAGAACAGATATGATTTATCACAAATTGGGAAAACGCTTAACAAATTCAAGTTCAACTGTGAGTAGTAGTTGACTTTATCAAGCTTATTATCCTGGTGGATACTGTTCCCGCCTGTGATTTTTCCTCCTGCATCACACACGACGACGTGTACCATCTTTTAACTTAAATTCTTGAGTTAGGCATGATTGCCTGCATGTGCGGCTACACCCACCACCACTACAATATGTGTTGATAGTGTCTTCTCGTGATAGTACCTGCAAGACAAAGAAAATTAAGTGAGTTATCGACCCAAGCCGAGATGGTCTTGGGTTTGCCAAACTTATCAACAATGGTAAATTGTTTGAAATGGAGTTTATTACATCAGGCTGTTTTTTAATGAATTTACCAATTCTATTATTCACAAATTTTGATCATTATTATGAAAATTCATACCATTTGAATGATAAATTTTGAAAAAATTTTATTTCCAAAATTTTATCATTCATTCTCACAGACCTTGGAATGAATTGATCTTGAATGTATTGTTTTGGTCTCACAGAGTCATTCTTTTGAAAGATCTCAATCCTAAGGAAGGTTGTTAGTTAATCTTTGAAAACTAACAGTTTGATTTCTTTTAAACTGAGGATTAACATAGCCTTTGCTCAATTATGTATTTGCAAATCCTTTCCTGGCGAACTCTTTCTAAAGTAATAATTTTCTGTATTGTGAGTCCTGTCATCATAGAAGGTACAATACTTATTAAAGTAACAATCTGCTATGAGTGATTTCTCATATCACATATGTGACAGTACTTGTTAAAAAAACATTCGCAGTCTTATGATTATACATATCATAAATTTCACAGTACTTTTGTGGTTTCTAACAAATGTTTATTAACTTTGATGTTGACACAAGTTTGATCCTGTTTAGATTTAGGCATCGAAAAGTTAATCTTTTTTTTTTGATTTTACAAATTTTGTTTGGTTTGACAATTTGTTCTTTGTATATTTGGTTTTGACTTTGTACAAACTGCATTCTTAGATCCTTAGAAACAAATTGTTTAACGACAGTGGAAGACTTCGAATCTGAACTTGTTTTCATATCAGAGTTTGATTTGTTCTTTGGAGTTTGTTTAACTTCTTGAATTAAGTTTATATTCAAAGTACCAGCAGACACAAATTTAATTGGTTTAAATTGAGTTGCTTGATTTGTTGTTTTTGTCTGATTTTCTTGACTCTTATTTTGATCAGTTTTAGCTTAAGTCATTTTCTTCTTCTTCTTGGTTTCTTGATTTGTGGAACTTTATTTTTATTGAGATTGAACATCTTCAGGTGAAGATTCTTTTTCAGTTTCTTTCTCTTTCTAATCTTTTTTTCCATTTAATAAACTCTGGATTATTAAACCATAAGAGTTTGAATCTTCTGATGTTCCTTCTTCTTGTTTTGCTTTATCTTTGTTTTTGGAATTTTGTTTATTATTTTTAATGATCACTTTTTCCAAAACAGATTCTTTGGGAACAAATATTTTCTTACTTTTCGGTCGTGGTTCATATGATTTTACTTTTACAGGAAGACTGTTTTTGATCTTTTCAGGATCTTTTTCTTCAAAGATTTCAACATTGGTTTTCTCTTCTTCACTATTAGAAATCTTGTTGTTTTTGTTTTGGAAAGATTTAAGTTTAGCTTTATTTTCAGGAGAATGATCATACGTGTTGAAGTTCTCTGGTAAAGTGTTTGTTATAGATTCAGGTATTGGTTCGTGTGTAAAACCTAAGCCTACTTTTTGTTTGCCCTTCTGTTCACTTACCAGTTGTTCCATTTGTTTTTAGAACTTTTGACTTTTGTAAGATCAACTTGTGTAGCAGCATGTGCTATTTTCTCCTCTTCCAAGTTCTTAGTCATTTCTTCAAGTTATTGAAAACAATTTCTAGTTCTTTTAAAGTTTTGTTCCATGAAGTTTGTTGAGAAATGATCTTTCATTTGATATTTTGTGGTCATTTTTAAGTTTATTATGCATTAATTCCTCTTGCTTGAGCTTTTCACAAATTTTGTATGAGTAAGTTCGGTAATATTCTACATGTTCAAGCAAGATTTGGTGCTTAGTTTTTCTCTTACTTCAGCTGGTATTTCAGGATATTGGTGTGAGTAGTCTCAGAGTTAGAAAATAAAATTTCAAACTTTGGTTGATCTGACTGTGCCATTAATGCAACTTCTTCTGAATCCTCTTTAGGATCAGATTTATCACTCCAGTCATACTCTTCTTCTTCATTTTCAGAGTCATCTTCAACCTTTGGATCACTGTCTTCTGACCAGTCTTCACCTTGAACCTCTGTAATAAGAGATAAATAGAGGTAAGTCAGTTGTAAACTGCTCTGCATACGCACTCCAGTCATATCCATCCTTGATGCTCATGACAAGAGCTTTCTTAGGCTCTTTAGAAGACTTAGATTCATCTTTAAGTTCAGGCATTGGTAGACTTTGATATGGCTTTGGAATGTCTTCTGAGACGTGTTGTGGATATCTTTGATTGCTTGAACTAGCTTGACCATTCCCTTCTTTGTTTCGGGAGCTTTGCATTCTCGTGAGAAGTGGCCATAGCTATTGCAGTTGAAATACCTTGACTTAGATTTGTCAAATCCAACAGTCTTG
Source organism: Flaveria sonorensis (assembly GCA_025506505.1). Lineage (NCBI taxonomy): Eukaryota > Viridiplantae > Streptophyta > Magnoliopsida > Asterales > Asteraceae > Flaveria > Flaveria sonorensis. Next base: position 13,684,809 of record CM046432.1, read on the forward strand.
TTAGCACTTGGCTTGTAGTTCCTGTTGACATAAGAATGTTTCTGGGTTCTATATGCAATCATCACCATTGCCAGTTTAAGTCAGTCCATCTCTCTACATCGTCTGGATCCATCTCGAATAAATCCTGCAAAACAAGATCTAATTGTGATAAATGACTACCTTGATAAGCTGAAAATAGCCATAAAAGCAGTAAAAGCAGTTTGGACTCCTCATCCTGTAATAGGATGTTAATAACATCTTTAAATTTGCTAGTTTTAGCAGAGTTAGAAGATGGAGTCTCAGTTTGAGGTTTAGAGTTTTGAGGTTTGGGAGGAGACTGAGGTTGTGGTTGAAGCACTTGTATATGAATAATCTGTAAAGAACCCTGCTCCAACAAACAAATCACCCTCTTCTTCTAGTAAATTCTCATTCTTTGCCATAAAGGCATTCTCCACTGCGCTAGCTGGAGATGCAACATATTTGTACTGAGACATTGATGCTTCTCTATCATTGTTTCTTGAGCTTTCATCAATCTCAACTGACTCAATTTTGCAATCAATAGATCAAGATCCATAGGGAATTTTTCAGTGTACTTCAACAATGTCACTTTTTGTTTCCATGAGGATGGAAGAGCATTGAGAAGTCTGAAATTTAGATCTTTGAGATCATTTTTGATGCCAGCAGTTGACATCTCAGTTGGAAGTTGCACAAATCTATTCATCATTTGGTTTATAGTTTTACCAGATAAATGCTCAAACAGCTCTAACTGCCTCTTCAGTTTCTGCTTCTTGAGATCTTAAATCTCCTTACCACCTTCACATATTATCTTCAAAGCTTTATAAATAGTATATCCAGTTTGATATCCATCAAGTCTAGTTAAGACTTCTAGTGGTAATCCTTTACACATCAATGAATATGCTTTAATGTCATTCTTTACTTTTCTTAGATCATCAACTTGTAATTCATCTTTAGGATAAGGTTCTGGAGAGTCTTTTGTGTAGACAAAACCTCTATCAGGACCATCTGATGTAATTGGGATATGAGGTCCTTTTTGTATTGACTTCCACAAGTCAGTGTTAATAGAATTAAGATGATGTTTCAATCTAAGAGACCAGTTCTTAAAATCAGCTCTATCCTTCAACTTAGGAACTCTGTTATCAGAATCTTCAGATTTGACCATTTTGATTTTTTTGCTTTTAAGAAAAAGATTTTGAGTTTTTGAATTAAAAACTATGAATTGAAAATATTTTTGGATTTTTTTTTAAATTTTAAAAAATTTCTAAGTGTTGAGTTGATGCGCTGCAGGACCGGGTAAGGGTACTTAACACTTAGTTTCACACTGAGGAGAGATATTAGATCATTTAACAATTCTAATAGGGAACTGGTAACTAGAGACAGATGATACTAAGAACACAAGTAAATTAAAGAGACAGAACTAAGAACAACACAAGAAAACAAGATTGGTTTTCGAGGATGTTGTGTATTGATCTCAAGTTCTTTTACAAGTGTTACAAAGCATTAAGAAATTACAAGGACCTGAGACACTTTTATACTACAACCTAAAACTTTCACTTACATGTAAAGATAGTTGGGATTTGACTAATCTAGACAACAAGATCAATCTACAGTCAAAAGGCAGATTGCCTTTTGACTAGTGACTATGACATGCCATAGCTCACTGACTTTTCCTAATACAAAAAGTCTACAGAAAAAAGTAAGGTAAGTTACAGACAAAGACCATTCCTACTTTTTGATAAAGCATGGAAGTTTCACCAACTTGTGTAAAGTAGGTGAACTACCAAAGCAGGCAGCAGAGAGTGTGTCAGCTTTATCAAAAGTTGATTCAGAGAAAGCATATTTTCTTTGTCCTCTGAAGAAATCAGTCTTTACAGCTTTAGAAGACTTTCTCTCTGAAGCTTCGGAAGATTTCATCTTTGGCTTCGGAAGATGCTGGTCTTTGGCTTCGAAAGATTTCACACTTAGAATATTTTCTGTTTGAGTGTGAAACTTCTGAAGTAACTCCTCTGAACTGTTATCTTCGGAAGATCTTACACTAGACATTTGAGAGTGTAAGACTTCTAAAGCTAGTTCATCTTTGTTCCTTAGTGCATGCATGGAAGACTTGGTTGTTCTGGCTTATTGTTGCATCAGCCTCATAATCTTCAGATGATCTTACAAACTCCCCCTAGGCTGATGCTACCAAACAGAGAAGTTCTTCAGATTTTGATAGTCCACATTAGGACCTCAGCATACCTTTCTCATCATTAGGTCTAGATCCTTCAGACTAACATAGAACTTCTTATGTCAAGAGATCATGCAGAGGATATTGAGCATGTCTTCTGAGGAATGGACAGCATGCCTTCCTGATCTCTTATGACATACCATATGTCTGATCTTCATCATAAGACCATGACATAATAGTCTTCTAACAGCAAGAGGCTCTACTATGATTGGAGTTTGTTGAGAGACTCTTCATGCACTCCCTCAGGATGCTCTGACTCATCCTGAGGGTGGGAGTGGGATGCCTTTCTTCTTTTTCTCTTTGAGGTTGATCTTCTGGCCATCCTTTTCTTCTCCTTGATGATTTTAGCTGAGGGGACTGGTCTTGAGTACCAGGTTGTTCAGTTGAGTCCCCCTCAGTTGGGATCTCCTCTCTCATAGGTTCAGAAAGAGAGAGAGGAGGACCCTGCTGTGGATCAAAGATGAAGTTGGCTGAGATACAGCTCCAGGTTCAGGTTGTGTTGTCTCAGTGGGTTCAACCTTCACCTCAACTTCAGGTTGAGCTGGACTTGGTGGAGAATGCAAGTCCACCAGCTCTCCCTTCTTTATCTTCTGCTTGATTACCCTGATATGCTCATCCATTATGGATAGAGACATAGGGCCAAGCCTCCTTCCGGAGAATCCATACAGCTTCAAGAAGCTCATCATCCTTTGCTGTCAGCAGACTACTTTTGGCTTTTATGGATGATGGCCCTTGACTTGCAGCTTCCCTTAATCTTTTCTTTTGCTTGTTTCTCTTTTAACTTTTCTTCCATCTGCTTATTGTATTCAAACAATATGTATTCAGATGGTAAGGGAAGAAGTGCATCTGCCTGATAGAGACCTGTAGCACTCAGGTATCTGATCATCTTTAGTCTTTTCTTCAGTTGCTACCTGAGGTTGTTTAGTGGCCACAGTCTATGGCTCAGGACTTCTTGAACTAGGGAGAGGACAGGAATGTTCTTGTAGAGTCTTTCAGCTCATTTCTTCCTTGTGCCTAAGGAGCAAGCTACATCCTCTGCTTCCTTCCTATCCTTTGACAACTCTATGTCAGCCAGTTTATTCAATTCATCTAAGGAAAGAGATGAGTTCATCAACATTATAGTTTCTGGTTCCAGGTAGAGTCATTTTCCTTTGCCTTTGTCACCACAGGCTTTAGTGACTCAGGCTGGAGAGAGCTTTGCTTTCATTGCTTGGTTTCAGCTATCATGCTTTTGCCAAGAGAGGTTGTGAAACACCATCACCAGCTGGTGTTTATTGAGGGTAATGGGTGTAGAGGGAGATCCTGTCTCAAGGTTCACAGGTTCACCTCTGGGCCTTCAGTCAAGGTTTTCCCTTTGAAGCTAATCTCCGGGTCTACCTCAACATTCAGTTGACCAAAGATCTCACCTGCTAGCCTCTCTATATATTTTTTTATCTCAATTTAAACTCCTCTAGCACCCTGTCTTGGATTCTTTCTGCCAATTTTGCTGCTTGTCTGTTATTGCTTGGGTTGACAAGTGGCAGATCTACCAAGTTGATGCTCTCATAGAAACTCAGGTGTGAAATGTTGAGAACTTCTAGTTGACCCTGAGCTCTAGAGATCACAAGAGCTCTCCTATTGCTATCATACCCCCAACCCCAGATTGGGTTCTCAGAAGGGGCAGACATTGCTCTTGGTATTCCCTCCTCAAACAGTTGTTGGATGAGCAAGTTCAGATCACTTTCCAGAGGAGGTTGCTGAGTATGAACAACTGTAAGAGAGGATGGTGATTCCTCTATGTCCATACTCTGGGAAGAACTCCCAGGTTCTGTGATTGTCAAATTTCCTCCCCTTTTTGGTAGCATCACCCTCTTGCATAGGTGAGCTGGGAGATTGATCCATGACATCCACAGGTTCTTGTGGACCTGGATGAGTTGTCCTCATGGGTCTCTCAGCCAACTTGCCCTTGATCGGTGATCTCAAGTTGCTGGTTTGACCCCTCTTCTGTAAGATAGTCACCTAGATTCCAGGTGAGCTATCTTTGAAACAAAATAGGTGCAAAGATGTGACAGTTTGTGCACCTTTTGTTGCAGACTCCCTCATCTTCAGATGAAGAATCATTGGGGGATGAGAGAATTTGACCTAAGTCTTCTTCCTCACCACCAGCATAGGTTTCCTTGGCTGTTGGATTTCCCTTGCCTAATGACAACTTCCGAGAAGTGTCAAGAGGCTGGTTGCCATGGTTAGGTCCTAGAATGTTATCACTTGCAAAGGTGATAGCCTCTGCCATATGGATTTCCTGAATAAGTTTAGGACTATCCACCTCAGTAGGGGTTGCTGATGGGCTGAGAGTGGGGAGCAGGAGTACTCATCTCTCCTTGAGTGTGGGAAGAGAGAGAGACTCATGGTACTCACTGAAGCCCAAATCTTCATCAGAATAGAAGTCAAGGCTGGAATGGGGTGGTTTAGATCGAGAGGTTGGGATGGTAGCTTTCCCCAGAAGGTTGATCACTAGAGTGTTGAGACTCAGAGTGATGGCTTAAGGCTTGTTGTGGGTTATGAGCTTATCAGGCTGAGCATGAGGAACCTCAGCACTGATTGGTTGAAAGATGGGAGTGGTCTGCTCCTCAGGGGAAGTGGGAGCTCGAGATTCCACTTCCTCTTGTATGGGTTCTGATATGGGGGCCTGCACATGCTCAGTAGCAAGTGCAGGGGTTCGTTGGGATTTTTCTTTGTAGGTGATGGTGATGGTAGGCTGTGTTTGAGGAGGTTGAGAGGTGGAGGGTGTTGGTTCAACACTAGCTGGTGCTGCTAGGTTTTCACCCTGAGCAATGAGCTCAAACATTTTTAGGACAAGGGTGTTTCTACCCAGAGAAGCCACAGTTGGCTTTTTCAAGATTTTGAAATGCCGGGCCTCATTTGTCCTATTTTAAGAATATTACCTGTTCCCCTCAACTGTGGTCCCAACTCACAGTTGAGAATGTGTTGAACATACCTAGGGAACATGTAGTACTCTAAGGAGTCCAAGTTTGCAAGTAAATTAGTATATACAAACTGAGAGTACCTGAACTTGACCCTTGTACCATCCCATGGACTATAAAAGGAGGTCTTCTGGAACTTGATCCCATCCTCCATGCTTGTTAGAAAGGCTGTGAATGACGACATGGAGGAGGTATTTCCATTGAGATGAGACCTTCCCCTTCCTGAAGGTTTTGACTGAGAAGTCACCTTCATAGCCCATCTGCTGAAAGAGTGGTTGATAGCAGATTTGGAAAGGACAGCTCACCTGCTTCATCATCCAGCTGCAAATGGGTGTTTATGATGGCTGGAGTGATGAAATTGTCCTCCCTGCACTGTAGCAGACAGTGCCTTCTCCCATCCATGGTGACCTCTTGACAGGTCCTCCAGAACTCAAGCAACTGATCCTCATAGAGAGGAGGATCAATTGTAAGGAGGTGAAGTAGTGCGACGAAGAAAGGTACCTACACACATCTGAGAAGCTTGGATCCTTTCAGAGTGTAACAGGGCAACTGATTGTGTTGCCTGTGTAGGTGCATGGAAAAATCAGGGTCGTTGCGACGATCAATGTTGGCCATTTGAAGAAGCTTTTGCAGTGAAGAAAGGAAGAAGAAGATGAAATTTGGGTGTAAATTTAGGGTAAGGATCAGTGAGAGTTGGGAGACGAAATAGAACCGTTTGGATGATATATGTCGTGGATTTGAGACAAAGTTATGACAAAAAGATAAACTTTGAAATCCGCAAGTGGGTCCTACTTCTGAAAAAGTACGCCTAAAAAGTTAGTTTTCTTGGAAGTTGTAAAACTTTCGAAGGCAATTTTGGCTTCAGAAGCTTTGCAGCAAAGCTTCCGAAGGCAAGTTTTGCTTCGGAAGATATTTCAAAGAATTTTGAAAATTTGGCTTCGGAAGAAGTGAACAAGTTTTCGAGACTTAGTTGCTTTCGGAAGATATTTGTTCTTTGAATACATTTAAGTGCTTATATACAAATTTAATCTTCGGAAGATACTCCAAGAATTTCTTCCGAAGGTAAATCCTAGATAAGCTGTTAAATGATTTAAAGACATAAATTTCTTCCGAAGGCAATTTGAGTTCTTCCGAAGGTAAATTTTCATAAATCTGAGGAATATCAGTTAAAAGTTAGTTTTCTTCCAAAGAGAACTGGGCTTATAAGGTGATCTAATAGACAACTTAGGACACACAGTTTTAGGAAATAAAGTTGATTAAGTTATTAAGGAAAATCTATTCAAAGTTAATCATCAAAATAGCTGATATAAGATATTTAAATCTCTGTTCAACAAATGGCTTTATGAACAGATCAGCATATTATTCATTTGCGTTAACTTTGATTAGTTTGATCAATCCCTTTTCAAAATTATCCCTAATCAGATGATACCTGATGTTGATTTGGTTGGTCCTTGAGTGCTGCACAGGATTTTCTATAATGGAGATGGCACTGTTGTTGTCTATGTGGATGGGAGTCTCCTTGAAGTTGAACCCATAGTCTAGCATCTGATTCTAAATCCAGAGCACTTGAGCATAGCAGCTTGCAGCAGCAATGTATTCAGTTTCAGTTGATACAGACACACAGGATTGCTTCTTGCATTGCCAAGAGACTATCCTTCCACCAAGGAATTGACATCCCCCAGATGTGGACTTTACAGTCATATTGCAGCCACCATAATCACTATCTGTATAAGCATATAGATTAAAGTCTAAATTCTTTGGATACCAAAGGCCTAGATTTGGAGCACCTTTAAGGTATCTGAGAATCCTTTTGATAGTGATTTGGTGTGACATCTTGGTGTTGGCTTGATATCTTGCACATATACATGTGGCAAACATAATATCAGGCCTGCTAGCAGTAAGGTACATAAGTGACCCAATCATAGCCTTATAGAGATGTTCATCAACAAACTCCCCCTCAAGATCAGGACCAAGGGAGTGGTTTCTGGCTATGGGTGTCTTTGCAGCCTTACAGTCAATCATCTTGAATCTTGTAAGTATGTCCTGTACATACTTTGACTGACTAATGAAGATGCCATCTTCAACCTGATTCACTTGAATTCCTAGAAAGAAACTGAGTTCCCCCATGGCACTCATTTCAAATCTATTCTTCATCACATCTCAAAGCCTTTGCAGAGCTTTGGATTAGTTATTTAGTTGTTTTACATAATTTATTGTTCATGTCTGATATACACATATGTAAAATAACTCAAGTATCACCAGATTTAATTCACATTTATGTAAATCAATAGTTTTATGGTTCTGAAAATAAAAAGTAGTTTTGTAATGATCCTAACCCTATGTATACATATATATACACGTATGTATATATATATATATGTACATATACGTATATATATACGTATATAGGTATATATATACGTATATATATATACACACACACGAACTCGTAGTGTGGGGTTATAACCTTCACTCAATCGATTTGCGACCTTGTGTGCTTGAACCACTCGATTTTGACTTGATCTCGTTTCTTTCACATTATTGACTGTCTATTGACCCGTTGACCGGGTGTAACCGTAGTTGACCTGAACCTGTTTGGTCTCAAAACACACTTATAACCCCAAATCAAGTCTTACAGACATCAACATCACTATGACACGAACTATTACCGCCACCTACTATCGCCGTCGTCAATTGTTTGGCAAAAAAACGCCACCATTACAACCAACAACCACCGTCTAACCACCTGAACCACCACCACAACCGCATGAAACCGCCACCATTATCGCCGCGCAAGGCTACCGACTCCAACCCCTTAAACTTCCAACACCGCCCTCGTAGGCGGCTGTCCTTCTCCCCACCACTAAGTAATGGTAAGATCAGACAAAATAAATGGAGTGCAAAAACAATCACCTCCATAACAACACTAACCTCAATCCCTCAACACCACTACAAATTAGGAAAATTCAACACCACCATTGGTTTTGGCGCGACGAGAGGAGTTGGTGTGGCTGGTTCCCTCGCCAGAGTAATTACCGACACCGCGACTTGAGTGTTTCAAGAATTTAAGTGAAATAAGGACGAGTAGCGTCATGAGTGTTACAAGAATTTAAGTGAAATAAGTTATGAATGTTACTAGTAATTATTCAGATCTCCTGTGATGAATCTAAATCTAGGAATTATTACACGGTCATAAATGTTTAGGTTCTATATGGATTGATACCAGATGCATGCGTTTAGACGGTGAGTAAGATCTTGACGTTGTACAATTCACCATAAGGAATATAGTTAGAACGTGGGTATCACATGTATTGATAAGGTAGCTATCGTTATATATTTCATGAGGTTCAAAATGAACGAGTAGAGTTATTGCTGACAAGTCTAGATGCATATGCCCAGATGATATAGTTGAGGAATCGATTCTAACCCCTCATAGTTTAGTGTCTGTCGTGATCAAATGAATAAGTGACCTTATGATTTTGAATTATAATTTATCAATGATTCAAGCTAGCGGGTCGACAAGGATTTAGAGTCTTATATGTCTAGGCAATGGTTAATATCTAAACAAGATCTTTAGCTTAGATTAACAAAGAAACAAATAAGAGTTTCAAAGTCAGTCGTATGGGTCTTTCTCTTACGTACCCATCATTCACATATGTACAATTAGTGATTTTGAATGGTCTTACAATAGGACATTCTTACTGGCATCAAGTATATTAGTACCTTCATAGATAATAGATTTAACCGAGTTGACTAATGTTCAATACATTAGGGTATGAAACATCTTATACTCTAATAATGATGGTTTGAAAGGAGTTGATCGTAATTGCTTTCATAGCAATGTAACGAGCTTTCATAGCGAAGTTTATATACTGGTAGCAATATCATATAATGATGATAATAATATAGAAATGTCTTTTAAAAGGGCTTGTTGGTGGAGATAGATATGTATCCAAGTAGAGGTGAAAGGTAGGAATAAGAACGTAAAGAGTTCAATCATTCAATCTTACTTATTGTCGAGAAGGCTGAATCTACATGGCATTCCTATATAGCCTGATCAACACCATTTCGTTGTATGTATACCATAACTTATAGAATTGGTAAGCGGTAGTTTATAGCCTTATCTCCATGCTTGTTTACAATTTAGTTAAATCCAGTTAACATCAAGCATGGGCCATATACTTTACCAATAGAAATAGGTGTTCTCTCAACCTGTACTTGGTGACTATGAATACTAAAGCCTAGAGGCACTAAATAATTTGCTCAAACATACAAGCTATGCCAAGAAGACGTTCAACTTCTTTGATTGCATATGGTGTGCACCATATCTCTTAAGATAATCATCCAATTTCTACTAAGGACTTCTTAATTTGATCGACCTTTTAGAAGACTTAATCTTATATTTGGTCGCGCCACTATAATCCATGTCTTGATATGGAATGGGTTGTTTCTGATCGATCAATTTCCTCAATTGTGAATCGAGTAATCTCAAAGATGGGTGACATTGGATTTTTACCTTCAATTCTAGAGGAGGACGTCAGAGTTCTATTCTATCAGAATTCAAAAAGAAGATGAGAACGGTTTCTTATCTTAACGTTGGGTTATCACCATACAATTCCTCTTTTATCTAACTAGGCTTTCGTGATCTTGTTAAAGTAAAACAGCTGGGGATAATTCCTGCGAATGAAATCTCGATGTTCTTAGCCATTGCTTCTTTAAAGCATTCTTTTAGAGCCATAAGGTCTTCCAATGTAGATTAAATTCTCTGCCATTTAAGTTTTCGATCAGCGTTAACTGATGCATGGTAGATTTTAGAATTTTTGTACGACTTCATGCTCATGTTCCAGTCTGTTCCCTGAATTAAGATGTCATGAGAAATGAACTTGTGGATACAAGCTAGTCTCTAATGTAGAACGATTAAAAATATGCTACAATTAGGTTTGCTTGCGGTATAATAGCAGTTTCAATATTGATGGTTTAGACAAATTTCATGATTGCTAAAGTGTTGTCTTCCAAGAGTTTGCATCTTCATGTCAAAGTTGAGAAGCTGTTTCCCTACAGCAAATTAGTCCAACACTTCGACTTAAGTTTTAAAGGATTAAGAGTACAAGATGCGAGGATATAAAATAGTAAATCTGGAATTAAAAAGGAGTATATAATGGGATCTAAAGATTGAAAAAATGAAGTTAAAGAATTGGAAAACTTCTAATCAATGTTACCATTATCTTGGTAATTCCAAACCGAAATTGTTGGATCGTTTAATTCAAAATGTATGGGAAATGAAAGGTGATTATTATTAGACACCCCCGGTAGCTTGCCACTTTTAGACGCTGAAGTGGGATAATTCTAATAGAGAAACACAATAGATGAATAGAAGGAAAATTGATTGATTCAATAGAAGGAGATGAGAGTTTTAGAGAAGAATGGATGAGGGGACAGAGATCTAACAAACTTTCATAAACAATTTCATACCCCCCATCACAATCGCATGACCATATAAAAACATAAAATAATTAATTAAATACCCTGCACTATTTCCTCATGTTAACTTGTAGACCTTTAACTTTGTAGGTAATATTCTTTCTTTCACCTCTTTTGACTTGGGCTGGATTTGTTGACTCTGGACTGGGCTCTTGGATTGCTGCTGATCCAACTGTGTACACAACATTACCTCCCCCTTTGAAATCCACCTTTTCCTCAAAGTGAAAGGCTGGAAAAGATTATCCCAATGTAGTTTCGTCTTCCCACGTAGCGTCGGTGATAGGTAAGTCCTTCCACTGTATCAAGTACTGTCGGACAAAATTGGTGCCACAAAGAAGGTGCGTTGATCTAAGTTATATGCGGGTTGTAAATGGATGGTGGAAGAAGAGTCCACTAAATGAAGGGGGAGTGATTTGTTAAGTCGGGGTGCTGGTGCATTTGCGTAGCATAGAAACATGGAAGACATTGAGGATCTTTGCTTCCGGTGGTAATTGAAGCTTGTACGTAACCGAACCAACACATTCCGAAATTTTTTAAGGGCCAAAAAATCGACGACTGAGCTTGTAATGGGGTTAAAGGCCGGACTGAATGTTGTCTAAAGGGTTGTATCTTAATGAAGACCCAATCACCAACATTAAACTGTACATCGCGGCGGTTAGAATCAGCATAGGATTTCATTCGAGCTTAAGCCCGAAGTAGGTTGCCTTTAAGCGTGGTTAGAACCTCATCGTGATCCAGCAGTTGAGATTCCACCAACACATTAGAAGTCGTGCCCCTTATAAAGCTAGTCAAATTAGGAGGTTTCCGACCATAGACAACCTCAAACAGCTTCATTTGAGCTGTGGATTAGAAGGAGGTATTTATACCAATATTCATCCCAAGGGACTTGAACCAATCCTTTGGACGGTCCATCACATAGCACCGTAAGTACATTTCAACACATTTGTTATGGACTTCGGTTTGGCCATCGGACTGTGGGTGGTACATGGTGCTAAAGGACAAAGTAGTGCCTTGTAAACGATGGAGCTCCTTCCAAAAGTTAGCCATGAAACGAGGATTACAATCCATGACAATGTCAATAGGCACCCCATGTAAGCGAAAGAATTCTTGCACGAAGATAGTTGCAACAGATAAGCTCGTAACGGAAGAAGAACGACCAACAAAATGAGCATATTTTGATAATCTATCAACAATCACCAAAATGATAGAGTAGCCATGTGAAAGAGCCAACCCGATTATGAAATCCATTGCTATGTGATCAAAAATGAGAGATGGAATTGGTAAAGGTTGTAACAAACCCTTGGGTAGCAATGATAAAGATTTAACATGTTGACAAATTTGGCAATGAGCAATAAAGTTCTTAACATCATTTCGCATGTTCTTCCAAAAGAAAGAAGAAGATAGGCGGTGGTAGGTGCTAGTGACACCTGAGTGACCCCCTCTGGTAGATCCCTGAAATTCTATCAAAAGTTGTGGCTTTAAGTCTGAATCATCTGGTATCATTAGTCTACCCCGGAATTATAGGAACCCATTGTGAATCTGATAGGTCGAATACTGTAGTGGATCACGTGTCACAACCAAAAACAATTGCTGGAGTGTCGGGTCCTGTTGAAGATTATGCTGAAGGACTTGAAGGAAGGAAGTGTACTGACTAGAGAAAGTCATCAAGTGTGAAGAAAAAACATGATATAAGGCATCCGCAGCTGTGTTAAATTTTCTTAGCTGATATAAAATATCAAACTCATACCCCAACAATTTACCCAACCATTTTTATTGATCCGGAGTTTGAATAATCTGATCTTGTAAGTTCTTCAAAGATTGCTGGTCCGTAATGATCTGGAATTTTCTGCCCAAAACGTATTGACACCATTTAGCGACTGCCTGAGTAATAGCAAACATTTCGCGTTGGTACGCCGACGCTTGTTGCATACGGGGGCTTAATTTAAGGTTGTAATAAGCAATAAGCTTGTTGCATACCCGATGCATCTGATTTAACCTTGAAAGGTTTAGAGAAATCTGGCAACCGAAGGACCGGTATGGAACTAAGAAGCTGTTTGAGCTTGAGGAATGCCTCCTCTTAAAGAGAAGTCCATAAAAATTTGGGTTTTTATAGCATATCTGATAATAGAGTCGTAATGGATGCATAATGATGTATAAAACAACGATAATACCCTGATAACCCAAGGAAACTTTGTACATCCTTTAAGGTCATAGGGGTTGGCCAATCCCGGATACATGCAATCTTGTCCAGATCCACCGCAACCCCCTTGGCTGAAATCACATGGCCCAAATATCCCATAGTGGTCTGTCCGAAAAGACACTTAGCCAATTTAGCCACCAAATTGTTATCAATAAGAGATTGAAATACCAATTGAAGATGTGACAAATGCTTGGTCCATGTGGGACTATAGATTAAGATGTCATCAAAAAATACCAGGACAAATTTCTGGAGAAACGGCCGGAAGATATCATTCATCAACCGTTGGAAGGTTGAAGGAGCATTAGTAAGCCTGAATGGCATCTCTAAAAATTCATAATGCCCATTATGAGTACGAAAATCCGTTTTAGTTATAGCGCCCTCTTGAAGACAGATTTGATGGTATCCAGATAATAAATCTAGTTTGGAAAAATATACGGCTCCATGTAACTCATCAAATAATTCAACTATAGTGGGAATAGGAAACCAATGCGGAATAGTGATGGCATTTAAAGCCCGGAATCTACAAAAAGCACCATGTTTCATCCTTTTTACGAACTAGCAAAACCGGGGATGAGAATGGGCTACAACTAGGGCAGATAATACCTTGGTTCAACATGTCCTGAACCAGTCGTTCCACTTCTTGCTTTTTAAAATGTGGGTACCGATAACGGTGGACTGCCACGGGAGCAGAATCTGGAAGCAATGTGATGTCATAGTCCTGAAGTCGGGTCGGTGGTAGACCTGTGGGTGGTTGAAAAACCTGGGTGAATTCCGTTAATAGCTCCTGAATGTCCGACGGTTGTGTCGACGGAGTTGGACTCTAGGGTGGTAATAAGGTGAGATGAAAATAATGATCGATGGCAGCATTGGAAGCCAACTTTTTTAACCATGAAACTGAATAGGTTCAGCCATCGAGGTGGTTTCACCTTTGCCAAATCACCCGGTTATCTCGCAAATTGAACTCAAAAGTTGCTACAGCATAGTCTGTTAGAACCGAGCCCAAAGTGGATAACCAAGAAACTCCCAAAACCATGTCCCAGCCTTGAAGAGGCTAAACAAAGAAGTCAACAGTCACCAGGAATCCTTGAATCACCAATTCCACCTGTTTAGCTATACCGGAAGACGGTAAACATTCCCCACTACCCACTAGAACTGAAAATGGAGGAATAGCTTTGACCGCCAAGTTTAAAAACTTAGCAACTTTGGTCTGGACAAAGCAGCAAGTACTGCTGCCATCCAATAAGACCTGAACACTCTAACCTTTCACTAGGAGACACGAAGTTTAAGCCGTACACCCCCTAGCTAACGCATTATACGAAATTGAAGAGTGAGATTTTACCTTATTGATGTGCAGTGAAAATAGAATCGGAAGAATTACTATCACTAGGCTCATGTGCGTGTTCCGGTCTCGTATCATCATCAAAAAATAACAACTGTTGAGCTGAACGACATTTATGATCAGACGTGTGCTTTTCATCGCATTTGAAGCAGAGGCCCAATGCCTTTTTTTAGCCATTTCTGCCGGAGACAATCGCCGGAAACCACAATTCCTGGGAGCTTAGGGTGAGGTTGAGAAGTTGGGGAAAATGTCGAAGTAGCAGTGGGTTGCACCTTTGGAGTTGGTAAAATGGTTTTACCCAAGCCCAATGATAAACGGCCCAAACGACTTTCCATATTAATGCAATTCTCATGTAATTGGGCTTTCTCCATGGCCTTCTCTAAAGTATTGGGGTTATGAATTAGGACTGATTGTTTGATATCCAAACAAAGCCCTGATATATAACATGAAAGCAAGAACTCTGGGGGAAGGGGAACAGTGGTGCGATTTGAAATTTCCTCAAAATGGTGCCTATAATCTTCCACGGTAGACGATTGTTGTAATTTAGCCAACAACCCTTCAGGTTTTTCCATATTTTTATGACAAAATCAGAGAACGATCGTCGCAGTAAACGCTGTCAATGTGGAGATCCGAGAATGTATATCAACCCAAACGTACCAATCGGCTGCCACATCATCGAAATAGAACGATGAGATCAACAAACGTTCCTCAGGTGGAATTCGGTAAAAATCAAAATAACGATTGGCCTGTACAACCCATCGTTCTGGGTTATGTCCAGAAAAACGAGGTAAATTAATCGGGGCTAGTTTTGTGGGCCAAAAATTGACGAATCGAAAGCACCAGATGAGCCCGATGAACCAGAAAACCCAGAGGAATTAAGCTTACCGGAAAATTCTGCTTCCGGAGACTTCTGTTTAGCCAATAAACCCACCTGAACGCAAAATTAATTCACCGCTTATTTCGTATCTTTCAGGGAAGTGGCAAGAAGAGCGCCATCGGATTGTTGAGCCGCCACTGCCAATTGAGAGGAGAGATCACGATGACTCTCCTATAAGGATTTTATGTGCTTATCCAACACCTTGAACCATGTACCATCAGCCATGAGCTAACTCTCATGAAAGCACCAATAAAGTGGGTTAATTCTAATAGAGAAACACAATAGATGAATAGAAGGAAAATTGATTGATTCAAGAGAAGGAGATGAGAGAATTATAGAAGAATGGATGAGGGAAGAGAAATCTAACAAACTTTCATAAACAATTTCATACCCCCTCATCATAATCGCATGACCATATAAAAACATAAAATAATTAATTAAATACCCTGCACTATTTCCTTATGTTAACATGTAGTCCTTCAACTTTGCAGGTAATATTTTCTTTCTTTCACCTCTTCTGACTTGGGCTGGATTTGTTGACTGTGGACTGGGCTCTTGGATTGCTGCTGGTCCAACTGTGTGCACAACAGACACTTTTGGTTTGGTTTGGGTGTTGTGTACATGGTCGGTATTTATTTGAAAAGTATTTTGTATCTCCATTTGTGTTCTAGCTTCTCATTGATTTGTTTAGAATGTAATTTGCTCCATAGGATTAAATAGAATTCACGTGTACCTATAAATTCAACAGTACCTTGCGCACCCTTAATCATCAATTTAGCTTAAACAATCATTCTGGTTCCTCCCAGTACATGTCTTAGCTTTTTTTTCTTTTTTTATGTCTCAACGTGTTCATCATATCGTACTTATCTTCATATGTTCTCATTCTTATGTGATCACTCCTATTATATTTAGGCAGACTCACGAGATAGTCAATCCAAGCATATGGCCCAAGCATTTAGTCATACAACAAGTTATAAACTATAAAAGGAATGAATCATGTAATATGCAATATGCAGAAGTATGCAGGCTAACTTGTTTATATAGCCTAATAGGAAGTATCATGTGTGCCGTAAAGTTTCTTGAGGTTCATCAGATAGTTCACGTTTTAGATTATGAGATCATAGTACATACACACCTAATTTGTGTGTCTCTGCAAATAGAAATCCTAAATTATCATGTCTTAATGTTTCGCCTAACCAGGGCTGAGCACACTCGGGGTACCTTATTAAATCATAGCCTACATGGTTCAGTCATTTATAGGCAATACGTATTGGTACTTACGTGTCGCAACTTAAAACATATGAAGTTCACATGTTCCTATAATTTATTGAGTTTCAGTTTGCTGTTATAGTCTAGATACCACTATGGGAAACCTAATTCTCTATAACCAATGGCTCTGATATCAATCTGTCACACCCCAACTAAAGCGGAAACATGGGAGTGTAATGAAACTAAATATTGAAGATATGTGCTATGTATGTATATCATTCCTAATGCATTTCTTAAACCATTAAACACTGATTTACCTTAGTTGATGTGTGGGTAGACTCAGATTGGAATTAAAGATATATGCTTTCATGTTGAACTAAAGCTAAACATTCTACTGTGAAGCCATCATCTTAGGGAATGGGTAAGTATTAGCTTATCTAAATAGGTGTGTGTAGTTACCTAAAGACACCAGGTAATGATGTATTATGAATTTGAATCACCTACATCAGTTTCTCCTTTGTTTTTCTAAGCAAAGACCTAGAGTAAATAAGGCACAAAGCGCTAATATTCATGATCCAAAAAGATTCCCAATGAGGAGCACATCCCAAAGTGGATGATTCAATAAAGTCCATCTTGGACTACATTCCAAAGTGAATGAATCAAAAGAATCCCAGAGTTGATCACCTCCAAAATAGCGTGAATAAATAAGGATCATAGTATAAGAATCCCAAAGAGGATCCCCGTAACCATATACAAAATGAGATTTTATAACCTAAATGACCTTGTCATGTAATTTGTGATAAAGTTCTACCATGCATTTCATACGGGTGGTTGACCTCTCTATGCTTTTGAGTGTGAGGTACATAGAGAATGATTAACAAATTCAAAACATCATAAATATCATAAAGTATAAAAAAATATAAACTAGTGCATGAGTTTAAAAGGACAAATATACTTACAATCAATATGTGTGTGATTATGTCTATTTTACTAACATTACTTGCATTTGTGAAGGGTAAGATTGACATGATATCACGAAAGGTATTATTCTATACTCATGTACAAAAAGAAATTAAAAATTCAAAAAAAATTCATTTTTCTTTTTGATGGTATCTTAAAAAATTTAATTTTTAAATCTTTTAAGTTTTTATCCTATATGGATATAAACTTTAAGGGGAGTAATTAAAAATATGAAAAATATCAAAAATACTGAAAAATAATTAAAATTACAAAAAATATTTGATTTCATGTTCGTACAGTTGTTCATCTTTTCAAAATTATCAAAATATCAAAAATATGAAAACAGTTATGTTGGTGTACAAAAGTAAAGAAATTACTATAGTATTTTCAGTCTATGCAGGTCTTGAATGCACAAAGATGCCTAAGACCTTGTCAGAATTAGAAATTTGTTTCAATGAACAAATCAAAGCGAGTGATAATTGTAATCATCAGCACATTTATTCTTAAAAAACTCAAATTCAGTAGAATAGCATCAATGCAAACATCACATCAGTCAACATCTATCGGAATCAGTACATTTTGCAAAGTCAAAAATTTGATAAGGGTAACAATGTTGGTTAATGCGAGTGAAGGTAACCCAAGCATTTTAACCAATGCAGGTAGTCATTTGTTGAAAATAATATCAAGTGAAAAACAAATGCTAGGAACCGCGCTTACCTAAATACGATCGATCAAAATACTTATGCGGATAAATGTTGTTCATCCATATTCATTAATGCGGTGAACAGTGTCAAATACGGGTAACAGTGTTATTAACATTTGATCTTAAAAAGTTTTTAAGTATTAAGACTTAGTCAATGCTAGTGAATAAATATGAAGCATAATACTCAGTACAAAGTGTCCATAAGCATTTAACTAATGCGGGCATAAATTAGTGCAGACGGTGTTTCCTGAAACAAATGCGAGTGCACTATTCATCGCATTTGTAAATGCGAGTAGTACACTGTACAATACATTTATGAAATGCATACTATAGTAAAACACTAAGTATGCATCCGCATTAATTAATGCAAGTAACTTTAGTGAATGCGACTGTGTTATTTGTTCATTCGCGTTTGTTAATGCGATGAACAGAAAACAAATGCAAGCTACAATACACTGAGTAAAATGAAAATTTTACATCCGCATTTGTTTTTAACCCCTGTATAATTTGAAATGAACTCAGTCTGCCTATTTCAACTCAAATCAAAGACACATTTAATACTTTTCAAACCTGAGTGTACCCAATAATGCGACTAGTGAGTTCATCGACAGTTCATCTCCCAAACCTTCCATAAACCTTGAGTCATAGTGATTCTGAGTATTGTGTCAATCTTAGTTTGATCATCTACCATAGGAGTATCGATTTCAAGGTGAATATTTGAATTAGTTCGAATCAATCGACACGCAAAAAAGTCGACTATGAACCCTAGATTTAAGAAACAAAAATCATGACTAATAACAAGTTGATATCATTGATTCGGACCATAATAAACAAACATTGATGATTATTAACTTCATATAATCCAAAATCACAAGAATCAAAGTAAACCCGATGAACAAGGTAATAAGACATCAATGGTTTCAAGTTGAAGTTAAGAAATAAAGTGATGATTAGATGATGTTCATGAGTCATGCAATAAGGATTAACATCAATAATCCTAAAATGATAAAAATGGATTGATGCTAAGAACACTCAAATAGAACAGTAGGTTTAAATTCAATATTTGACTTTTATCAAACTCAAACTTTGACCAACAAAATTCAAACTGAGTTGTTTCATTATCATGTACAAATGATCTCAGATATATGTATTTTGTGTAGATTATGGTAAATTTAACTTGGAGCAAGCTTCATAATGTTAGTGGTTTTCTTTACCCTCATGTTCCACAGGCTGCTAATCTAAGAGACATGATCAGATTCATCCAAACAACAAGAATAGCATATGCCATAACTGTGAGACCAGTCATATTTGAAAGCTTAATCGGATCATTCTGGGGCTTAGTAGAAGTTGCAATGGTTGATGATGTCCCTAGGATATCAGGAAGGATTGATGCTTAATATGAGCTTGTTATAATTGAACAAACCATGAGATAGTGTGTGCAGTTTTGGTGATGATGCTGGACAGCCTCATGAGCTTGATAAAGATGAGATACTAACCTTCTTTGCCAACATTAGTTATGAAGGTGGGTTTTAAGGAATGAAAATAGTTAAAGGGTAAGTTGATTTGCAGTGGAGATTCCTGATTCACATCTATCAGCATTATCTATCCAAGAGAAAGACTGGGTGGAATGATATACCTATCACCATCCTTAGCTATATGTGTCTTATGCACTAACAGACCTTTCAACATGTCTACTTATGTGTTTAATGGTCTATTATCTAATATGGGTGAAGGGAGGAGGCAGATGTTCTTGATGTACCAAATATTTCTATAGTGCCTGATCAACCAAGCATTCCCTGATATAGTTGGTGTTGGACCTCAGATTAATCTGTCTAATTACAATGCCAAATCATATATATATATATCAAGAAAAGGGACCCAAGGAGTTATTACAGTGGAAAATTATTCCCTTTACTACCCTGATGCTAGAACAGATTGTTTAGGGTGGAGATCAAGAAGGAGAAGAAGAAGTGGTAGGTGTTGAGGAATAGGCTGAAGAAGCTGTTCAAGAAGAATTGCCTGAGATTCAGCAAGATGTTAATCTCAATCTGTCTGTAATAGAAGAAGTAAAAGCACAAGCAGAAGGTCAGGAAGCAATGTCACCATAGGCTGATGTAGGTGGTGATCTTCACATTACCTCTCCCAATTAAGTGCTATCTCCAATTCCATCACCATTCCATGTATCCCAAATTCATTCAATGCATGTATCTCCATTACATATGTCACCTGGGTTGCTGTAGCATCAAAAACCACTAGTGAATCTACTAGTTCTTCTGATAGTACTGAATCATCTTTTGATGAGGAAGAACTACCTGCACAACCAGAGATCCTAGCTAGATAGTAGACTTCTAAGTACATTCCTTCTGAAGGATCACTAGAATTGGTTGCACAAGATGAAATTTAACCTTCTAGTGAGTCTGATAGAGATGAGCTGATATCTGAACTTCAAGTGAAGTTAAGAAGGATGGACAAGATAATGGAGAGGAAGATAAGATGACAGCAGACAGAACTGAAGATTGATCATGAAAAGATAGAGGAGTTGGAAAAGTTGTTCCTGATCATTCACATAGAATGCACATGAAGAGGGGGAGCATACAAAAAGGGGGAGCTTGAAAGATGAAAAATCTTCAATACCAGATCATCAATCTAGGGGGAGATTGAAGATCATTATATAGTTGACTTATCGGTGCTGATCACGATGAAAGACGTTGATAATAATAGACTAAGGGGGAGTATTGTTAGGTCTGAAAAGGATAGTCTATATTATCAACACAGTCAAAGTCAACAAATATCAACGTCACTGTCAAAGTCATCGAAAAAGTCAAACAGACGCGTTCGAGACGAAGAACCGAGACGAGACGTTCAAGATATAAATGACTAGGAGTTTATTGTTAATAAATATATTTTGTGTCAAAAAAATATATTTATTTATGTTTAAGTCATTTTTATGTTTTAATGATAGTCTAGGGGGCTAATTGTCATTAGACTATATATAGCTAGAGTCATTAGTGTGTTTAGTAAGCTAGATTTGAGGGTTTCCATGTAAACAATATCTTATGTAAATCAATATAGATCAAACAAGGGTTTTATTGAATGTTCTTGAGGTGTTCATCTGTTCATCCTTATTTTATAGTGTTTGATCTATTTTGTACACAAATATCATTGATATTTGTGTTTTTAGTGGTATTTGTTTGTGTTTATTAATCAATTGCATTGTTATATTGATCGAGAGGACCAACATGAAGAAAGATTGATAAAGAAAGAAGATGAAAGGAACGATGATGATGAAGAGGGTGAGAAGGAGAAGAAGGATGATAAAGATGAATTTGATGACATCTTTTAGTCTGATGATGACATTGATGATGATGGAGGTGATGAAAGATCTCCAAAGAGGCAAAGCAGTTTAAACCTAAACAAGGTCCTAAAGAGAAGCCAAGCACATCTGAAAGACCTATTAAAGAGAGCAGTTTGGCTATGATTCCATACTTAGCACCTACTTGTAGTCAAGTTGATGAAGAGATTGCTTTTAGTATACTGATTAAGGAGCTTGATGCTTATTCATCTAGAAATTTCTTCATTGATGAAGATATTATAAAGATAATCGAAGAATCCAGTACAGCTGCTTAACAATGTGTATTGATTCCTTCCAACCCGATTGTATTTGAGAGAGATGTTCATCTTCAAATTGTTCCTATTGTCACTCTTACTGAGGAGCAAAAGGAACTCATTTTGAGACTATCTCAAGACTTCAAGGCAAAGAATCAAGAAGATAAATCTGAGATACCAGTTGTCACCTCTGAAGCTACAACATCTGGTTCACCTGTATTGCAAACTTACACTAGAAAGTGGAAGTACCTGGCAGAAAAAGCCATAGGAAAAAAGCCAATGGTTTAAGAAGGTGCTGAAAAACCAAAGAAGATGAAAAGAGAAGACAAGTTAAGCCATCATAGATCTGGAAGAGGGTGAAGTAGAAGGAGGTTATATTATAGATGAGAGTATGTTTGATGAGCTAGAGTTTACTAAAAGCCTTCCAATGAAAGAATCTATAGTTGAGGAAATAGAAGAAACCATATATAGATGACCTCATGGTTAAAGCCATGTTCCTAATTAATCATAGATATGATGCTAACATGGTTTTTAACATGAATAATGAGTCTATGACTGAGGAGGTGTTAAAGGTTAAGAAGCTAATGGATCCTATAGTTGAGAGTGGGTATGAGAAAAAGATAACAGAAAAGAAGAAGAAAGATAAGTCCAGTACTTCATTTACTGCTGCAGAGCCTTCCACTAGTCTGCCATCATCCCACTATCCATTTCCTAATCCCTATAACATTATTGATAGGGAAATGAAGGAGTATCTTGCTAGAATTAGATTCACCAAGAGAAACTTAGGTCCAATGAAAACCAATTCTCTTCGGGATGCCATTCTCAAGTACATACAAAATATAAAAGACAAAATCAAAGCTGTTAAGGAAGAGGTGACCCTCACACAACCCAGATCTAGAACATCTGCTCAACAAGTGAAGTTTATCAAAGATGTCCATGATACATTGGCACCTTTACTCAGCAAGAATCCTGATTAGTTCAAACAACCTTCACAATTGCAACTGCAAGAGGATTTGACCACATCACAGATGTTATAGGGTGAATCTGCTCCTAAAGGCAAAACAGATGTCAAGATTATTGCTTGGAAGTATGACTCTAAGTGGAACTTATTCATGGTGAAGAGGATCTCTGGGTTGGTTCAATTCTGTATAGAATACCATGATCTGGCTAATCCATTAAGGATTTATGATCTTAAGGAACGTGTTAATTAAAAACTAATCAATCATGCTGCAATGGCAAGGGGATATTAGTTTGAGAAGATACTAAAGATGTTTAAAAGGACTAACAACTTCAAAGTAATGAAAGATATATGCTTAAGAAATGATAGATCCATTATAAATCTCTTTGCTGACAAGAAGAAGAAGAAGAGTATAGAAGAGTTGGTCATTCCAAAAGGAAGATTAAATCCAACAGAAGAGCTAAAGAGAAAGAGAGTATCTGGGACTTATTCCTCTATACCAATCTCAAATGTGAGGTATGATGAAGAAACCTATGAGTTAGTCATAAAGAGGAGATGGGAAGGGAAAAAGGGCCCAGATATCAGACTAGTCAGTGGCTATGAAGTGCAACTGCTAGATGAATCATATATTCATTTTATGTTCACTAGGCACTTTAGAAGCCTTAATAATAGATTGGGTGAAGATTATCTGATTTTCAACCTGAAGTGTATCCGAATCTTGAAGATTGCATATGATAGGATAAACAGGAAGAGAGAAGCCAAAAAGAGAAAAAGCGTCCCATTACAATTTGGGAGCATGGTTAAGCTGGAGATAAATACAAATGGAGATCTGGTCATACATAGAGATGGATTGTCAATAGTAGCTATCTAAGAATCACAGTCATTAAAACAGATCTCAATAGAAGCTGTTTAAGGGATGAAGCAAATGAAAATCCATGTACTTGATAACAGTGGGATGAAAGAGGTAGGAGAATTTGCAACCATAATCAAATCAATCCTTGACCCATCTATTATTCAATACCTAACAGATCCTGAACAAGCACCAGCACCAACACCATCCTCAGAGCTTGCAACTACATCAACACAAGCACCAAGAACAGCAGAAGATCCACTAAAATCTTCACAACTTCCATCACCTACAAACCCTTGAAGTACATTGGCTGCATAATCCTTAGGGGGAGTATTATTGGACCATGCCAATTTAAGTGGTGATTGGAAAGTTGTTTTGGTTGGAAAATATCACAAGTGTTGAAGAAGAGAAATGTGACTGAGTATGTAATGCGGACAGAGTGGAAGAGTTTTTAAGTGTTGGGCATTTGCATTAGTCAATGCGGATGACTTAGACAAATACGGATAAGTATTTGTCCATCCGTAAATTACTAATGAGGATGTACAATACAAATGCTAACGAAGAATATAGAGGAAATGCGAACAAGGTTTTGGTCATCCATATTTGTCAATGTAGATGAACCAAAAAAAATGCGGATAAAGAAAAAGAAATGCTTATACAACTTTATTGTTTTAGACTTAGTTAGGATGATAGGATGACCGACCATTGTTGGTACACCTACTATTTGTCTCTAACAACAACGTAACGTTATTGCATGTGTGGTTGAGTTCTTTATATTAGTTAGGATGTAAGGATTTTTGGTATAAACTTTATTAATAGTGGTCGGTCAATATCATTCTTTATATACTAAAATAATAATGGTTGTAATAATGTTAAAATTTGGTAATTATATTAATTTTCATAATCAAATGGATTATGCCTAACTAATTCCACATCTTGTCGACGCTCATTTCTGTATTCATTATAAGTACAGTCTCATTTTAATATCACCATGGTAATAATTATCTTGTAAAATGTACTTACTATAACATGAAGTGATCAAGTAAGTTCCAACACATATAATTTAATTACTATAAGTCGTTTATGATTTCTCAAAATCTAAGTTTTTGATCGATATATATATACACATATATGTATTTATGTGCACTTATAATGTATTTAGGTATATAATAAAAATATATATACACACACAACACACATCAACGTGTTTATATCCATGTTATATTGCTTCGATATCTCTAAATTGGAACTGTTTATATGACACTGTTATCGTCTCATTTAGGTTTTATATATATGTCTGTGTTTATACATATAATGTACATGTGTCATGGTTTATTTTTAATAAATATAAAAAAGTTACGCATTTTATAATTAGTTTCATTATAAAGTTCTGTTTTACTAAAACACGTTAGAGCATATATTTATACATATAGAGCTCAACACACTCGATCAATTATGTTAAAAGTATGTATGTGTGTGTGTGTGTGTGTGTGTATATATATATATATATATATATATATATATATATGTATATATGAACTCAAAGTGAGCGGTTATACCTTTCACTCAATCAGTTTGTGACTTCGTGTACTTGAACCCACTCGATTTTGACTTGATCTCTTCTCTTTCACATTGTTGATTGTTTATTGACCCGTTGACTAGGTTTGACCATAGTTAACCTAAACCCGTTTGGTCTCAATACACACGTATAAGGGAGGAGGGGGCGCAACCCTGAAGTAACCTGGACTACCCTGGAATCCACCAATCACATACTGCCACTTCACAAGTACCCTAAACTACCTTGAAACACCCAAAAAGCTGGAAATGCAACCCTAGACTACCCTGGACCTTTTCTTTTCACATTTAAATAATTCAAAAAGAAAATTAACTTTTACTAAAAATTAAAAACTATATAATTGAAAATAAAACATTACATAATTAAAAATAAAAGATTACATAATTAAAAATAAAAATAGTACATAATTAAAACTAAAACATTACAAATATTAAAATTAACCTATTCCCCGTTCGAAGCGAGGTACGCTAGATCTAAACTTGAAAGATGTTCGAAAAGATCATATGGAAGTCGGAAATGTGTATCTTGATCATATATTTCTGAAAGAGCGTTACTATCAAAAACCGGTTGGACCGGAGAGTCCATTATGTATACCGGTGATATCACTCTTCCTTCATCCTTCAGGATCATGTTGTGCAATATCATGCATGCGTAAACCACGCTCCGAATCTTGTCAATCGTCATAGCCCGCGTCGGTCGCCTAAGTATGCCCTATTTTCCTTTTAGTGCACCTAAATCTCTTTTAACATCTTTCCTAGCCGACTCTTGCACTTTCTTGAATATCTTTTGATTCGAATCGGTTGGATATGGAAACGATTTCACAAACATTGACCAAGTAGGATAGATCCCGTCGGTAAGATAGTATCCCCGTTTGTATAGATGTCCATTTACATAAAATGGACACTTGGGTGCGGTACCATTCCTTTCAGGTACAAATATTGGGGATTGATTGAGAACATTGATGTTGTTGTACAACCCGGACGGGCCATAAAAACCATGCCAAAACCACATATCATTTGAAGCCACCGCTTCGAGCATGACCGTCGGATATTGGTGATCACCTCTCATATATTGGCCACGTAACTCGGTCGGACACATTCTCCAAGCAAAATATGTACAATCTATACTGCCAAGCATACCAGGAAGGTGAAGCTTATCCTCGTGTGCCTGGTACAAAAGTGCAACATCGTGGCTTGTAGGTCTACGGAGGAACTCCCTACCATATAACTTAATAATGGCATTGCAAAAAAATTGTAGACACTCACGCAAAGTGCGAGCAGACATACATAAATACTCATCATACTCGTCTAGAGTGTTACCTGCTGCGAGTTGTCTGACCGCCGATGTGCATTTTTGTAGCAGGGTGAAACTCTTTTTCATCCTCCCGTCAAGGTTGTCTTGGAACCATTCTTCTTGTGATTCAACATCGCCGACTATTTTTAAGAATAAACGTTTCGATATACGATACCTTCCTTGAAATGTTTGTTCATTGTATTTCGAATCGTCAATGAAATAGTCATTCATAAGTAGCTCGTGACCCGTTACACGATCGCACGGAACGTATTTTTTTTAGAAGAACTACTTGTCGTATCCTCCAGGGCTTTGTCGACAAGATGTTTCATAAAACATAAACTGCTATCATTCGAATTCAACGAATCCAAATCGTTTTGGGAATGTACAAATTTGGAAACTCATCAGACATTGTTGTGTTTGTGTAATTGTTGTGTTTGTGTAATTGTTGTGTTTGTATGATTTTGTTAGAGTTTGTGTAAATAATAGTGTGTATATTGTGTTTGTGTTTGTGTTTGTGTAAATATATGTGTGTTTGTGTAGATAATATTATGTATGTGTGTGAGTATTTATAGTGTTAAAATAATTTTTTTTTTTTATATTGGAGGGCGCGTCCAACGGATATCTTCAACGGATATATAGCTGTTCTTCTTCGGTTTCTTCTTCGGCAAATGGTACCCGTGAGCAACTACCCGCCAGGGTACCCGTAATGGTGGCGGCGGTGTACCCGAGCGGGTACCCCCTACCCGAGCAGGTACCCGAGGGCTCCCCCTCCTCCCTAACCCTAAATCAGGTCCTACAGACATCAATATCACTATGACTACACACCGACACCAACTGTTCCGCCAGCTACTATCGTTGCCGTCGATTGTTTGCTGGTAAAACACCACCATTAAAACCACCATCAACCTAACAGACATCATCACTACCTCACCACACCCTCACGTTTTCCATCTAACCACCTGAACCACCATCAAAACCGCACAAAACCGCCACCATTATCACCGCCCCCAAGACCATCGACTTCTACATCCACAACCACAGTCCAATATTACACCACCGCCTTAGCGGTCGAGACCCCATCCCTATCACTACCAAAGGCCCTCAACCCTCTAACACTATCGTAGTGCGAATCAATCACCTCCACTACTAAGCAGTGGTAAGATAAGATATAATTGATGGAAGGGAGTTGGTTATTATGGCCGCCGGAGTGCGAATCAATCACCTCCACCATATCCGACATCTACACTAACCTCAATCCATCAACACCACTATGAATTAGAAAAATCCAACACCACCATTGGTTTCAGCACGACGAGAGGAGTCAGGATGGGTGGTTCACTCGTCGGAGTAGCCACCGACGCCGCCGTGCAGCCTGCTTCTCCAGCGAAGTCGGCTGGAAGGGGGGTGCATCTAGGGTTTGAAATAGCATGGTGAATGAAATGAAGTAAGATGTATTTATAGGTAGGGTTTGTAGGTGCTCTCCTATTGTGTCGGTTCGTATCGTGAAAAACTCAGTTTCACATCGTGTTTTTATTTTTTATTTTTCCGAAACTAAACAATAATTATAATTAAAATAATAAACGTTGACGAAATATTTATTTCTTTAGATTTATGTATCAGGGGGTCCAAAGCGATTTAATTTCCCATATTTGACAAGTTTAACTGTTTTAAGGGTTATCTCACATCGAATGTCAGTATTACTATGTTAATTCTAATCATTTATGAAAGTAAGTATTCTTTAACATATTATGTTTTAATCCATATATATCAGTAGCATTTAAACCGATAACACTAACGTACGCACGTTTCATGCGGATTTTATCATTTATGCGAGTGTAATTCATGTTTAATTGTTTCGATAAGGTTTCTAAGTGAAAATATTACTATTCCATTACCATGACCATCAACATGTAGCGATAATGATAAAACCAATTATTTTTCACGTTAACTGCTTATTAGTATGAACGCTTGTTTGTAAGCTTAAAATAATTCGTGTTATGATTTTTTAAGCTTATCAGACTATTTTTGAGCTTAAAGTTACATAATAGGGATTCAAACGAACCTAGACCTCTTGATGGGCCTTATTGGGCCTTGTATCTTCGTTTAAGTTCTTAGTTGTACCCCTTTTTAGTCCAAATGTTTCCTATCAAAGATGTTCGCGTGTTTTGAATAACGTGCCTCCAACAGTCTTATTATAAGGTTTAAAACTTCAACGCTTGTCCATTTTAAGGTTATCACACTCATCAACCATGTGTTGACTTTTTGAGCATGATTTTTCAGGTAGCATCAATCATAAAGGATAACAAAAGCTTATGCCTTAGTGTTGACCATTAAGGATTCGAGATAGAAAAACATTATTTGGGTTTAAAGGATATTTGATTAATAGTTAGTGCATTGTTTACTTTTGGTCGTGTTTGCCCTAAACTTGTCCCGGGATGTGGGATTTAATCTATTTTACTTTATACGCTATGTTTGTCATGGAATCAACTAACCATGACACATGTCTCCATTTGTATCGGGTGACATCATGACACATTGATTCATCTCATTTATTGCATCTCTATTAACTAACAATGTGTTTTGATAATCCCTTCCATTACATCCTCATGTTTTCGCTATAGGCAGGGGTGTGACAGATTGGTATCAGAGCCATTAGTTATAGAGAATTTGGTGGAACACTCGACCTAGACTATAACCTAAGAACCTACATGTAGAATGCATATTAAGGATTTGTGCATTTGATTATACGTGCATGTTATTTATATTCAATAAACCGCTATGTTTATTATTTGACTGCTTTATGCTTGAGGGAAAGTACTTATACTTTTTCTTTTAGGTTGTCTTCTGATGCTCTCCCCATTCCATCACCGGCCAGTGTCATCACCTTCAATTTGGAATCGGAGCCAAAAGATGTATCTTCGGATAGCGCACTGTATTCATCATCTGATATAGAATCAGACTTAGAAGAAGTGATGTCTTACTCATCATAGGCAAATGATCCAGTCAACCTTGTCATGTTAGCCTTACCCGTAGCCCCTGCTATATTGGTCGTTCATGCTGCACTAGCACCAATTGCATTTACACCTACAGTGCTGGTGATTGCGAAGTATGCCCCTGAGGTGGGGACTTGGGTACCTGGATATCCCCAAGGGCCATACCACATGAATGGCGTTGGGCTGCTAAGAATGATGACTGCAAGGAAGAGGGGTTTTCTACCAAACAAGAGACCCATCCACCGATACCTTTTGGTTGACCCTAGGGAAAGCAAGGATCAACTGAAGAAGAAGTACCCACAACTGTTCAGAGATCAGGCATCTACTTCCTAAGGTATCCATTCTTAAGATATCTTTTCTTTAAATTTTGAGATGAAATTCCCTTCAATAAGGGGATGATGTCACAACTCTCGTGAAACCTTATAGTTATTTCTTTTGGGATTGTTTCAGAAATTCTCAGAAACCCCATCTTACACAAGTTTCTAATCACTGAACATGTTGTCCTTGTTAAGCTTGATGTTCAAATTTTCGGGACGAAAATTCCCTTAACAAGGGGATGATGTGACAACTCAAGTTTTTAGGTTAACGTCGTTACCGTTATCCAACATATGACAGATAATTTAAATAAATCATTTTATTACTATTAAATGATTATGATTATTATTATAACTATTAATAATGTAATTTAGGTGAACTTGAGGGGCTTGTTGTGCAATGCATGGGCCCTTTATTAACCGTGAAGCCCCACCCACGATTTCCCCATCCACATCGACAACCTCCTTGCCCGTAACCCTAGTTTCCACTGCATGAACCCTACCGTCGACTCCCTTCCCATACGCAAGCAAACTTATCGGCAGCCATCTGTTCTGGCATTTCTCGATCCCGCAGTCATGTGCTTACCTGTGTGAGGAGCCTCTCTCCATTCGAGTTCCGTTGCTTTTTCGTAAGAGGTTCCGGTACGGTTACCTTTCGTTATTCATTTCGATGGATTACGGTTTCGTTACTGATTAATACTTCTTGGTTTCGGGTCTCGTTCGTATTGCTGGGTGGGTGTTCTTTATCGTGTGTGGTGCATGTGTGTTCATGTACCTGTGTATGTGTGTGTGCGGATATATATATGTATATGCGGTTGTGGTGTGTGTAATCATCTTGGTTATGCTTTAGTGGTTGTATGTTCATCATATGTGTTGGTTTCATGGTTGTTCCCGTGCGTATGTTGTATGTATGCGGGTGATTATATATATGTTTCTGGTGTATATGCTTATGTATGTATATGCGATGTGCGTGATGATGGGTGTGTATGTTCGGCTGTGTGTGTGTGTGTTCATCATGTTGGTTATGTCGGTGGTTTGATTATGCAGTGAATGTATTTTTGTTTTGTAGCATGGCAGTGTGTTATGATGATACTTATGCACATATATATATGTTCATGTGGGACTAGGTGATGGTTTATGCATGTGGGCGTATGTATGTATGTACTCGATTATAATTGGGTTTTGGTTGTGATGTTCTTGCGTGTAGTTGGTATGCAAGTGTGCGTGCATAATATATATAATATATTAGGTCGGTGGGTATAATAGGTATTCATACATTGTGTGTTGTGCGAATCTTATGCATGTATTATCTCATATGAGTTTACATTGGGTTTTATCTTGTTATAGAAATGTCGTATAATTAAAATGTAGAAGGGTATATCTAAACATGATAATTGGGTTTTATACTTTGAGTGTATGGGTGTTTGGCTAAATTAATGTCTAATGCGAACCCGAACTGAGAACACGAACTATACAATCAAAATTATTAATAAGTCATACTAATTAAATATTAAATGTAAATCCAGGTGTTATGAAAATCTAATTACCTGCCCTCTGCTTTACTGTATTTGTTGTGCATACGAGGTGAGTTCTCAGTCCCACTTTTCTTGTACTCTTTTAGGGGAGAGAAACATGTGTTCTAAACATATTTACATTTGATCAGTATTACTGTAATGTCACTTATTTACTAGTGTTGTACCAACTTAAGTCCTCATTCTCGAACTGTTAATTTATGTATTTTACCAAGGTAATTCTGAGTAGATCTAGGTTTGACAAACCCCACCCGGGCTAGTCGCGCTAGCACGACTGCACGTCAAACGGGTGTTTAATTGACCTAATTTCTGTTGCTGTGGTCTGGTAGCCACAACCGAGGCCTTCATTTACATTGTTAGCTTCGGTTGCGAACTTCATACACTTAGTAACTTGTTAAGTAGACTAGCTATCTACTGATATTACTTTGTTTACTGTATCTGTTACTATTATGTTCTGTTTATCAAAACCTATGAACTCACTAACCTTGTGTTGACACTTTAGCATGTTTCTTTCAGGTTCTTAAGGTGCTCACGATTAGGAGCATCTCACTAATGCATTCATCATCGTTAGGTCTAATGAACGATTTATAAATTTCTATCCATTATACTTAATAGGTTTGCACGTGTCTACGCCATTTGATTTACAAATTATTACGCTTCCGCAGTTATTTTCACGTTTACCTTATAACTTTGTTTTTGGGAATCTCAAATGTTAACGAGCAATTATGTTTTGTAATTTATGTGTCGTTTGGTGTAACCAGTGGCTGAGATCCTGGTATGTCACGCGCCTAACGGTAATACCCTGTTTGTGAAAATTGAGGGTGTAACTTAAGCAATTAAATCAAAGTAAGTTTCCAATCATCAGAGTCTGATGGACCTCTAAGCAAGGCCCTGAGTTTACCTGGGAGTGGGAAGACCAGATGAAACTTAAATATCCGTATTTGTTTATGGATATAGCTTTAGGATCTAACTCCGACAGAATTTTAGGACAAAGTTCTCTTAACTGGGGATCCTGTGACATCTGTCACTTTTAGGTCTGCTAATTAACCAGAAGCTCGGTATCATTTGATTATGCATTTAATGTTTTTGTGTAACTAATACGGTCATGATTGTGTATTTGACATCGTTAACTAGACGCGTTAAATTCAAATTTATAAAAATAAAATTTTGATGAATATTATATATTAATAATAATAATAGTAGTAATAATAATGTTAAAAAATAATAATATAATTATTATTACTGCTACTACGCTGTAATTAAATCTGATGCCAAATGAATAGTAACATACATTGCTATTGTACATTATACAATTTGATAATGCTTGGTTTTGAGAACGGTGTAGGACTTCGCCTTCTACTTCACCCACGTCGCTCTTTCTTCAATTGTTTTCATCCTCTCTCTCTGTGCTGCTTTTGTCTCATGATCTCTGGTTTCTCTTCAAAAATGATAGCGTTTGAGGATTATAAAAGAAGATGATGATTTCATATGCTAATAAGAGTTATCTGAGGCTGAGGATAACTTTGGCTGCTATTGACTGTGCATGCCACGAGTTTCTAGGGTTTCTTTGGTGACCATCAATCGATGAGCATGTTCTTACCACCGGTGGTATTAAGCGAAGTATATCATTGATTCTTGACAACGATGAAGATGAGGACAGAGTGGAGATTGAAGGGGTGGTGGTTTCAGGAGAGTTCAAACCTCGTACATCTAGGTACTAGCGAGTGCCAACAGACGTGATTCCACAAGTATCTGCGATATTTAGCAAATTTTAACCTTTTCTGATTCCTATAAAACCTTATTTTTAAATCACAGACACGGTTTTTTCTTTTCTCTTTTAGAAATATGTTCTTATTGGGGGATGTTGTTGCACTGTGTAATCTTATTGTGTTCATTATTAGGAAGTCTTCCTTTTGTTATATCTAGAAGAATTTATAGGAACAATTAACACTTTACCAAGTAATTTCCAAACCCTTTGGTAAATGATAATTGATTAGGGTTTTCAATTTGATTCATGTTGATCTACCAATTACAAACATGGTCTCATCCTGCATTACTTCTTGACATTTTCTGTGAATTAGGTTTAAAATTAAAGATTTCTAAGGATTTTGAGTAATTGGATTAGAATAAGTTTGATTGTTGCTTGATTAAATTTAATGGATCTATTGATATCCAAAGTCCAAGATTAATTATATTGTTAAAAGCATCTGTAAGTAATTTTTAAGTTGTTTGCGATGATGTTTAGGGACTCACAAAATTCTTTGAAATTAAGTGCCAAGATAGTGAAAACATTACATAAGAACCACTTTTGATGATATATATGCATCATTTTCTAGACTGAAGATTCATAGATTAAATGGAAAAAATTGTAGATTAGAGGAATAGTTAACTTCATTCACACTTACTAAGGTATGGATGCAAGGGAGAATTATCTTTGAAAGCTAAATATATACCATCAAACAAGTATAAATTAAAGAAAGAATAGTGACTCTAATGAAGAAGTATTGTATGTTTAGATAACTATTTTAGTACTACTTTTTCATAATCATGAAGTAGTTATCCAAACTAGTAGTAGAAATTTGGATAGAAATTAAAGAAACTATAAGTCAACCTGGCCCATTCCACTTCAACCCGTATTGAAAGAATTTACCCTTTTCAACTTAAAACCGTTTTTACCTGTTACTTGACCATCACTACCACTTCTAACAAAGGTAATTTGCCTAATCGTTGTCAAGTTTTATGACTTATGATGTAGAAACAAAAGGAACATAAGAAGATTATGCCCTTATTTGTTTGTAGTATGAGCTTGAATGCAATAGCTTCTTTTCTTTAACCATATAGTCATTTGTTATATTAATATTATTTTACAGTCATAACTAACAAATTGTTTAGTTATCATAATTTTCTTCCAAGTAGTTATGAATTATTTCAAGTGGAACCCGTTTTGACCCATTTCACAACCCGTCCTGCAAACATAACATGGGTGAACAATATGGCAAGATGCATTTAGAAGTTACAAGTACGAAAATAGGACTTGCATTTAGAAGTTACAACCATGAGTTTAAATTGTCAGGAGAGTGGCTTAGCTAATGGTCACTTGAATCGATCACCTTATTCCCTCAAGTTTACGAGTATCTGCATTGCAATTTTATAATTTATTTTAACAACATTGTGATTTGAATGATTAGAATACAAGATCAAGTTCAGAATAGCTTCAATTCTAATTCTTGTTGGGTGTAGGCTTCGGGTGAATTAATTTGGAGCAGTTGGGCTCAGCCAGCCCATGTTCTAATTAGGCCCGGTTTAGTTAGATTATTAACTAAAGGGATTAACCCTAATTGTAGTCTATGTATACATCTCATTGTACTTGTAATCATCATCACTCAATAAAATGAAAACCCTAGTTGCCCCAAGAGGACGTAGGTTGCACACCGTGACCGAACCTCTATAAATCTCTTGTGTCTCTGTTATTGTTTATTGTTCTCTATTATGTCTTCGTACCAGTTTTATCCTAATAACTGGTATCAGAGCTTCAAGCTCTTGTTTACTGTTAAAATCTCCCCCTTGTTTTTGGGGTTCGGGGTTTTCAGTGCCGTTTTTGGTTACCAGTTGAACCAAGTTTCTCTGCCTCGCCTTGCTCCTGTCGAATTAGGGTTTTCTGCAGTCGTCTGGGTCATTTGATTGTCTACTACCTTCAAAACTCAGGTGCATTATCAAACTCATTTTCTTTTTGTTTTTTGGAACTCTTCTCATAGAATAGTGGTCAATAGACCAACACTCAAGTTCAGGCAGCCGGCCGCTGTTGTATTTGTCACTATTCTTAGTTCTGACTCGACTGTTAAGCATCTGTGGTTTGGAATAATTGCTGAGGACGGGAAAACAAGAATTGAGAAATTCGATGGTCATGATTCCAGATGGTGGAAGATGCAAATCGAGGATTTGCTGGTTCAGAAGGATTTGGAAGCCACTTTGTTTGGACAGAAACCGGATAAGACTTCAGATGCTGACTGGGCTGCTCTTGACAGAAAAGTTGTTTCTATCATCAGACTCTCATTGTTAAAGAATGTTGCTTTCAACATTCTGAAGGAGAAGAAAGCTAAAGGCATTATGGATGCGATGTTAAACATGTATGAGAAACCATCTGCTGCAAATAAAGTATTTCTGATTAGAGAACTAGTAAACATGAGACTGAAAGAAGGATGATCTGTTAGCCCTTATATCACCAACTTCAACACTGTCATCTCTTGATTATTGTCAGTTGATATAAAATTCAATGATGAGGTTCAGGCATTGTTGCTTTTATCTTCTTTACCAAAAAGTTGGTCAGGGACTGTCACTGCAGTTAGTAGTTCACCTGGAACCACTAAGCATACTACCGATGCAGTCTGGGATCTGATTTTGGGGGAGGATATTAGAAGAAGAGCTTCAGGAGAATCATCGAGTGCTTTACTAAGGGGGTGTTTGTTTTTTCAGAAAAGCTCTTCCTTACCTTTTTTGTCTCCGCGCAGACCATGAAAAGACATTGAGGTCTGCAGAGTGTTTGATTTTTGAAAGACTTTTCATTAAAAAAGGTCTGCGCAAGGTCTGCATGGTGCAGACTTGGTCCAACCACTTCTAAAGTCTTCATAGGATTAAACACCATCACCCACCACTACCCATGTCCACCACCACCGTCCGCCACCACCACCGTCCGCCACTACCATCGTCCGCCACCACCACCGTCCAGCACTACCATATACCACCACAAGTTGATTTTAGAAGTCTGCAAATGTTAAAAAATAGACATTCTTCTTGTTGCAGACTGCAGTGGTTTGGTCCACCTCTACTCTTATAGATGTCTGCAGATAATGTCTGCAGACTGCAGACATTTTGCTGCAAAAAAACAAACACCACCTAAGCACTGAAGTGAGAGGAAGAAAGAAAGAAAGAGGTACTAGTAGAGGAAGATCAAAATCCAGAAAGAGGCATCAGTCAAAGCCTAGGAAAGACATCTAGTGTTAGAACTGTAAAGAAACTGGGCATTTCAGAAATCAATGCCAAAACCCTTCTACCCCAAAAGAGAAGGAAGTCAACGTAGCTTCTGATGATTCAGATTCCGATACTCTTATCTGCTGTGTGGAAAACTCAACTGACTCATGGATCATGGATTCTGGTGCATCTTTTCATGCTACCTCTAGCACAAAGTTGATGAAGAATTTGCGAACATACAACTTTGGTAAAGTTAGCCAGGCAAACAACCATACTTTTGATGTTACAGGATTAAAAGATTTTAGGTGAAAACTTCGTTGGGTACCTCGTGGACCTTAAAGGATGTTCGGGTCACCCCTAGCCTGAAAAAGAAGCCAATCTCTATCGGGCAGTCGGATGATCAGGGATACGACGTGATGTTCGGTGGGGGACAATGGAAGGTAGTAAAGGGGAATATTGTAATCGCCAGAGGGAAAAAAGGGGTACTCTTTGCATGGCTGAAGTTCTAGTGGATGAGGTAAACTCGATGACTAGTGGACCAAGTCAATCCAGTCTGTAGCACCAACGACTAGGTCATATGAGTGAAAAAGGAATGAAGATGCTCTTTGCAAAAGGTAAGCTTCCAGAACTCAAAAAGGTTGAATCTGAATTCTATGAACCCTGTGTCTTTGAGAAGAAGAAGAAAGTATCTTTAGTGAAGACGGGAAAGGCATCAAAAGCTAAGAAATTAGAGCTTGTTCACATTGATGTATTCGGACCAACCTCGGTTTCATCTATAGGAAGAGCTCATTACTATGTCACCTTTATAGACGATTCAACATGCAAGGTATGGGTTTATTTTCTTAAAAATAAATCTGATGTCTTTTATACTTTTAAGAAATGGAAAACTACTGTTGAATTGGAAACTGATTTGATGGTAAAATGCTTGAAGTCGGACAACGAAGGAGAATACATCAGCGCTGAATTTCTTGATTATTGCGCTGAAAATGGTATTTGGATGATAAAGATAGTCCCAGGCACTCCTCAACAAAATGGAGTGGCAGAAAGAATGAACAGAACGTTAAATGAGAGAGCTAAAAGTATAAGAGTTAATTGTGGGCTTTCAAAGATGTTCTGGGCTGATGCAGTCAACACTACTGCTTATTTAATCAATCGGGGATTGTCAATACCATCGGGATTCAAGATACTAGAAGAAGAATGGAGAGGGGATGCAGTCAAAAACGAGCATTTGAAAGAATTTGGGTGCAGTGCCTATGATCAAGTGAAAGACAGTGACAAACTTGATGCTAAAGCTAAGAAGTACACCTTCATTGGATATTGGTCAGATACTATGGACTACAGGCTTTGGGATTTTGAAAGTAGAAAAGTAGTCAGAAGCAAGCATGCTACATTCAATAAGGCTGAGTTGTATAAATACAGAATTACAGCAAACTCACAAGTTCAGAAAAAGCGGGTTAAATTTGAAACTGATGCAAATAAACAAACTACACAGCCAGTCACTGAATCAAACACTAAAACTAATGTTTTTGAGTTTGAAGATGACTATATGGGTGGAGATGAAGAAGCACTGAGAGCTTCTGATAGTGGGAGTTCAGAGTCTGATGTTGAACAGTCCTTGCAGGATGCCGACCAGCCTCAAAATTAGGTCAGGAGGTCCACCAGAGTCTTCAAACAACCAGAGAGGTATAGTCCTTCGGTCAACTATCTTCTCTTAACAAAAAATGGTGAAACAGGAAGTTTTATTGAAGTTGTTAATACGAAAGATTCGCTTTAGTGGGAGCATGCTATGAAAGATGAGATGAGTTCTTTGATGAAAAATAAAACATAGGCACTAACCAAGCTTCTGCCAGATAAAAGAGCTCTACATAATAAATGGGTCTAGGGTCTAAACGATACAAAGCTCGCTTAGTAGTCAAGGGTTTTCAGCAAAAGAAGGGGGTTGATTATGATGAGATCTTTTCGCCAGTTGTGAAAATGAAAACCATCAGATTGGTTCTTAGTCTGGTAGCGGCAGAGGGCTTACATCTAGAGCAATTAGATGTTAAGACAGCATTTCTACATGGTGACATTGACGAAGAAATTTATATGACACAAACTAAAGGATTTAAGGTTGTCGGAAAAGAAAATTGGGTCTGCAAACTGGAAAGGAGCTTATATGGTCTAAAACAGGCACCCATGCAGTGGTACTTGAAGTTTGATAACTTCATGGAATGGTCAGGGTACAAGAAATGTCAAATGGATCATTGCTGCTATTTGAAGAGGTTCAACAGCTCTTATATCATTCTACTACTCTATGTAGATGATATGTTGATTGCAGGGTTAGATATAAAAGAGATCAGCAAGTTAAAGAAAGAAATGTTCAAAGAATTTAAGATGAAAGACTTGGGTCCAGCCAAACAAAAACTCGAGATGAGCATTATCAGAAATAAAAAGGATGGATCTTTAACACTATCCCAACAAAAATACATAGGGAAATTGTTAGAAAGATTCAAGATGAATAATAAAAATACCAGGTCTAGAAACACACCATTGGGAAGTCATTTCAAGCTCACCAAAGATCAGTCTCCTAAATCTAAAGAAGAAAGAACAGAGATGGCTAAAATTCTATACGCCTCTGCAGTGTGCAGTCTTATGTGTGCCATGAT
The DNA here is from genome assembly GCA_025506505.1 of Flaveria sonorensis. Taxonomy (NCBI): domain Eukaryota; kingdom Viridiplantae; phylum Streptophyta; class Magnoliopsida; order Asterales; family Asteraceae; genus Flaveria; species Flaveria sonorensis. The sequence goes on from CM046432.1 coordinate 13,723,494, forward strand.
CTACACTCAACCAGATATTGTTCACGCAGTTGGGGTAGATAGTCAGTTTATGTCAGATCCAGGGAAAGAACACTAGGAAGCAGTTAAGTGGATACTCAGATACTTAAAGGGTACATCTAAAGTTATGTTTCAAGGGGAAAGACCCAATTCTCAGAGGGTATACGGATGTTGATTTGGGTGGTTGTAAAGGGACATTCAAAAGCACAATAGGGTATGTCTTTACAGTGGAAGGAACAACAGTTAGCTGGATGTCCAGACTTCAGAAAAGTGTAGCTCTATTAACAACAGAGGTTGAATACATGGTTGTTGCTGAAGCTAGTAAAGAGTTAATATGGTTAAAGACTTTTCTTGAAGAATTAGGTAAACAACAGTCTGATTACTCATTGTATTGTGACAATTAGAGTGCAGTGAAACTTGCCAAAAATCCAGTCTATCACGGTAAAACAAAGCACATTGGGATGAGGTATCATTTTTTCAGAGGATTGATCTGTGATGGAGCAATCGGTTTGAAGAACATCTCAGGTGCGAAGAATTCAGTTGATATGTTTACCAAATCTGTGAGGCTGGATAAGCTGAAGCTATTCATAGCTTCAACTGGCCTTCAGGAATAATGTTGAGAAGGTGGGGGTAGCTAGGGGTGCAAAAATCAGAGGAATTTTACAAAAGTACAAAGAAGCAAATTGCAGCCGAACATGTTTCGAAGCCTCCAAGTGGGAGAATTGTTCGGTGTAGGTTCAGGTGAATTAATTTGGAGCAGTTGGGCTCGACTGGCCCAAGTTCTAATTAGGCCCAGTTTAGTTAGATTATTAACTAAAAGGATTAACCCTAATTGTAGTCTATATATACATCTCATTGTACTTGTAATCATCATCACTCAATAAAAATAAAACCCTAGTTGCCCCATGAGGATGTAGGTTGCACACCGTGACCGAACCTCTATAAATCTCTTGTGTCTCTGTTATTGTTTATTGTTCTCTATTGTGTGTTCGTACCAGTTTGATCCTAACAACTATGAGGTTAAATAATACAAGACTTACCCATAAATCAAAGATACAACTCAACTCTTATCGATACATAAAAGGTTTAATAGGCTTATTTAACGCCCAGACTTTGAATTTTGTGTTATATTCTACATCATTAATTTTTATTGGCAATATAGTTATATCTATTTGATAAACATGTTTTTTCATGGTAATGTAGGTCGGATATGGTTGCTGTTATGCTACATAATTAAGGTTATTACTTATTCCTTTATTACCTCATACTTATCAAGTAAAACAAAAGGGATTATATGGCTTTTAAAGTGATCTTTTTGTAAGGAGGTTTTATTGTATAAGGTTGATAAATTATGCGTTTGGTTCTTGCTTTCCGCTGAGGTAATATATATATTATGGTTTAAGTATTCTTAATTTTGACTTTTGGTATAGTCTATAGCTTATGTGTATGTTAACGAGAAGAAACATGTCGTGTTTTGAAAACAAATCGTATTCAAGACAACCCAGTCGATGGCTGGAAACAGTGTGGTACGTCGTCGTTCTTTCGGTTAATATCAAGAAAATATAGTTTACTTTCATATTTTTTTGTATGTTAGAGTTGTATGTTTTCCAACAAATATTCTTAGCTATACGATGTCTAAGGTAAAATCTATGTGTTCTTAACTTTTCTACTGAATTTTTAGTAATATTTCTTTTGGTTCTCTATCACGACTCATGGACTTACTTAACAAATTGACAGATGTGTTGAACCAGTGTAAAAGATACAGTTGGAACAAGATGTAGCAGGTATTGCTTGCATTTGTTCGCAATGAAAAAACAATTATCATTAGGTTCATCACTCTGAAGTGATCTAGAAGTAGTGCTCTGTAGGTAAGTTGAATTTGTCATTTTTGATTGATATAGAAGCTACAACGGATGTCCCATGGAAACTAATTATTATATTGAATCATCTATGAAAAAGTTGATTAAATTTCACGACAGACGGGAAAGTCTTAAGATTGGGGCCGTTGCGGAGTTTCACGCGCAATCTCTAAAGAAACCATGGGAGTTTTCTCTTCTTTATTTGCAGGTCTGGATTCGACGGGAGTTTCTCCACGCCCTTCTTCCAACACAAGTGAAGTTTTAGTTTTTGTATATTTCAATTCTACCATTTACTATTAATTTATCTCTATAGGAAAATTCTGATTCAAATGTTTTTGTTGGAATCATTTTTGTACATGCTTCAATCATTCTGCAATTTCAAGATCAAACACTTTAAGAATCTTACTGCTACTATTGTGTTCATTTAGACAAACTTCCAAGGAGGATTAAGTTTTAAATAAGTAAGGTTGGTCATCTCTTTCTTTTTTTAATGCCGAAACTTAAATCCCTTTGTAAACTCCTTTAAGTGGCGTAGGGGAATATTAGCTTAGTCATCAGGGTGCTGGCTTAAATGATCACTACATAATCTTAACTCTAGATACAAACATCTCAAAAAGAAGAAAATTTAGATCATTTATTATAAATCATGTTGATTTGAAAAGAAACTAAGAAAGTAAATGGACTTTTTGTCTGACTGGAGCTTAAAAAATGTCTGTGGCAAAGCATGAGAATTTGGACAATGTGAAGACAAAATATGATGAGAATATTACAATGCAGATGCACACAACTCAATCAAATTTGTGTTTGGCCCATTCACACCTACCATTGCACAAAAGGTAAGAGTTTTTAGAAACAAAGTTAAAGCGGACTTAGGATCGGGAGAACCTGGCTGATACTAATTGTCCTCGATGTCGTAAGACAGGTAAATCTCTGAATTATACATGTGACTAAATAGGTAGATTGGGATATGTAAATGGTCACCAGGTATATTTGTGCAAGTTGAAATGGGTCGGGTTGACATGCAATACTTTTTAGCCAATTTTTTTCGTTGTGAATCTTTCTTATGTCAAATATGATTGCAAAAGTTATAGTATTTCTATCAAGTCTTACTTTTGACAATATCAATTACAAGCAGTAACTAGAACCTGCATCATCAATGCCTTTAGTTATAGATCAGTGAAGAAAAGAAACAGGTATATTTTGACAATATCAATTACAAGCAGTAACTAGAACCTGCATCTTTTGGTGCAAAAATTCAACGCTGGGATGCTTACAAATACTGGAAACGTGGCCTTGGAACGGATATTCTTAACAGTCTCGAGGTAACACTCTTGATAATTAAACAATTATTATGCAAATAATTATAAGATAGCATATTAGTGAATTAAAAAGATTAACCTAATCGAGAAAATATATTTATTGTGTTGGTTGCTTTCAGCTCATGTTGGTCTTACAAGATATGCTATCAAGATCAAACAACCCAGGTTAAGTTTTTGCTTCGTCTGGAGAACAGGTTTGATAGTGTTTGGTGTTCATTTGGATAAATCAACTTGACATTTTAAATTTTGCGGTTTACAATGCTATTTTGTTATTTATTAGAAGTAAATATGGGTATTGGACATGATATCCTATGAAGACTTTAAATACCTACATATTTATGACAATGCATTGTAGAAATGCATTTTTGCATTCATAAATGCGGTGTAGAAGTGCGTTTGAATTCATATGCTATTATAGTTGGTTATTGAACAACAAATGAAGCCAAAATTCATCTCCTCACTTAACTTTATTTTTTTGTCTATAATCTATGCAGAATTCAAGGTCCACATGCGTTGCATCTATGAGAAACATACATAAACGACAGATATGGTACTACAATGCTTTAGTGAACTAGATTTCAAAAAGCTAGATTTGGATAGGTTGTTATGAACTAGATTTCAAAAAGCTAGATTTGGATAGGTTGTTATATGAGAACGTCTTTTGTGTAATTAAATCTAATTCTTTTGTTGGTGTACATCTTTATTTGTTTAAATTTAATTCTGTTGTGGGTGAACTTTTTATTTTGTAATATGCACATGTCGTAATTGAACTTTTTTAATATACTTTTTGCTCGTGGCATCGCGCGGGTGGAAATTTGCTAGTTATTATTATTTATATATATTAGGGTCTAATATGTGAACCTCGACTTGTTCCTCTCCAACAGCCCCCCCTCTCGACGCACCCTTTTCTGGCAGTCGTCCAACCGTTTCTCCGTCGTGTTGAGGTATCGTGTTCGTTTTCATTTCGTTTCGGTTGATTTCGTTGGTGTTCGGGTTCGATTGTATGTGGTTGTATGTCGATTGTATGTATATATATATATATATATATATATATATATATATATATATATATATATATATATATATATATATATATATATATATATATATATATATATATATATATATATATATTTGCAGGACCGGTTAAGGGGATGGTCAATACAATCAGTCTTACAATGAGGAGAGTGTTAGAACACTTAAAAGATCAAATAAGGAACCGGGTTTATATGAATGATACTAATTAAGAATACCAGTAAAACAGAACTAAAAACAAGAACAAGATAAGTATAGTTTTCAAGAATGCTGCATATTGCTCTCAAGTTCTTTTATAAGTGTTACAAAGCATATTTAGAAATACAAGAACCTGAGATACTTTATACTACATTCTACAGCCGGCCATACTTTGAAGGCCAGCTAGAAACACTGATCTAGACAACAAGATCAATGTAAAGTCAAAAGGCAGACTGCATTTTGAAAAGTGACTATGACATGCCATAGCTCACATCCTAATATATTATGAAAAGGATAAAAGGTACAAAGTAGAAAGTTACAGACTCTAAACCATAATCTACAGTTACAAAAGCATGGATCTTTTCAACCACTCATGAAAGTTGGTGAGTCTTCAGAGTTGCAGCGGAAAGTTGGTCAGCTTTATACAAAAGTAGATTAGAGAAGGCATGTCTTCTTTATCTTCGGAAGAAATCAGTCTTCACTTCATTGGCTTTGGAAGACTTTGTCTTTGAAGCTTTGGAAGACTTCCTCTTCGGCTTCGGAAGATTTGGTCTTTGGCTTCGGAAGATTTTACACTTAAAATAATTTTCTATGAGAAGTGTAAAACTTCCTAAGTAACTTCTAGTCTGCACAATGTGCATGCAAGCTGGAAGCTCTTTGGTTGCTTTGGTTTCTTTAGTTGCATCAGCCTTTCAAGTATAACCTTACAAACTCCCATTAGGCTGATGCTACCAAAACAGAGAAGTGTACTTAGATATTGACAGTCCTTATCAGGATCAAGACCATTCATTTCTTCATCAACTGATCAGGAGCCCTCAGACTCTCATAATACCTTCTCACGTCATCGAGATCATGCAAAGTAAGATCAAACATGTCTTGCCAGAAATAGCCATCTTGACCTCCTTGATCTCTGATGACATACCACCTGTCTGGATTAGTAGCAAAGATCCCAGACAGGATGGGTCTTCCAGTTACAAGAGGCTCTACTTGAGTTGGAGTTGGTTGAGCAGCCTCTTCTTACACTACATCAAGATGCTCTAACTCATCCTGAGGTGTAGAGGTGGATGCCTTGGACTTCTTCTTAGAAACACTCTTGATGGCCATCCTTTTCCTCCTCTTTGAAGTCTTTAACTAAGAAGAATGGCCTTCAACACTAGGTTGATTTGTTTTGTCTTTCTCAGTTGGGTCCTCTTCCCTCACAAGTTAAGAAGGAGAGGGATTTTGTAAGGCCCCCATCCCGGAGACCCCACAGTTGGTCATTCATAGCATCATATTAAACCTCATTTAAAATATATAATCAGAAGAAAATATTGCAGCGGAAGAATTATCAAAAACCATTTCATGCAGTAATAGTTACTTTTGTCAAGTAATACATCATTGATTAAAATCATAAAAGAATACTTAGTTGTATTACAAAACAACAACATTATTTTTTCATGAGATGGATGCCAGTCTTTGCTTGCCAAGTAGCTTGAACTCCATGCCACCCTCAGCAACCACATTACCTGCCAACTGAAAATGCATATAAAAAGTCAGCTTTGCTGAGTGAGTTTTAGTTTAATAATACATAAAATATACTTTTGTAAACTTCACTAGGTGATCATTCATCATTATACATAATCAATCATTAAGAGATTATTTATCTTTCTTTCTTTCATTATATTTCACTTTCATTGTTTAGGTTTGCACAAAGTAAGAGCCTATATTGTTGGTTGGCAACAAATGCCGAACCCCTATCGGCAAACGTTTATTTGGTAGCTAACCCATTCGACAGTTGACCCACACTGCTAGGCATGAAGCCTGCTCATGAATACGGGTCCCATTGATTTGGTCAATCCCCAGGATTAGACCCCAGATGTGCATCCTGAATTAGCCACACATCAGTTGAGCTAACGACAACAAGGTCGTGCACCTCATTCCATTGTGCTTGCAAGGCTTTCCATTGATTATAAGGGCCCGGGGGTAACATTCATTAAGTTCCACTGTCTTCTTTCATTTTTTTGTGTCCACTTGGTTATGAAAATACTTTTAAAATATTCATCGCCTTATAATCATATAACATGAAGCATATTAAATATTATCCATAACAGCAGGCAACAAGAAAAGAATCAAACATAGAAACATTAAACAAGCATAATCTTTCCTTATACATAAGTACTTAACACTTAAATTCTATTCCCAACATTTTAGAATAATTCTAATTCCCCAAAGAAATGCGGATGAATGTAAAGCAATGCGGATGAACAAATGCGGATGAAAGTCTTCAGAAAATATTCTAAGTGTCTAAAAGTATGCGGGTGAACCTAATGCGGATGAACAAGTCCAAATGCGGATGAACAATACTAAATGCGGATGAACAATACTAAATGCAAAAGAACAAAAGGCAAATGCGGATGAACAAAATGCAAATGCAAATGAACAATGCCCACTGCAGACAGCCAAAGTCCATAGCGGATGAGCAAAACACTAAGTGTGTTCACAGCGCACAACTAAAACATTCAAGGGTCCACAACGGATAGCCAAGTCCACAACGGACATGCAAAGTCTACAACGGATAGCTAAATGCATAAGTGTCCACAGCGGACACATTAATAATATCCAAGTGTCCACAGCGGACAGGGAGTGTCCCCAGCGGACGACCTGGACAACCTTCCTAAGTGTCCACAGTGGACATACGAGATCCTCAGCGGATAGCTTATTGCACCTGCGATCCAACTTACCCAGTCTCCACATCATTTTAAGCATATTCTTAGCATAGATCTATCGGTCTAACACTTAGAACAGAGCTTACAACTACACAACATCAACGAAGGCATTCAAAACACACACAACGCATACACATCAGATGCAAAATGTAGAAAACTTATGCTTCAGTTGTAAAAATTCAGTTAATCTGCATTTCAGCCCCAAACTAGTTTAAAACAAGTAAAATAGGGGAATCTAGAACTCACCTCTAACTGCTTTCGAGTAAAACTCCTCCAAACCCAAGAGCAACCTGGAGTTCTAGCACCTAAACACACCAAAACAATCAGCCAACATAAGAAACATGTAAGAATCGGTCCAGTAGCTCTAACACAGCTGAAAACCAAGTAGAAAACACAAGAAAACCTCACCTACATACAGATCTTCCACCTTCTCTCTCTAGAAACCGATTGTAGCTTCTTTCTTCTTGCAGCAGAAAGCAAGATCTGTAAAAGAAGAGGTGTGGGCTGCCATGCTTCTTTTAAATCCCAAAATGGGCAAGTTTGCCACTTGCATAACTTTAACCCCTTGACTTGGGATATTTCACCTTTCTTTCTTTTTCTTTTAAATTTTCGGGTGTCACAAGTCCATCCCCCTTATATAGGTTTCGTCCCCGAAACCTGTCACTCCTCGAACAGCTGTGGGTAATTTTGTCTCATCTCTTCCCTCAGTTTCCCATGTGGACCCGGATCCTTTCCTGTGTCTCCACTGTATTCGCACCAGTGGATCCATTTTATTTCGTAGCCTCTTCTCTTTTTCGTCAATGATGGCCACTGGCTGCTCCACATGATTGAGTCGTTCCTCCACCTTGATGTCCTTGAGTGGCATAATCATATCCTCATCGGCTGACACTTCCTCAATTCAGATACATGGAATGTCGGATGGATTCCTCTTAACTCATCGGGTAGCTCTAACTTGTAAGCCACCTCTCCAACTCGAGCAATAATTTGGAAAGGCCCTATATACTTCAGGTTTAGCTTTCCTTGCTTCCTGAACCGGATGATCCATTTCCAAGGCAAAACCTTCCATATAACTCTATCGTTCAGCTTGAATTCGATCAGTCTATGTCCCTTGCCGACATACTATTTTTGTCTATCCTTTGCTGCGTCCATAAAGGCCTTGATCTTCTCCAACTTTCCAGTCGTAGCCTCGATCACCTCATTGCTCTCCAACTCCTACTGCCCGAAGTCACCCAACATACGGGCGTTCTACACTTCCTACCATATAGCATCTCGTAAGGAGGTATACCAATGCTACTAGGATATCTGTTGTTATATGAGAACTCGACTAACGGTAAGTGTTCATCCCAACTTCCACCAAGCTCAATGACGTATGCTCGTAGCATATCCTCCAGCGTCAGAATCGTCCTCTCCGACTGACCATCTGTCTGGGGAGGATAAGCCATACTGATTTGTAGCTTTGTCCCCCTCGCATTCATGGGATCTCTTCTAAAACTTAGATGTAAACCGAGTGTCACGGTTAGACACAATGGACACAGGTACACCATGAGGATCTACGATCTCCTTGATGAACATATCCGCCATTCTCTCAGACGAATGCATCTCACGGATCGGTAGAAAGTGAGCACTCTTTGTCTGGTGGTCAACTATCACCCATATAACCTTCTTATCCTTACGGGTCGACTTAGTCAATGGTAAAGCTATCTTGGAGTAGTCTTGGATGAACCTTCCGTAGTAGCACGTCAAACCCAAGAAACCACAAATCTCAGATGGCATCTTTGGAGACCTCCATTGAATCACCGCCTCAACCTTCGCCGGGTCCATCATGATCCCTTCAGGATTAACCACATGACCCAGAAACTAAACTTCACATAACCAGAACGCACACTTGGAGAACATGGAGTACAGCTTCTCCCTTCTAAGCGTCTCCAGCACCTCCCGAATATGTCCGGCATGCTCTTCTTCGCTCTTCGAATAAATCAAGATGTCATCGATAAACACAATCACTAATTTTGCTAGAATAGGCCGACATGCCCGATTCATCAGATCCATAAAAGCAGCTGGCCTGTTGGTTAAACTAGAAGACATAACGAGAAACTCTTAGTTTCGTAACGCGTACAAAATGTTGTTTTGGGAATATCCTGCTCCCTCACCTTCAGTTGGGGGTAACCAAATCGGAGATCTATCTTCCAGAACCAACTGGCACTTTGAAGCTGATCAAACAAGTCATCAATCCTCGGTAACAGATACCGATTCTTCACAGTCAACTTATCCAGCTCACGCTGGTCGATGCACATCATCATGCTATCGTCCTTCTTCTTTACAAACAAGACCAGAGCACCCCAGGGAGAGATACTCGGCCAGATGAACCCCTTATCCAGCAACTCTTGCAACTGGACTATCATTTCTTTCATCTCGAGGGAGCTAGTCGATACGGTGCCTTGGCAACAGGTTGGGCACCAGGTATCAAATCAATCTTGAACTCAATCTCGCGGTCCGGTGGCACACCTGGTAGATCCTCTGGGAATACGTCTGGGAAGTCACACACGACCGGTACGTCAGACAATCGTGGTACAGACACATCCACATCTTTCACATAAGCCAGGTAGGCACTACATCCACGTCTCAGGCACTTCTCGGCCACCACCATTGAAATTACCCTCAAAACCGTGCTGCCCTAGCGCCGTAATCGTCACCAAACTCCCATTAGGTGCGGTTGATCAAATCATCTTCTTATGACACACAATATTTTCCTCATAAGCTGCTAGCCAATCCATCCCTAGAACCACATTGAATCCGCCTAGAGGCATCACAAATAATTTAACAGAGAACCTATGGCCTTCCAACTCTATGTCACAATCCTCTATCAGATCAAAAATCCTGGTAGACTTACCAATGGCAGTTTCTACATCGAAGGGCTCATCAATACTTCTACTTCTAACAGGCAACTTATTACATAAGGCAGTAGAAATAAAACTCTTACTAGCACTAGAATTGAAAAGCACAGAGATACAAATTTGGTTTACTAGAAATGTACCTGACACCACATCGGGGTCCACCCTAGCCTCCACCCAAGTTATAGAGAATACTCTAGCCTTCACCCTCCTTCCTCCTTCTCAGTCCCCTTCTTTACTCTGGAGCTCTCAGCCCTCGGCTTCTTGCAGTCCTTGCTCATATGCCCCTTCTCGCCACAGTTGTAACATTTCACCACACGGCAATTCCTTGCCATGTGCCCTCCTTCCCACACTGAAAGCAGACGTTCGATCCCCACCTACGCTCCTCCAGTGGCCTCTCCCACACTTATCACACAACTTCACCATGTGACAATCTCCTGTCATGTGGTCCTCCTTCCCACACTTCTCGCACACCTTCACTCCAAACTAGGTTACAGCCACCTTGCGACCCTCTACCTTCACCCTTTTGCCCTTGGGAGGGAAACCGCCACTACCAGCATGTTTTCTACTCTAGTTCTCCCTCCTCCTCTCATCTTCCCTTACAGCCCTAATGACCCCAGTCACCACAGATGGAAAAATCATGTGCATGACTTGGTGAACTCCCTCAGCTACAACCTCCTTCACTATGGCCATCAGGTTAACGCTCTCATCCCCACCTCCATGGTGATGAAACCCGGGCTCTTTAGGGCCGTTTCAGCAGTCCTAGCCCTATTACTCGTGACACGTGGTCCAACACTACATCCACCACAACCTCCACCTCTAGAAGGCCCCGAAGATCTACCACCAGCCATCCTCTGAACACTATAAGATTCAAATACCAACACGGTCATTCAAGATAATAGCTCAAATTATGTCAAGTATAGTAAGTCCCTAATTACAGTGGCTAGTTGTAATTAGCTACTTACTTTACTCTTCATCCCCTAAGCATTCCTTATCTAGACTACATCAGTATCCAAATCTGTTAAGAGCACATAATTCACATAACACACGCACATAATACTGGTTATCTTTATGAAAAATTACCTGATGGCACGTAGCTACTTGGGCTGGCATCCCTTCATTTGGTCCTATTTTCAGTTTAAGTTTAGGTTTTGAAAAATAATTTACCCAATTCTCTTAAACTTTGGCTCTGATATCAACTTGTAAGGCACCGATCCCGGAGACCCTACAGTTGGTCATTCATAACATCATTCATTATTAAAACTCATTTAAAATATATAATCATAAGACAATATTGCAGCGGAAGAATTATCAAAAACCATTTCATGCATTAATAGTTACTTTTGCCAAGTAATACATCGTTGATTAAAATCACAAAAGAATACTTAGTAGTATTACAAAACAACAACATTATTTTTGCATGAGTTGAATGGCAGTCTTTGCTTGCAAAGTAGCTTCAACTCCGTGCCACCCTCAACAACCACATTACCTGCTAACTGAAAATGTATATAAAAAGTCAGCGTTGCTGAGTGAGTTCTAGTTTAATAATACAGAAAATATACTTTTGTAAACTTCACTTGGTGATTATTCATCATTATACATAATCAATCATTAAGAGATTCTTTATCTTTCTTTCTTTCATTATCTTTCACTTTTATTGTTTAGGTTTGCACAAAGCAAGAGCTATATTGTTGGTTGGTAACAAATGCCAAACCCCTGTCGGCAAACGTTTATTTGGTAGCTAACCCATTCGACAGTTGACCCACACTACTAGGCATGAAGCCTGCTCATGAATACAGGTCCGATTGATTTGGTCAATCCCCAGGATTAGACCCCAGATGTGCATCCTGAATCAGCCACACATCAGTTGAGCTAACGACAACAAGGTCGTGCACCTCATTCCTCTGTGCTTGCAAGGCTTTCCATTGATTATAAAGGCCCGGGGGTAACATTCATTAAGTTCCACTGTCTTCTTTTATTTCTTTATGGCCACTTGGTTATGAATAATACTTTTAAAATATTCATCATCTTATAATCATATAACATGAAGCATATTAAATATTATCCATAACAGTAGGCCACAAGAAACGAATCTAACATAGAAACATTAAACAAGCATAATCTTTCCTTATACATAAGTACTTAACACTTAAATTCTATTCCCAAAATTTTACAATAATTCTAAGTCCCCAAAGATATGCGGATGGATGTAAACCAATACGGATGAACAAATGCGGATGAAAGTCTTCAGAAAATATTCTAAGTGTCTAAAAATATGCGGGTGAACTTAATGCGGATGAACAAGTCCAAATGTGGATGAACAATACTAAATGCGGATGAACTACTAAATGCGGAAGAACAAAGGCAAATGCGGATGAACAAAATGCAAATGCGGATGAACAATGCCCACAGCGGATAGCCAAAGTCCACAGCGGATGAGCAAAACACTAAGTGTGTTCACAGTGCATAACTAAAACATTCAAGGGTCTACAACGGATAGCCAAGTCCACAGCGAACATGCAAAGTCTATAGCGGACAGCTAAATGCCTAAGTGTCCACAGCGGACAAAATAATAATGTCCAAATGTCCACAGCGGATAGGGAGTGTCCACAGCGGACGACCTGGACAACCTTCCTAAGTGTCTACAACGGATATACGAGATCCACAACGGATAGCTTATTGCACCTGTGATCCTAACATACTCAATTTCCAGTCACCATACATCATTTTAAGCATATTCTTAGCTTAGATCTATCGGTCTAACACTTAGAACAGAGCTTACAACTACACAACATCAACGAAGGCATTCAAAACACACACATCTCATACACATCAGATGCAAAACGTAGAAAACTCATGCTTCAGTTGTAAAAATTCAGTTAATATGCATTTCAGCCCCAAACTAGTTTAAAACAAGTAAAATAAGGGAATCTAGAACTCACCTCTAACTGCTTTCGAGTAAAACTCCTCCAAACCCGAGAGCAACCTAGAGTTCTTGCACCTAAACACACCGAAACAAGCAGCCAACTCAAGAAACACGTAAGAATCGATCTAGCAGCTCAAACACAGATGAAAACTGAGCAGAAAACACAAGAAAACCACACCTACAAGCAGATCTTCCACCTTCTCTCTCTAGAAACCAATTGCAGCTTCTTTCTTCTTACAGCCGAAAGCAAGATCAGTAAAAGAAGAGGTGTGGGCTGCCATGCTTCTTTTAAATCCCAAAATGGGCAAGTTTGCCACTTGCATAAATTTAACCCCTTGACTTGGGATATTTCACCTTTCTTTCTTTTTCTTTTAAATTTTTGGGTGTTACAGATTTGGACCCTGCTATGGATTAGAAGATGAAGTTGGCTGAGATGCACCTCTAGGTTTCAGTTGTGTTGTCTCAGTGGGTTCAACCTTTACCTCAACTCTAGGTTTAGCTTGACTCGGTGAAGAATGCAAGTCAACAAGCTCTCCCTTTGAATCTTCTATTTGATCACTCTAATGTGCTCATCCATAGTGGATAGAGACATTGGACCAAGCCTCCTTCTGAAGAATCCATACAGCTTCAAGAAGCTCATCATCTTCTGCTTATCAGTAGACTTCTTTTGACTCTTTTGGATGATGCCTCTTGACTTTGCAACTTCTTCCATCATTTTTCTCTTAGAAGCTATTCATTCTTTGATAACTTGTTGCTCCAACTGCTTAAGATACTCGAATTCAACATACTCATGTGATAAGAGAAGAAGTACAGATGCCTGATAGAGACCTGTGGAACTCAGGTAGCTAATCATGTTTTGTCTATCAGCTTCCTTGTCTACCTGAGGTTGTTCAGTTGCCACAGCCTCTTTCTCAAGGCTTTCCTGAACTGGGGAGAGGGTAGGAGCATGCTTGTAGAGCCTTTTCTGTCTCCTTTCTTCCTTGATCTTTAGGAGCAATTTTGCATCCTCTGCCTCCTTCTTGTCCTTTAACAGCTCTATGTCTACCAATTCATTGAGTTCCTCTAAGGGAAGAGAGATGATTTCATCTATGTTGTAGTTCCTGGTCCCCAAGTAGTTTAATCTGGCTGCCCTCAACTCATCATCCTGAGTATTTGGCCTAGTGGCAGCCCTGATAGTAGCTTCCATGAAGACTGGAGACCCCCTTGAACCCTCTCCTCTTTGCTTCCTCTTCCTCTCTCTCTCCTCCACCTTAATCTCCTCAGGAGTTATTTTCCTTTTCCCTTTGATGATCTAGTATAGGTTGGACTCACCATAGTTGTTAGGATTATTTTGTTATGTATGTAATAGGTTGGATGTTAGTTTGTTTTCTTGTAATTTGCTTTTTTTATAGTTTCTTTGACACTGCGAAACTACGGGCGAAACTACAGTTTCGCTCGTTGTCAGCTGTCCTAGGTCACCCAGCGAAACTATAAGTTCGCTGCCGGGTGAATCTAGTTGATGGTGAAGACAGTTTCGCTAGCCAGCGAAACTGTCAGCGAATCTAGCATTGCTTATATATTGTCATGTTTTTATCTTTGTAAGCAAGTTTTTGCAAAACCCTAATACTGAAATATCTTTGTTGCAACTGTGTGTGTAGGCTAGAAGTTCATTTATCATTATTCTTGAACCATTGATTGATTATTATTACTTAGATTCTCAAATTGTTCATTATGTTATTGATATTGTGGTGTTGATTCAATGGGAATTCCTTGTTTACACATCAACTGCATTGTTATATCGATCAGAAGGACCAACAATATGGTATCAGAGCCATTATGCTCTTGATTGATTGTTTTTTTTTGTATTTTCGAACAAAGTTACTATTCCATTCCTTATTGATCTGTTTTGCTTGTTTCTTCCATGGATACTGATTGAGGCTTGTGCGTTTTGGGTGTGGAAAGCTACAGAAATCATCAGATCTCAAATCCATTAAGATTTGGATGAGTTTGGATTGATTTTGTACTGAAAAGGTTTTCATTCGTCGGGTGAATTTAGATATCTTCCAGTGAAACTGCCACTTGTTTCAGCAAATTTACAAAATTCATGGTGTTTGGTTCTGGTTTCTTTGTTTTAGCGAAAGTAGCTCTTTTGATTGAAAGTTCAACTTCCTTGATTGCCATAGCAAGCAAAAGTGCTGCCGAAATTGTCTTCGAACGAAAGTTCTACTAGTCTCAGCGAAACTATCGCCGAAACTAGAGTTTCCGAGCACCAATTCGAGAGAAACTGCTCTTTGCTGCAAGCAAATCTACCAGCGAAGTTGTCAGCATATTTAGCAGTGAACTAACTGGCGAATCTATATTCTTTAGTGAAATTAATACTGTATAAAGAATGACATCCAACAATATTAATATTTCTGACTTGGAGAGTGTTGCTCCCAATAGGCCATCGAGGCTTATAAATGGTGATAGTTTTGAGGACTGGAAACGATGTTTAAAAGCCTTCTTTTACTACACTGATCATAATCAATGGGAATCAATAGTAAACGGTCCACACACTCCAACTGTCACTGTTGGTCAAGTTACCTCACCAAACACTGATCCATCTACCTTTACCGAAAGAGGCCTCAAGCTAATCGATTGTGATCAGAAAGCTTTTGGAGCTTTAACTTTTTGTTTATCTCAGGACATCTACAACCACTTTGCTGAACACAAGAATGCAAAATCTTTATATGATTCTCTTTGTGAATTATTTGATAGAAATGAGGATTTGAAGAAGGACAGGAAAGCTCAAGCTGAAAAGGAGTTTAATTCTTTTGTAGGACACAAGAATGAATGCCTTACTGATATTACAAATCGATTTTTGTCTATCTCAAGCACCTTAAAGAAGTATGATGAACATCTGGGTAACTAGGAATAAGTTACTAAGCTCTTGGACTCACTCCCACCGCAATAGAGCTTGCAAGTTAGGATGTTGAAGAAGGAAAGAAACTTTGCTGATTACAAACTTATGGATGTAATCAACAAATTGAAATCTTTTGATTTGGATTTGAAAAGGAGGGAATACAATCAATCCATGATGCCGACCACAGTATATCCACAAAATGCTACATTAATGTCATCCGCTACAAACTCGTCTATGTATGGTTTAGCTTATGGTGGTTCTACAGGATATGGCGTATCAAACAAGTCTAGTGGTGGATCTACAAGTGTTGGTTCAAACTCAAAGCCATCCGTCACTGCTCAAATTCCATCTAATACAATGGCATTATTCGGAATGTTTGTACACAGCTATGAAGCTCTGGTTGCGGGGGAGCTGAAGGGAAAAGGAATGACTGTTGAAGACATGTATCAGGTAGATCCTGATGATTTAGAGGAAACTGATATCCAATGGCAGATGGCCATGCTCACACTACGTGCAAGAAGATTCATGGAACGAACTGGTAGGAGAAGCTTTGGAAGTCAAAACCAGAACTCTAAGCTTGGCTTTGATAAGTCAAAATAAGATGGTTTAATTGTAAATAGTTGGGGCACTTTAAAAGAGAATGTCCATCTCCTATCATCACTGAACCAGGAACTTCTAAAGTTATCCCGATCACCGCAAGGAAGAAGCTAAGCCGAAGAATGAAACAACACTTATTTCAAACTTTGATTGGAGTGCTGAGATTAAGGAAACTGAAGAAAAAATCAATCATACGCTAGTGGCTGAGATAGTGAATAGTGATATGGATTCTGTTGAGGACTTTGATCCTTTCAGGGAGTTCAAGAGTGAGATTCAAGAAGAAGCCATTGGTGAAAGTGGTGAGCAACAAGTTAAAGTTGAAGAGATGAGGAATGAGAAAGTTAAAGAAGAAAAAGATGATTGTGAGAATGTTGAAGAGAAAGTGACAGTTTGTGAAGTAAGTGAAGGGAAGAAGGATGTCTGTAAAGAAGAAAAGAAAGAGGAAAGTGAAGCTGAGGAGATTAGGAAGAAAGTAGCAGAGGAAGAAGAATGCAGGAAGAACACTCCGGTTTGTCAGTGTGAAAAGGCCCTGGCTCCCTTATGAGGTAATTCAAGACATGTGTTCTCCTCCATGCAAAATCCGTTTATTTGGGGTATATAAAGCTAACGGACTATTATTAGAAAATGAAAAAGAATTAAAACAAATAAATAAGGAACTTAAAACAAATGAGTCTAAATATTTTGTCAAGTTAATTGAAGCTTTAAAAGAAAATGAGCATTTAAAAAGAAATCTTTTGGAAAGAAACGTTGAAATAAATGCCTTAACTGAACGTGTAGCACTTGCTGAATTTAAAACTAGCAAATTAAATACTAAACTTGAAAATGGACAATTTCTGGGATGAAACATGAGGAGCTTTGCAAGAAACAATGGGGGGATAGAGTTAAGACTGGTTTGGGAAGCGAAGAAACCACTCATGTTTATCCTCCTCCAAGTACTTATTGTTATTCTCCTATGCCTATACATCATCCAACTAATGAATTAATTCAGAAAGATACTAACAGTTTGTATGTAGGTTTAGAAGGAATGAATCATAAGGAGATTCAGGATGAATATGATTATGGTGCAAGTAGTGCTCTGGGCAGCTCTAGTCTTAACATTTCAAATTCCAAAAAGTCTTCAATAGACAATAGTTTAAGTAGATTTGTTTCCCAAACATCTATTACAGACAATAGCACATGTGGTTTTAGTTCTAACCCAGCTTGTTTATATTTAGATGTCTATGAATCAAATCATGATGTTTCAAATGCTCATGTTAATAGAAATGATTGTTGTTTAAGTAAAGCTTTAGATACACATACTAACTCAAGTTGCTTTGAAAAGTTTCTGTCTCTTCCTATCGTATCTTTTACACCAATTTGGATCTCTAAACCTAAAGAGACAGAAACAACTTTCTCAAACGTTAGAAACATTAATGTAAATGAATCAGAATCTACTAAAATTAAGGTCATAAAGGAAATATTAAAATAATCATATGACTCTTGTAGCAATTCTAATTCACACATGTCTGAATGTGAGGAAGAAATATTAACTGATCAAGTGTCTGTTTCAAAATGTAATAAGAAAGGTTTAAAGTCCCAGTGTTTTAGATGTGGGAAGGATGATCATGTTATTAAAACCTCCCCTATGTTTGTTAGTAGAAATGTAAATAGTAGTTCCCTAGGAAGTAGATTAAATCATTTCGTAAATATTTTTTCCCGTAAAAAATCCTCTGTTCCGAGACCTGTTAGGATCAGTGATCTAAGTTTGATCAATTAGAGTTGAATCACAGCGGAATTAGAGCAAGAATTAAGCAAATATAGCAAGAACACAATAAATATTCAATGGAACAGTACACGGTTATATAGAAATAGGGTTTTCTGCATTGGGATAATAACATTCATGCACACATGCTTCGGTATGGCGGCTGCTAGGTTTTCCTAAGCTGCACCAATTACAATTAGGTCAGCATTCCTTATATAAAGGAATGTGACGTCTGCTGATGTCACTTGATAGTGACGTCTAACAGAATTATTACAAACTACTGAACGTAAGCAAACTACTGAGAATGTTCACAACTGAGAACATCTCAGAGTATTCTAAGTACACGAAGAAACATAAAACTACTGAAACTACAAGTACAGAAAAGAAAATACAACTACTGAAAGGAAACCATCACAACTACTGAAGAGGTCTTCTTCAGTTGTTGTGACAATCATCTGAAACTTGGTCTTCAGTCTTTGTCTTCAGCTCTTTCACTTCAGACTTTGTCTTCAGCTCTTTAGCTTCAGACTTTGTCTTCAGCTCTGGTCTTCAGACTTTGTCTTCAGCTCTTTCACTTCAGACTTTGTCTTCAGCTCTTTCACTTCAGACTTTGTCTTCAGACCTTGTTATCAGCTGATGTCTTCAGCTGTTGCAGACTACTTCAGTTGTTGTAATGTCCGTGGGACTTAAAGGTTTTTCTGATCAGGCTCATTGGTTCTTTTGGTCCAACAAACTCCCCCTGAACCAATGCAGCCAAAACCTTTAAGCTTATTGAGGTCCCACTTATTCTTGGCAGACACTCTCTTGATCAGCTTTAGAGATATCAGATAAGCACAGGCCAGGGAACAGGTTTTAGTAGATGTGAATGTCAAAGGATGGAAGGGAACTCTGTCTTGGGGAACTGGACACAGAGCCGTTATCCCAACCATGAAGCCTACTTCCCATTGATGAGTCTATAAGACTCTCTGACGTAGGCCTCAAGGAGAACAACTTGTTCCTCCTTAGTGAGTTCTTCTGCTTCTCCTTCGAAGAAGAACTCTGGGCCATAGTACTCTGATAAGTACTTTATCGTCTTTCCATTTTTCAACTCAACAGTTGTTATCTCTCTGTAAGCAAATTCATCTGGGTGAGTCCCTTCTAATAACAACTGAAGTTCATTTTTCTTGATCTCTTCAAGCCTCTTGTATAACAACCCCTTCTTGACCATTTTGTTCTCCATTAGAGTTTGAGGGGTCATCTTTGACTTGTAGGCTCTCTTGAAGTCTTCAAGTATTTCCCAGGGTGAGACTACAATGGCCAATATAATAGCAGCATCTATGGTCTTTCTCACTTGGCCATTGTATCTACTTGGTATGGATTTCTTATGAATTCTAGAACTAACCCTGGGGTCTGGCCAAATCCTTACTCTCTCCTTTTGATATTGAAAGGTATACCTGAGAGCATACAGCCTTTGAGCATGTTTCTTCATGGCTTGTATAGATGATGACTGAGGAAACTCTTTGTCAATCATCTTCAAAAGTTGCTCATCGTGCTGTTTCTGCTGTTCTTCTTCTTCAATCTTAACTTTCACCATTTGCCTCTGAAAGTCTGGTGTGATCATTTGTTGACTTCTGGGCTCAGGTAATTTCAGAACAGCAGAGATTGGCAGACTATCTTCTTCATCATCTTCTTCTTCATCTTCTACCATCCTCAACACCCTTCTCCTCCTTCTGGGTGCATCACTGGATGTGGTTTAAGGTGGTTTTTGGGGTAAGGGAGTTGGTTTTGAGGGTTGAGTTGATTTGGAGAGTTGTGGGGTTGGTTTTTTTTGAGAGGGAGTTTGGGAAGGCTGATCTAGCATTTTTATGGTGAGTTTGGCTTTGGAAAGCTTGGCCATATCAGTTCTCTTCCCAGCACCTGCTTCATCTAGTGCTTCGATAATTAACCCCTTGTTGAATGCTTCAGAAGTACAGATTCTGGTGGTTATTGCCAGAATACTGTCTCTGGTCCATGATTTAATCTCAATTAATGATCTTCCCAAGTATTTTGCAGTAAACCTGATCATTATTTCCAACCTCTCCCTTTCCATCACACTATAACTGGCCCATCTTTCTTGTATCTCTTCAATCTCCAGCTTTCTGATCTCAGTGTCTAATGTGGCTGTATCAAAGCCCTGGCTGAAGAGTTGATCTATTATTCTGTCCATTGATCTGCTGTGAGCTTCATCGGCTTCTTTAATCAGATCTTCCAATGATTTCTCTTCATCAGGCTTATGAGTTTCAGCACTTTTCTTTCTTTTGTATGTGATCAGCTGTTTTTCCTTTTCTTTCTCTTGTTTCTCATTTTCCACTCTCTTTCTTTTTCGTTCTTTCACTGCCTTAGACTCCCCCTTTTTGGGTGCATTGGGTTCAGGGGTTTGAATGGCAGAAAGCTTCCTTTGCACAGCATCATCATCAAGTGTTTGTAGATTTGAGGAAATCCTCTCATCAATGGCTTTATGCACAATCTCATTGATGATGGGAGTGATGAGAGATAAGGAATTTTGAAAGGTAGCAACCATCTGCTCAGAGGGGTTCTGTCCCTGAGAGGTGGTGCCAAAAACAGTGGCTGGTGGCTCAGTTGAGTGTAGTGGCTGAGTGTTTGGTAAACCTTCAGATGAAGGTGCCATCTGTGGGTTTATTGGGGCAGATGGACTTTGATCCTGAGACATTTTGGCAAGCAGTTCTTTGAGTCTGCTCACCTCAGCCTCAAGGATTATGTTATGGGCTAAAACATCAAAGAAAAAGCCCAGGTCATCATCAGGCTTTGCTGAATCATCTGACCTCCTGATTGAATCAGGATGTACATGCCCTGAGTGTAGATCAGTTGTAGCATGTGCCCCTTGTTCTTGGTTCTGGGGACTTCCTGCCTCAGGACTGAGTCCTTCAACGGCAGTTGCCTCTGGTGAGGTCTTAGAGATGTTACCAACTTCATCCTGTTCATTTGCTGAATCAGTAGAAGTGGCAGCCTCACCAGATGTTCTAACCTCCTCCTCTACACGGGGAGATTGAACATTATAACCCCTGTGCTGTGGGTTATCAGCAGCATTTTGGTCCTCTTCCTCAGCTGTGGAGGTTCTCCCCATTGTAATTGGTGTCTGGGGAGGAGGAGAGGAATGCAGCTGACTCAACACTTGTGCAACAATAAATGTTGGGCTTTGATGAGCGGTTGCATTTGGAGATAGGTTTGAAGCAGATTGCACCCGGGGTGACTGGTGCTCTTCAATGGTAACCTTCTCAATTGAGATAGGTTCCAGCATTGTGGTATCCCCAATTTTGGTTGCATCAGGATCCTGTTGAGAGGATGCCTGAGCGGCTAGGGTTGGTAGAGTCTTGGACACTACTGAGGGGTTAGAACCAGTAAGTGTTTCCTGTATTGGTGTTACAGGGGCATCCTCAGGGGACTCATCTCCCTGAGTAGCCTTTTTGGGCTTTTTGGTTTTGGGTTTGGTGGGGACTTTGGATCTGGAAGTGGAGGCTGTGGGTTCCCGCTGCTTGGGTTTTAGCAGCCGGGCAGCCCCTTTCAATGTAGGGTCAGAGTTGTGCCTGGAGTATACTTCAGGCAATACAGCCGGAGCAGGGACTCCAAGGCCAACAAGGCCGTCTGATTTTAGCTGTGTTAAAATTATGGCCATGAGAAACCTGGGATATAATATCCATCTGTTTGCCACAGGTTTCAAGGCCAGATCCTTTAGTTCCATAAACACTATCTCAGAAAAATTTAAAGTTTGTCGTTCAAAGATAGAGTATAATACCTGTTGCCATCGGGAAGACATTTGATCCCATGAGGAGGTTTTTGGTGCGAGGCAGACATTCACCATGTGGAATATAAGACGTTCAGCATCATGGAAGTGCTTCTTCAGAATGGTGGTAGCACTTAAGTCTCCTTCATACCCGTTGTTGATGAAAGACATATCGGTTGTGCCTTTCGGGTATTCTGTGACACAGGTGGCATCATGTAGATCTAGGGTTTGTCGAATGATGTCCGGAGTGATGACCACCTGTTTCTGGTTGACCAACGACTGGAGAGTGATTTGGCTATCATTCTCACTAGTTTGCACAGAGACGTTGGTCCAGAACTGGCTTAGGGAATCGGGGTAGATGGTAGGATTCAGAAGAAACGCGGTTCGGTACTGGGAATCTACCATAAGATCGATGGCGTTATCAAATTTGTTCCAGAAGGCCGATTTCGAGAGGTAGGCAACACAGTTGTGTCTGGGTTTGAGTTTCATGGTCGCCATTGTTGAGAGAGTGAAGGACGGAAAACGGCTAATGAAACGTCTGAAAGTAGGTTTAGGTATTTATAGGGTAAGAAAAAGCTGATATAAAACGACTGAAAGTGTTGGTGCTGTCATCAGTTGTTTGAAAACAACTGAAGACCTGGTTTTAACTTTCAGAAGTTGTAACAACTGAAGACTTGGTATTAGTCATCAGTAGTTGTGAAACTACTGAAGACATGGTTTTGGCTTCAGGTGTTGTAACAACTGAAGACTTGGTGTTAGTCATCAGTAGTTGTGAAACTACTGAAGACATGGTTTTGGCTTCAGTTGTTTGAAGTGAAGCAGCAGTTGTAGAAACAACTGAAGAGAAAAATTTCTCATCAGCTGTTTCATTCTGACCTCAACACTTCATCAGACTTTGTCTGAGTTTCAGATGTTTCATAGGTCATCAGTACTTATCTGTTATTCTGACATCAGCAGTTGTAACTACAGCAGTAGTTGTAACCACATCAGTTCTTTTCAATAGATGAGTACTTCAGTACTTTTAAGTAATTTAGTCTTCAGTAGTTATGAAAACTACTGAGGATAAAAGAACTTCAGTACTTATTTGTGACAGTAGTATACGAATGCTCATCAGTACTTGTTGACTGAGATCATCAGTAGTTGTCACTTATTCTAGCTGCAGCATACCAAGCCTTAACACTAGGTTTTGGAAAGTTGAACTGTCCAAAGGCTTAGTGAATATGTCTGCAAGCTCATCAGCACTAGGAACAAACTTTGGATCAATCAGACCTTTTTCAAAACAATCCCTAATAAAATGGTGTCTGATCTCAATATGTTTGGTCCTAGAGTGCTGGACTGGATTCTTGACAATACAAAGAGCTGAAGCACTATCCATTAGTAATGGAGTCTTAGTCTCTGTAATGCCATAATCCAGTAATTGATTCTGAAGCCAGAGTACCTGAGATGTACAACTTGCAGCAGCAATGTACTCGGCTTCAGCAGTGGATGTAGCAACAGATGTTTGTTTCTTACTCTGCCAAGAAACCAAACAGTTGCCTAGGAATTGACATCCACCAGAAGTTGATTTTCTAGTTAATTTACACCCTGCATAGTCACTGTCAGAAAAAGCAACTAATTTGCAAGAGTGCCCAGTGGAATACCAAAGACCTAGAGATTGAGTACCTTGCAGATATCTAAAGATCCTCTTGACTGCAATCAAATGAGACTCTTTAGGAGCAGCCTGAAATCTAGCACAAACACAAGTTGCAAACATAATATCTGGTCTAGAAGCTATTAAGTACATCAAGGACCCAATCATACATCTGTAAAGTGTTTCATCAACAGCTTTACCTTTCTGATCTGCATCCAGTTATGTGGTGCTGCACATGGGAGTAGAACAGAGCTTACAGTGTTGTAAATCAAACTTTGCCAAAAGACTTTTTATGTATTTTGACTGATGAATGAAAGTTCCATCAGCCTTTTGTTTGATTTGCAAACCTAGAAAGAACTGTAATTCTCCCATGGCACTCATTTCGAATTTTTGTTGCATCAACTTTGTAAATGCATCACACAACTGTGGATCAGAGGAAGCAAAAATAATATCATCAACATAAATTTGAACAAGGAGCTTATGCTGACCCACTTTCTTAATGAACAAAGTTTTATCTATGGAGCCTCTAGTGAAATTATTCTGAAGAAGAAAATTTGACAGTGTTTCATACCAGGCTCTAGGAGCTTGTTTCAACCCATAAAGAGCCTTATCAAGTTTATACACCCAATCAGGATGTTTATTATCCTCAAAACCTGGTGGTTGACACACATAAACCTCTTTTTTTATTTTACCATATAAAAATGCACTTTTGACATCCATTTGAAAAACTTTAAGATTGTGGAATGCAGCATAGGCTAAGAACAATCTAATTGCCTCCAGTCTGGCTACAGGGGCAAAGGTTTCATCATAATCAATACCTTCTTCTTGTGAAAACCCCTGGACAACCAGTCTGGCCTTGTTCTTGACAATTTGCCCATTTTCATCTGTTTTATTCCTAAACACCCATTTAGTGCCTATTGCACACTTACCTGGGGGTAGAGGAACCAGTTCCCACACTTGCTGCTTTTTGAACTGAAGAAGCTCAAGCTGCATGGCATCAACCCATCCATTGTCTCTTAATGCAATATGATAGTTCTTTGGCTCTTGCTGACTGATGAAAAGAGCATAGAAGCAGAAGTTGGACAATTGACTTCTAGTTGAGACACCAGCATTGATATCACCAATGATTTGAGACGTTGGGTGATTCTTCAGCTCTTGATACACTATGAGATCTGTGCAAGTGTTTGTAGCACGCTAAGCAGCAACAGATGTTGATCCAGATTCTTGAAACCAAGTGGTAGATGGCAGGTCAAATGAAGTAGAGGATTCAGAAATCTCATCAGCATTTGTTGTGGATGGTGCTACTGAAGCTACAGGAACATCAAGTTGAGTAGACTCAGGCAGTTGATCACTAAACTTGAATAGGTGAGTACTGGGATCATCATGAACATCAGTACCACCAGATGGATGACTAGCTGCAGAAGGTGATGAATTCACATGATCTGCAACAGCTGGAGGCTGATAAGGAACATATTGCAGTATGTCCAGATCAAACAACTCCACAGGGTTTTGTGGGATTTTGTCCTTAGGAGATTCATTGAACTTCACATGCAAGGTTTCTTCAACCATCTTTGTTCTACAGTTGAACACTCTGTAAGCCTTGCAAGTGGATGAGTACCCAACAAAATACCCTTCATCCACCTTAGAATCAAACTTTTGGAGTTGATCCTTTATGTTGAGAATGTAACAAGGACACCCAAATGCTCTGAAGAATGAAATTAGAGGAGCCAAATGATGTAGAACTTCATAAGGAGTCTTCATCAACCTCTGATTCACTAAAGCTCTATTTTGCACATAGCATGCTGTGTTGACAGCTTCAGCCCAAAAGGTCAGTGGCAAACCAGAGTCAGCCAACATGGACCTTGCAGCTTCAATTAGGGTCCTGTTCTTTCTCTCCACTACTCCATTTTCTTCTGGAGTCCTTGGGATGCTATACTGCCTCTTGATTGCTTTTGAAAGGTAGAAATCATCAAGTGTATGGTTTCTAAATTCAGTTCCATTATCACTTCTTATACACTTGACTGATAGGGAATACTGCTTCTCAACATACAACACAAAGTTAATAATTGTCTGAGCAGCCTCATCCTTTGAATGCAAGAAGAAGGTCCATACAAATCTGGAGTAATCATCCACAATTACCAGACAGTATTTCTTCTTTGCCATGCTCATTACTCTCACAGGACCAAAGAGATCCATGTGCAGTAATTGCAAGCAGGCAGTGGACTTTGGTTCTTCTATAGGAGGGAATGAGACTTTGTGTTGTTTCCCTTTTAAACAAGCAGTGCAGGTTTCATCACAGAGGAACTCCTTTATTGGTAGACCTCTTACTAAACTATTGTGGATCAGCTGATTCATGTTTTTGAGATTAACATGACCTAGCCTTCTATGCCACAGTTTAGATTCCTGAGGAGAGGCCTTGGAGAACAGGCAAGGATGACCTTTTAACGCAATCTTCTTTGACAAATCCAAGGCATATACTCTTCCTATCCTGTTGGCCTTCAGGAGAGTATGTTCATCCAATACCTTGTCAATCAGCCTCAGAACTTTGGAAGACAGAATCCGGCAGTTCTGGCTTGTGAAAAGTGCAACATGCCCTTTATCACACATCTGACTGACACTCAGTAGATTATACTTGAGATTCTCCACATGGTTAACATCATCAAATCTGATTTCTCCATTTGACACAAATCCTTTCCCGATGATGTAACCCTTAGCATCATTTCCAAATGAGACAAATCCCTTCTTTCCTTGAGAGTAGTCATTAAGAAGAGAACTGCTCCCAGTCATATGCATAGATCCTCCCCTATCTACATACCAGATGCTTCTTTGGCATGCTGAAGAACCCTGCATTTATCATAAGAAACTAGTTAGCTTTAGAGACCCAAACCTTTTTGGTTTTGGGTCTGTTTTCATCAACAGATCTAACCATAACTTGTTTCTCATGATTAACAGCTGATGAAGGTGAAGATGGTGCTGAAATGGAATTCTTAGATTTGGGCTTGGATTTCCTTTTCAGTGGTTTGATCACAGGTGCATCTAGTTGGTTAACTCTCCCCAACAAATGCTGAACCATCATAACAAGTTGTGTCTGATTTGTTGCTAAAGCCTTCAGCTCATTTGACACATCAGTACTTGTTTTTGATGAGTTCCTGTGACCCACCATTTCCTCCTTGAAATTCACAGACTTTGTCTGATGTTTATCATGAGGAACACTATCAGCTGTTTTCTTATAAACCTCATCCTTCTTTTTGGATTTTGGTGAGGCCTTGGGTTTATCAGTTTTAGATGACTGTGGTACAAACTTGGTTTCAAACTCATTTTTCATTTTATTTATCTCTTCTTTAATGAGCTTATCTCTGTTGAGTTTGGAACCCTTTTTGTATTAGCATTCATCAGATAGATGATTGAATTTACCACTGTTAGGATCAGTGATCTAAGTTTGATCAATTAGAGTTTGATCACAGCGGAATTAGAGCAAGAATTAAGCAAATATAGCAAGAACACAATAAATATTCAATGGAACAGTACACGGTTATATAGAAATAGGGTTTTCTGCATTGGGATAATAACATTCATGCACACATGCTTCGGTATGGAGGCTGCTAGGTTTTCCTAAGCTGCACCGATTACAATTAGGTCAGCATTCCTTATATAAAGGAATGTGACGTCTGCTGATGTCACTTGATAGTGACGTCTAACAGAATTATTACAAACTACTGAACGTAAGCAAACTACTGAGAATGTTCACAACAACTGAGAACATCTCTAGTATTCTAAGTACACGAAGAAACATAAAACTACTGAAACTACAAGTATAGAAAAGGAAATACAACTACTGAAAGGAAACCATCACAACTACTGAAGAGGTCTTCTTCAGCTGTTGTGACAATCATCTGAAACTTGGTCTTCAGTCTTTGTCTTCAGCTCTTTCACTTCAGACTTTGTCTTCAGCACTTGTCTTCAGACTTTGTCTTCAGCTCTTTCACTTCAGACTTTGTCTTCAGCTCTTGTCTTCAGACTTTGTCTTCAGCTCTTTCACTTCAGACTTTGTCTTCAGCTCTTTCACTTCAGACTTTGTCTTCAGACCTTGTTATCAGCTGATGTCTTCAGCTGTTGCAGACTACTTCAGTTGTTGTAATGTCCGTGGGACTTAAAGGTTTTTCTGATCAGGCTCATTGGTTCTTTTGGTCCAACAAACTCCCGCTGAACCAATGCAGCCAAAACCTTTAAGCTTATTGAGGTCCCACTTATTCTTGGCAGAAATACTCTCTTGATCAGCTTAAGAGATATAGGATAAGCACAGGCAAGGGAACAGGTTTCAGTAGATGTGAATGTCAAAGGATGGAAGGGAACTCTATCTTGGAGAACTGGACACAGAGCCGTTATCCTAACCATGAAACCTACTTCCCATTGATGAGTCTATAAGACTCTCTGACGTAGGCCTCAAGGAGAACAACTTGTTCCTCCTTAGTGAGTTCTTCTGCTTCTCCTTCGAAGAAGAACTCTGGGCCATAGTACTCTGATAAGTACTTTAACGTCTTTCCATTTTTCAACTCAACAGTTGTTATCTCTCTGTAAGCAAATTCATCTGGGTGAGTCCCTTCTAATAACAACTGGAGTTCATTTTTCTTGATCTCTTCAAGCCTCTTGTATAACAACCCCTTCTTGACCATTTTGTTATCCATTAGAGTTTGAGGGGTCATCTTTGACTTGTAGGCTCTCTTGAAGTCTTCAAGTATTTCCCAGGGTGAGACTACAATGGCCAACATAATAGCAGCATCTATGGTCTTTCTCACTTGGCCATTGTATCTACTTGGTATGGATTTCTTATGAATTCTAGAACTAACCCTGGGGTCTGGCCAAATCCTTACTCTCTCCTTTTGATATTGAAAGGTATACCTGAGAGCATACAGCCTTTGAGCATGTTTCTTCATCGCTTGTATAGATGATGACTGAGGAAACTCTTTGTCAATCATCTTCAAAAGTTGCTCATCGTGCTGTTTCTACTGTTCTTCTTCTTCAATCTTAACTTTCACCATTTGCCTCTGAAAGTCTGGTGTAATCATTTGTTGACTTCTGGGCTCAGGTAATTTTAGAACAGCAGAGATTGGCAGACTATCTTCTTCATCATCTTCTTCTTCTTCTTCTACCATCCTCAACAACCTTCTCCTCCTTCTGGGTGCATCACTGGATGTGGTTTGAGGTGGTTTTTGGGGTAAGGGAGTTGGTTTTGAGGGTTGAGTTGATTTGGAGAGTTGTGGGGTTGGTTATTTTTGAGAGGGAGTTTGGGAAGGCTGATCTAGCATTTTTATGGTGAGTTTGGCTTTGGAAAGCTTGGCCATATCAGTTCTCTTCCCAGCACCTGCTTCATCTAGTGCTTCAATAATTAACCCCTTGTTGAATGCTTCAGAAGTATAGATTCTGGTGGTTATTGCCAGAATACTGTCTCTGGTCCATGATTTAATCTCAATTAATGATCTTCCCAAGTATTTTGCAGTAAACCTGATCATTATTTCCAACCTCTCCCTTTCCATCACACTATAACTGGCCCATCTTTCTTGTATCTCTTCAATCTCCAGCTTTCTGATCTCAGTGTCTAATGTGGCTGTATCAAAGCCCTGTCTAAAGAGTTGATCTATTATTCTGTCCATTGATCTGCTGTGAGCTTCATCGGCTTCTTTAATCAGATCTTCCAATGATTTCTCTTCATCAGGCTTTTGAGTTTCAGCACTTTTCTTTCTTTTGTATGTGATCAGCTGTTTTTCCTTTTCTTTCTCTTGTTTCTCATTTTCCACACTCTTTCTTTTTCGTTCTTTCACTGCCTTAGACTCCCCCTTTTTGGGTGCATTGGGTTCAGGGGTGTGAATGGTAGAAAGCTTCCTTTGCACAACATCATCAACAAGTGTTTGTAGATTTGAGGAAATCCTCTCATCAATGGCTTTATGCACAATCTCATTGATGATGGGAGTGATGAGAGATAAGGAATTTTGAAAGGTAGCAACCATCTGCTCAGAGGGGTTCTGTCCCTGAGAGGTGGTGCCAAAAACAGTGGCTGGTGGCTCAGTCGAGTGTAGTGGCTGAGTGTTTGGTAAACCTTCAGATGAAGGTGCCATCTGTGGGTTTATTGGGGCAGATGGACTTTGATCCTGAGACATTTTGGCAAGCAGTTCTTTGAGTCTGCTCACCTCAGCCTCAAGGATTGTGTTATGGGCTAAAACATCAATGAAAAAGCCCAGGTCATCATTAGTCTTTGCTGAATCATCTGACCTCCTGATTGAATCAGGATGTACATGCCCTGAGTGTAGATCAGTTGTAGCATGTGCCCCTTGTTCTTGGTTCTGGGGACTTCCTGCCTCAGGACTGAGTCCTTCATCGGCAGTTGCCTCTGGTGAGGTCTTAGAGATGTTACCAACTTCATCCTGTTCATTTGCTGAATCAGTAGAAGTGGCAGCCTCACCAGATGTTCTAACCTCCTCCTCTACACGGGGAGATTGAACATTATAACCCCTGTGCTGTGGGTTATCAGCAGCATTTTGGTCCTCTTCCTCAGCTGTTGAGGTTCTCCCCATTGTAATTGGTGTCTGGGGAGGAGGAGAGGAATGCAGCTGACTCAACACTTGTGCAACAATAAATGTTGGGCTTTGAGGGGCGGTTGCATTTGGAGATAGGTTTGAAGCAGATTGCACCCGGGGTGACTGGTGCTCTTCAATGGTAACCTTCTCAATTGAGATAGGTTCCAGCATTGTGGTATCCCCAATTATGGTTGCATCAGGATCCTGTTGAGAGGATGCCTGAGCGGCTAGGGCTGGTGGAGTCTTTGACACTACTGGGGGGTTAGAACCAGTAAGTGTTACCTGTATTGGTGTTACAGGGGCATCCTCAGGGGACTCATCTCCCTGAGTAGCCTTTTTGGGCTTTTTGGTTTTGGGTTTGGTGGGGACTTTGGATCTGGAAGTGGAGGCTGTGGGTTCCCGCTGCTTGGGTTTGAGCAGCCGGGCAGCCCCTTTCATTGTAGGGTCAGAGTTGTGCCTGGAGTATACTTCAGGCAATACAGCCGGAGCAGGGACTCCAAGGCCAACAAGGCCGTCTGATTTTAGCTGTGTTAAAATTATGGCCATGAGAAACCTGGGATATAATATCCATCTGTTTGCCATAGGTTTCAAGGCCAGATCCTTTAGTTCCATAAACACTATCTCAGAAAAATTTAAAGTTTGTCGTTCAAAGATAGAGTATAATACCTGTTGCCATCGGGAAGACATTTGATCCCATGAGGAGGTTTTTGGTGCAAGGCAGACATTCACCATGTGGAATATAAGGCGTTCAGCATCATGGAAGTGCTTCTTCAGAATGGTGGTAGCACTTAAGTCTCCTTCATACCCGTTGTTGATGAAAGACATATCGGTTGTGCCTTTCGGGTATTCTGTGACACAGGTGACATCATGTAATTTGTCGAATGATGTCCGGAGTGATGACCACCTGTTTCTGGTTCACCAACGACTGGAGAGTGATTTGGCTATCATTCTCACTAGTTTGCACAGAGACGTTGGTCCAGAACTGGCTTAGGGAATCGGGGTAGATGGTAGGATTCAGAAGAAACGCGGTTCGGTACTGGGAATCTACCATAAGATCGATGGCGTTATCAAATTTGTTCCAGAAGGCCGATTTCGAGAGGTAGGCAACACAGTTGTGTCTGGGTTTGAGTTTCATGGTCGCCATTGTTGAGAGAGTGAAGGATGGAAAACGGCTAATGAAACGTCTGAAAGTAGGTTTAGGTATTTATAGGGAAAAAAAAACTGATATAAAACGACTAAAAGTGTTGGTGCTGTCATCAGTTGTTTGAAAACAACTGAAGACCTGGTTTTAACTTTCAGAAGTAACAACTGAAGACTTGGTATTAGTCATCAGTAGTTGTGAAACTACTGAAGACATGGTTTTGGCTTCAGTTGTTTGAAGTGAAGCAGCAGTTGTAGAAACAACTGAAGAGAAAAATTTCTCATCAGTGGTTGTGATTGGTCTCCGGATTGTTCACCATAGGCTTGTGTGGACCGTGAACCACAGATGTCCAACAACCTGAACTGTTAACAGACAGGTGATGGAGCATTCTTCGTTGCCATATGTTATACTCACTCCTAACCAGCATCGGAGGCTTGGTTGAGGAGCCAGTATTGTGAGGATCATTAGATGGAGTAGTCATTCTCAGATTCAAACCAAATCAATCAAGTTTCAAAAGATTTAGCACAAAAACACAACAAACTCAATAAGAACCAAGAAGAAACTCAATTTAAATAACCGGAAGCAGCAGAAAATCAATCTTTATAACCAATTCTTGCACATATGCTAATTCGATCAAACTATAGATATCAAAATAGCAGTTTCAATGATCAATTGTTAAACCGATCAATGATTAACCCGCTCTGATACCATTTGTTAGGATCAGTGATCTAAGTTTGATCAATTAGAGTTTAATCACAGCGGAATTAGAGCAAGAATTAAGCAAATATAGCAAGAACACAATAAATATTCAATGGAACAGTACACGGTTATATAGAAATAGGGTTTTCTGCATTGGGATAATAACATTCATGCACACATGCTTCGGTATGGTGGCTGCTAGGTTTTCCTAAGCTGCACCGATTACAATTAGGTCAGCATTCCTTATATAAAGGAATGTGACGTCTGCTGATGTCACTTGATAGTGACGTCTAACAGAATTATTACAAACTACTGAAAGTAAGCAAACTACTGAGAATGTTCACAACAACTGAGAACATCTCTAGTATTCTAAGTACACGAAGAAACATAAAACTACTGAAACTACAAGTACAGAAAAGGAAATACAACTACTGAAAGGAAACCATCACAACTACTGAAGAGGTCTTCTTCAGCTGTTGTGACAATCATCTGAAACTGGTCTTCAGTCTTTGTCTTCAGCTCTTTCACTTCAGACTTTGTCTTCAGCTCTTGTCTTCAGACTTTGTCTTCAGCTCTTTCACTTCAGACTTTGTCTTCAGCTCTTGTCTTCAGACTTTGTCTTCAGCTCTTTCACTTCAGACTTTGTCTTCAGCTCTTTCACTTCAGACTTTGTCTTCAGACCTTGTTATCAGCTGATGTCTTCAGCTGTTTTAGACTACTTCAGTTGTTGTAATGTCCGTGGGACTTAAAGGTTTTTTTGATCAGGCTCATTGGTTCTTTTGGTCCAACAACCACATATTTCACATGGCTTATTCTTCATCTTGGATTGATCAACTGCTGAAGTGGAAACTACTGAAGGTGTGATCTTCAGTACTTTCCTCCTTTCAGTGCTTGTGTTAAGTACTGAAGGATCGGTAACAACTGAAGACTTGTTCTTTAGCTGTTCTCTATCCGTCCTGAAAGACTGTATGATAGATTCCTCAGCAGTTGTTACTCCTTTTATTTCGTCAGATTTGAAATGCTTTTCAGATGTTGTGACTTGCCCTTCAGTACTTGGAGTACTTTGAGGGACAACATCTGAATTTCTCAGCTTCATGTGTTTATCAGCATTTAAACCATCAGGCAATTGACTTGCTGAGATCTTAACACTGACTTCATCCTCTAATTTTGTATTATCATTTGAGGATGAATCACATGATGATGTGGTTTGGAAATTACTTTCACCTTCAGATTTTACTATTACTTTTGAAGTAAAATCAGTAGGTGGTGCAGTATGATTGTAACCTTTTCCAAACTTCATATTTGAAGCTGTTTGCTTGCTGAGAAGCATTTCAAATCCCTTGCAGGATGTTACCCAGCGGTCACACTCAACTTGGGTAGCTGCAAGTGTCTCTTTGAGACTTCTGTGGTTCTCGAGTATGACCTCTACCTTAGCCTTTTCATCATTAAGTTGGCATTTAAGCTTGTAAATCTCATCATCTTTGTCATTAAGTGCAGACACATACTCATCTTTTCTTTTGGAAATAGTTTTCTCAAGCTCAAGATTTTGATTGATTAAAGCTACATTTGCCTCTCTAATAGAGACAAAGGCAGCTATGCATGATTCAGAACATAACTTGGCTTTAGCCTCAGAAGATACCTGGGTTACCTGTGAAGATGAAGCATCGAAGCAGGAACCCTCAGTAGACTCCAGGGCCATGAGAGCAAGATTCCCAAAAGGATGTTCACCACCATGTTCACCAGCACCAGCAGATAATTGCTCATTGAAACCAGAAAGATCATCTGGTAAGCTGCTCCAGTCAACAACTCCTGGTGTGAAGAAGCTGTGATGAGGTTGAGATTGTGATGGAGATGGTTGAGGCTCAGGTAGGGCTTGAGGTTGTTGTGCTATAGGTACATGAACTGGATTTGGCTGTGGCATGTAATAGCAGGTATAAGGATATGGCATTGGACCCTGAGGGACAAAGTATGCAGGAGATTGAGGTTGTGAGTGATGACCAAAACTAGCAGAATGTTGCCCTTTATTTTGTGAGCTATTGCTTGGAAAGGTCACAAAGGGTGCAGAGGAGTTAGATCCAGTTGATCTACACTCTCTTGCAAAGTGCCCAAGCCTGTGGCATTTGTGACACCTCAACTTACTCTTGTCAAAACCAACTTTGGTTTTGCCAGAGAGTCCTGGAAATTTCCTACCAGTTCTCTTGTAGAACTTTTGAGATCTGATATTGATCAGGGCCATTTGGCTCAAAATATCCATCTCTTCTAAATCATCATCAGCAATACCTTGCAAATCATCCATGATAAAGCATAAATTATCACTATTACACCCAGAATGACTGTCAAGACCAACAAATGCATGATCAGAACTGTTTGAAGAGAAATCTATATGCTCATCATAATGACTTTCTGATCCAGCATATTCTGACTCATGACCGACCAAGGCAGTGTTACCTGGTACAAAGTCATCAGAGAGCTTTCCTGATGATGCCAGTTTCCTTTTCTGCTCTATCTCTCTTTCAAATGTAAGCAGTTTACCATGGAGTTGGGTGAGAGATAGGCTATCCAGATTTGCACTGGAGCGTAGGACAATGGTGTATGTGTCCCATCTCTCAGGCAGTGATCTGAGGAATCTGTTGTTCATCTGGCTGTTAGTATACTCATGCTTGACCATTTTCAGCTCAGAGATCAAGCAGGAGAAACGCTCAAACTGTTGAGTCAGTGTCTCACCCTTCCTATGAGAGAATGTCTTATATTGTTGGGTGAGGATTTCTCTGTTGTTTGCTAAGACCTCATCAGTTCCTCCGAATTGTTACTTCAAAGCATTCCAGAGGTCATGAGCAGTTTCATGATGCATAAGCCCAGAATAGATTTCATTCGGCAGTGCCATGGCCAGAATTCCATGGGCTTTAGCATCAATCTCAAACAGTTTACGATCTTCATCTGAGTATTGCTCCTTCTTCTTCGGAACCATTTGATTGGTCTCCGGATTGTTCACCATAGGCTTGTGTGGACCGTGAACCACAGATGTCCAACAACCTGAACTGTTAACAGACAGGTGATGGAGCATTCTTCGTTGCCATATGTTATACTCACTCCTAACAAGCATCGGAGGCTTGGTTGAGGAGCCAGTATTGTGAGGATCAGTAGATGGAGTAGTCATTCTCAGATTCAAACCAAATCAATCAAGTTTCAAAAGATTTAGCACAAAAACACAACAAACTCAATAAGAACCAAGAAGAAACTCAATTTAAATAACCAGAAGCAGCAGAAAATCAATCTTTATAACCGATTCTTGCACATATGCTAATTCGATCAAACTATAGATATCAAAATAGCAGTTTCAATGATCAATTGTTAAACCGATCAATGATTAACCTGCTCTGATACCATTTGTTAGGATCAGTGATCTAAGTTTGATCAATTAGAGTTGAATCACAGCGGAATTAGAGCAAGAATTAAACAAATATAGCAAGAACACAATAAATATTCAATGGAACAGTACACGGTTATATAGAAATAGGGTTTTCTGCATTGGGATAATAACATTCATGCACACATGCTTCGGTATGGCGGCTGCTAGGTTTTCCTAAGCTGCACCAATTACAATTAGGTCAGCATTCCTTATATAAAGGAATGTGACGTCTGCTGATGTCACTTGATAGTGACGTCTAACAGAATTATTACAAACTACTGAACGTAAGCAAACTACTGAGAATGTTCACAACTGAGAACATCTCAGAGTATTCTAAGTACACGAAGAAACATAAAACTACTGAAACTACAAGTACAGAAAAGAAAATACAACTACTGAAAGGAAACCATCACAACTACTGAAGAGGTCTTCTTCAGCTGTTGTGACAATCATCTGAAACTTGGTCTTCAGTCTTTGTCTTCAGCTCTTTCACTTCAGACTTTGTCTTCAGCTCTTTAGCTTCAGACTTTGTCTTCAGCTCTTGTCTTCAGACTTTGTCTTCAGCTCTTTCACTTCAGACTTTGTCTTTAGCTCTTTCACTTCAGACTTTGTCTTCAGACCTTGTTATCAGCTGATGTCTTCAGCTGTTGCAGACTACTTTAGTTGTTGTAATGTCCGTGGGACTTAAAGGTTTTTCTGATC
This sequence comes from Flaveria sonorensis, assembly GCA_025506505.1. Taxonomy (NCBI): domain Eukaryota; kingdom Viridiplantae; phylum Streptophyta; class Magnoliopsida; order Asterales; family Asteraceae; genus Flaveria; species Flaveria sonorensis. The sequence continues at coordinate 13,759,556 of CM046432.1, forward strand.
AGGCTCATTGGTTCTTTTGGTCCAACAAGACCTAAGTCAATCAAGACTTGGGTCCCAATTTCCAAATCATAACAATTTTTTTGTTTATATGCCAGGAACATTCCAGAAGAGCTGTCAATAGCTTCTTGCACGTTGATAGTGGATGTTCAAGGCATATGACTGGGTTGAAGGACCTACTCACAAATTATCGCATAATAAATGGAGGATATGTCACTTTTGCTGGAGACATGAAAGGTGGAAAGATGATTGGTCAGGGAAAAGTCTCAAATGGTTCCGTGACTCTAGAGAAAGTGAACTATGTTATAGAATTGGCATTCAATCTGTTAAGTGTATCACAAATCTATGATAAAGATATACCAGTGCTGTTTATGTCAAATGAATGCCTGATTCTCAAACCAGAGTTTATTATTCCAGAAGATTTAGTGATCATGCGTGCTCCAAGAAAGAATGATACTTATCTTCTAGATATGGGTTCACAATAATCTACCTCCACTGGGACATGTCTCCTGTCCAAAGCTTCCTCTTCTTAATCCTTTCTATGGCATAGACGATTAGGACATTTTAATTTCAAAAATATAAATAAATTGGTTAAAAACAATCTTGTGAGGGGGATACCACTTAAAGATTTTTCAGTGGTAGAAAAATGCATGGCGTGTGCTCAAGGAAAACAACACAAAAAGCCACACAAGCTTAAGCTTGAAAACACATTTTCAAAACCCCTTGAATTGTTACATACTGATTTATTTGGTCCTATTAGTGTTAAATCTATTACTAAAAATTCTTATTGTTTGGTTGTTACAGATGATTATTCAAGATACTCTTGGGTAAGATTTCTAGCAAACAAGGGAGATACTGCAGAAGAGCTTCAGAAGTTGATCCTCTCAATTAAAACCGTCAGCAAAAGGAATGTAATAGCCATCCGAAGTGATAATGGTACTGAATTCAGGAACCATATCTTTGACTCCTTCTGTGCAAGCAAAGGGATTCTCAAACAGTTCAGTGCTGCCAGGACACCTCAACAAAATGGTGTTGCTGAAAGGAAGAATCGAACCCTTATTGAAGCAGCAAGAACTATGCTGATTGAGTCAAAGCTTCCAATTATTTTCTGGGCAGAAGCTGTCAATTGTGCTTCCTATGTACTTAACAGGGTTCTCATTATGAAAGACAAAATGAAGACTCCTTATGAGCTTCTTCATAAACGAAAACCCTTGATTAACTTCTTTCGCTCATTTGTTGCTCGTGTACTTTGCTAAACACTCAAGCTCAGAAGTAAATTTGCTGCAGTTTCTGATGAATGTTTCTTTGTTGGCTATTCTTCCTCACAAAAGGTGTATAGGGTCTACAACAAATGAAAGCGTATTGTGTAGGAATCATTTTATGTTGATTGGCAGGAGTCTAATTCTCCATACATGGGGTCAGACCCAGCATGGTTTTATGACTCAAATACTGTCTTCAAATCTTTCAACATTCCACTTTTAAATGATGATGTTGTTCCTCAAACCAATGTGCAAATCATTCCTCCAACCAAACCCCTTCCACCCAAACCTCATCCATAACCACAAACTGACCCTCCACCTCAACCTTCACTTGATGTTCCACCTACACCTCCACCACAATCGATTCCTCTATCCCAACACACTTCTCCTTCACAACCATCACAAACCACTTCTTCATCTTACACCAATTCATTAACCCTTAACACCAACTTTGAAACCTTAAAAGACCATCCACATGATCACATCATTGGTTCCATTACAGATGGAGTGAGGACACAGAGTGAATCTGGTTTGATAAATGAATGTCTCTATGCATGTTTGTTGTCTCAAATTGTTCTTAAAAATATCTCAGTAGCACTTCTAGACCCAAGTTGGGTTAAATCAATGCAGATGGAGCTTCAGCAGTTCAGGAAACTGAAAGTTTGGCAATTAGTTGATCTTCCTCCAAACAAGTTCCCCATTGGTACTAAATGGGTATACCAGAACAAACCAGATGATCGAGGAGTTATAATAAGAAACAAATCCAGGTTAGTTGTTTAGGGATTTACTCAGGAGGAGGGCATTGACTATGCTGAAGTGTTTGCTCCTGTTGCTCGCATTGAAGCCATTAGAATCTTTCTTGCACACGCGGCTCACAAAAACTTTAAATTTTTTCAGATGGCCGTGAAGTGTGCATTTCTCCATGGGAACATTGATGAGGAGATTTATGTTTGTCAACCTCCAGGTTTTGAGGAACCAAATTTTCCTGAAAAAGTATATAAACTTGATAAATCCTTATATGGATTACATCAAGCACCTCGCATCTGGTATGAAACTTCGACATAATATCTGCTCAGCAAGGGTTTCTCTCGTGGAACTATAGACATGACTCTATTCAAGAAGGAAGTTGAAGGTGAAATGCTGATTGTTCAAGTGTATGTTGATGACATCATTTTCGGGTCAACGAATGAGAAACTGTGCAGAGAGTTTGAAGAAGTAATGAAGGATCGCTTCGAAATGAGCATTAAGGGGGAGCTGTGCTTTTCTTGGGGTTGCAGCTTGAACAAAAGCCTGCTGGCATTCTGATTCACCAAGAGAAGTATGTTCTGGAGATTCTCAAAAAGTTCAAGATGGATGATTCTTCTCCAGAACTCACTCCATTCACTGCTAAAACCTGTTTAACTCTAGATGATAATGGGAAATCCGTGGATGCTCATCGCTATCGTTCTATGATCGGATCTCTCATGTATCTCACGGCTAACCGTCCTGATATTACATTCGCAGTGTGCTATTGTGCCCGTTTTCAAGCCAACCCAAAAGAATCACATGAAAAAGTTGTTAAACGCATCTTTCGTTACTTAAAGTGTTCCTCTCGGTTGGGTCTTTGGTACCCAAAAGGAGGAACGTTGATTTACATGTGTATTCTGACAGTGATCACGGTGGTTGCAGGATTAATAGGAAGTCTGTCACTGGCAGATATCAATATCTCGAAGATTGCCTTGTTTCATGGCAAAGCAAGAAGGAAACAACAGTATCTCTATCTACAGGAGATGCTGAATATGTTGCTGCATCCAGTTGCTGCTGTCAAGTGCTTTGGATACAACATCAGATAATGGATTACGGAATCAATTTCCTTCATACACCACTTTTCTGTGATAATGAAGCTGCTATTGGAATTGCCAAAAATCCAATTCATCATACTCGCACCAAGCACATTGAAACAAGAATTAATGCCATATGGGACGCTCAGGAAAAGGGTTTTATAGATATTATTCTAATTGACACAAAAAATCAAAGAGCAGATCTTTTCATAAAAACATTTGATAAACCTCGTTTTTTATGAATTGTTCTCAATGTTGGGTTTAATATCTTTTTAAAACCTCATTTCTTAACAAAGTGTGTAAATATCTGTAAATAACTCCGTTTTGTTCCTTTTTTATATACAAATAAACTTTTACTGATAAACTTTTGAGTCCCATATGTCTTCACATGGTTGATCTTTTACAAATTAAAAAAAATAATAATAAAATAAAACAAAATAAAAAATTATATATATAGAAATTTCTATTGCATGGTTGCTAAAAAGAAACTTCGGGGGAGAATAAAGATTAAATTCTTAGGTTTTTCTATTTTGTCTTTTTAGGAACTTCAAGAAAAATAAGTTTGAAGGAGGTCAACAGCCTTATGTTGGGATATGCATGGCAGGCTTAGCCTGAAAATGAAGTAAACAGTGATCGTGTAGCTTAATTAAAGTTTAAGAACTCGATGATAAGGATTATCCTCCTGATATTTCAGCCTGCACAAAGTTACAAGACCTGTCAAAAATGGGTGGAGAGTTTCAAATCTCTGCTTTGATTGTTTCAATATCTCCTCATCACCTTGTCTCTAAATTGATGCTTCTCGTTAGCTCTTCAGAGATATATCTCGTGCTTATCTCCTCTGCTATGTGTGAACATTGACCTGAAGTGATGATCTCCTCTGTTATACGTGAGTATAGACCTGGAGCTCTCATAAGCACGTTCTAATGATCTTCTCTGTTATATGTAAGTATAGACTTGAAGCTCTCATCAGCAAGTTAAGATGGTCATCTCCTCTGTTATACGTAAGTATAGACCTGGAGCTCTCATCATCTGTTCCCAAATAAAAGCAAAGTGATTCTTAAATTAAGAATCATTGTTGAAAACTCAACAGAAACTCAAGCAGAGTTAATCATATCTCAATAAACCATGAGGACAGAATAAGTACTTTGCCGAATGTCTATGGGAACCAAATCATTTGAGTCTCTGAAAATAAACCAAAACATGATATAGACAGCTGCAGATTACACGTTGAAAAAAATAAGGCATGGGCTTAAAAGGACAAACATATCAGCAATCCCGCCAATCTTAGACTCTCTAGATCAACTTCTTGAAAAAGAAGTGTCTATATCCTTCTATTGTTGCCTTTTTCTTTTACCTTATGCTTTATGTCATTTTATTTTATTTTAATTTTAAATCTTCTGATATTTTTTATTTTGTTCGTGTTGATATTATGGGGTGAAGAATGTTTTTCATGAAAATTTTTGTAAATATAAGAATTTATTTTTCAAAAATTTACAAAGTGTTAGGTTCCAGCGAAACTAAGTTTCGCTGGCTGTTTCGCTAAGCGAATCTATAGATTAGCCGGCAAACTCGCCATTCACTGGGATACATGACTTTGTTTCTGATGCCGAGCGAAACTATAGTTTCGCTGCCATCAAAACTAAGTCCTATATATTGCATAGTGTGAAAATTGTTTCACATATTCAGTTGCGAACATAAACCCTAGTTTCTCTACGATTTTATACCTACATTCTTAAAAATCAATTTCCGTAGTGATTGTTTGGTTTTGAGTGCTTAGGTGGGTGTTTCAAACCTGTTCTTATGCATTGATTGAGGTTTTATTCACTAGACAATAGTTCTAGATTGATTCGCTGGATCGGGAGGTTCGCTGATTCGTTCAGCGAAACTGCTAAACCAACTAGCGAATCTGAACAAAGTTCAATGGCCCAAGCAAAACTATCTAGTTATGCTGACCGCGTGTACTTGACAGTTTCACCAGGACAATTTCAGCGAAACTATAGATTCGCTCAGGCACAAAATTTTTGTCAGGGTTTCGGTGAACTTACATCTTCGCTGTTGTAAGAACAACAATTTCACCCTCAGCAAAACTATAAAATCTCTTAGACACATGAGTTTGTGCCTGTGTCACAGCGAATCTATACTTTTGCTTAGACGAAACTAAAAGTTAAAATCACATTAAAACTATAAACCTGTGCCTATTGTGAAACTACAGCTTCGCTTGTCAGCGAAACTACAGTTTCACTGACAGCTGAATTTTTTTTTGAATTTTATTGAATTTTTTTAACTAACTTACATTTGTTTAATTTTCAGTAAAGATGGCAAATTTGAAGTTCAATGAGAAGACAAGCATTATTGTATTATTGGATGATAGTAACCCTAAGACCATTGGATTCAGAGATTGCAATAAGTGGTTGAAGCAGTCCCCAATCAGTTATGCTATCTCTCATATGCCTACAATCTATGATCTCCACATAAGAGACTTTTGGAGAACGGTAGAGTATGACCTTGGGACTAATCCACATCGGGTTACTGCTAGAGTCCTTGAGCATGACTTTGTTATTACTGTTGAGACTGTGGCAAGGGTATTAAAGCTGGAGGAAGATTGTGGTAATAAGGTGATAATGTCTGGTGCAGAGGTACTAAATGCTTTTAGAAGCATTGGGTATGAAGGACCCTCTTTTGGCTCAAAGAAAGAAATCAAGAAGTCCTTCCTATCTAAGGAATGGAGATACATCACCCACGTATTTATTATGTTCCTAGATCATAGGAAAGGAGGGTCGGATGGTCTAAATCAGCACTGGGCAAAGGCTATGATTTTATTTTGCCGAGGCCAGAAAGCCAATATTGCAAAGTTGATTTTTGATTGCATGACTGAGAATATGATGGCATTAGAAAAGGATAAGTGGCTGCTATATCCAAGATTTGTACAGATGCTCATTAATGATTTGAAGCCTGATCTGTCTAGACATGGAGAAGTTAAAAGACTGGTGCAAATGAACACTAGAATATTTGCATATTGCTCAGCTGTGAGACATGACTTCAGCTGGAAGATAAAGTATCGTTTGGAGAATATGTACTCTGCTGAAAGATGGAGTTACATAAGGATGTTTATTGAAAATGAGAACAAAAATGCAGAAGATAATCAAGAAAAGCAAGCTGAGGCCATAAAGAAGCAAAAAAGGTATGTGAAGGAGAAGGAGTATGACTTAGAAGCTGAGATTGATGAAGTGGAGGAGGAGTTGAGAATTCAAAAGGAGAGGAGAACGAAAAAGAATTCTAATCAAGGAGAACCCGCTCATGTAAATGAAAGGAGATCTAAGCATAAGAAGCCAGTTTTTGAAAAAAGAAGGGATCCTAGATCTGAATTAGATCAAGATGTTATTCGAAATCTGAATACATCTTTGGCCAATGAATTGGGGATGATAAAAACAAAGCTAGTGAATCAGAAACTGAGAGAAAAGGAGAAGGATAAAGAACTGGAGAGCATGAAGAGAATGATGGTAGATCAACAAAAATTGATTAAGAGATTACTCAAAGAGGTAAATGAGCTTAAAGCTAATGCTGGCCTTCCCAACCAGTTATCTCAAGTAGAGCTAGATGATCTTACAGATACGTCCAAGTATACATTTTTGAAGGTGGGAAGTTCAACAGGGATTGGAGGAGATGCCAGTGTAGTAGGAGTAGGTGCTAGTGGTAGTGGTGATGGTGGTCCTGATGTTGGAATTGATAAAGTTGTCGGAATGGAAGCTAAGAAGAGAAGTGATGTGGAAGGTGCTGTAGGAGGTGAGCCTAGGGTTGTAGAGGCTGGGTTTGTAGATTTGGGGCTGAACATAGACACTGATTTGACTGGGGCTAAGGTATTCAGAGAAGAAGCAGTTGAAGGAAGCAAGAAAGGAGCTGAGATGAATCTTATAGACGAAGAAGATAAGTATGAAGAACAATTGGTTGATTATGATTCTGAACCTGAGTATTATGAAATAGATGAGCACCCAATGAATTATGTGGCTCAAAGGGGTTCTGATGAAGGAGATGTAGTCGAGCTTAGTAAGGAAGATTGGTTCATCAAAGAGAAAGAACAAGAGCAACTGACTCTATTGTTTCAAAACATAAGTGATCCAAGTAGGAAGAAATCAGATAAGAAGATAGTGAGTGGGAAGTACAGCCATGAGTTAAAGATGTTTATGATTAAAAGAAGGGGAGAGGACATTTCTTACATGCATAAAAGGAAGGCTTTCAAGACCTTGCCTAAATGGGATTTGAGGAGATTGTCTGAAATTCCCCTACTGGTGGCTCATGTGAATAAGAGAGCACTGCTGTTGGAGAAGGAGATTAAGATGGGGATAAATGATAATTTTGAAGTGTTTGGATACATGAAAACAGAAAGGAGGAGATCCAAAAAGGATTTGGATTGGGCTACAGGTAAGGGGAAGATAGTATTGAAGCTCAAGCCAGCCAAAACAGTTAATAGAGTGAGAGTGCCCAATCCACTTCCCCAAAGACTATGAAAGTTTGAGAAGTTGTTCTATGACAACAATACTGGGGAAGCTGTGATTAGATTGAAAGGTGGTGAAGAGATTAAACTATTTGACCCGATGGAAGTGTTCTCATTCTGTGATGAAGACTTGGTGGTGCTATGCGAGAACCACATCAAAGCTGGAGCTGGAGCTGAAACAAGAACTAAAGCTAGTCTATTCATGAAGGTGGCTAACAAGGCTCGTGGTGTGAGGGTTGAGATAATGGAGCTTACTGAGAAAGTATTACAAGCTGATGAATTGAGGATGGATGTAGAGGAGATGACAAGAAAATTTGAAAAGGCCAGTGCAAGGGGAGAAGAAGCTGTTGTGGAAGTGGGAGATGAAGAAGAAGATCAAAGGTGAGGTCAAACCTAGGGGGAGTATTGATGATCTAGTATAGGTTGGACTCACCATAGTTGTTAGGATTATTTTGTTATGTATGTAATAGGTTGGATGTTAGTTTGTTTCCTTGTGATTTGCTTTTTTATAGTTTTTTTGACCTAGCAAAACTACGGGCAAAACTACAGCTTCGCTCGTAGTCAGCTGTCCTAGGTCACCCGGGGAAACCGTAAGTTCGCTGCCGGGTGAATCTAGTTGATGGTCAAGACAGTTTTGCTAGCCAGCGAAACTTTCAGCGAATCTAGCATTGCTTATATATTGTCATGTATTTATCTTTGTAAGTAAGTTTTTGCAAAACCCTAATAATGAAATATCTTTGTTGTAACTGTGTGTGTCGGCTGGAAGTGCATTTATCATTATTCTTGAGCCATTGATTGATTATTATTGCTTAGATTCTCAAATTGTTCATTATGTTATTGATATTGTGGTATTGATTCAGTGGGAATTCCTTGTTTACACATCAATTACACTGTTATATCGATCAGAAGGACCAACACCCTTTGTCACGCACAGGCCTTGGTGACTCCGGGTAGAGAGAGATTTGGGCTTCATTGCTTGGTTCAGCAGTCAAGCTCTGGCCAGAGAGAGGTTGTGAAGCACCTTCACCGGCTGGTGCCTCACTGAGGAAGACTGTCATAGTACTTCAGTGTCTGAAAATTGAAAACCTCTTGCTGCTCCTAAAGTCTATGCAAAATCAGAGCTCTTCTGTCAACATCATACCTCCACCCAAGTATTTCATTCTCAGCATCATAGGGTAGAGTACACATAGCTTTTGGAATACCCTCCTCAAATAGAATTTGAATGAGTGAGTCCATATGAATATGGACTTGAAAAGGTTGCTGAGTATGGACAATTGCAAGTGAGGTTGGTGAATCCTCAATGTCCATACTCTGTGAAGAACTCCCAGGTTCTGTGATTGCTTGGACTTTCTCCCCTTTTTTGGTAGCATCACCCTCTTGCATAGGTGAGCTAGGGGTTAGGTCTATCACATCCATAGGTTCTTATGTTCCTGGTTGAGTCCTCCTTAAAGGTCTCCCAGCTAGTTTTTCGTTGAGATCAGAAATCTCAAGTTGCTGATCATTGACACTTTTTAGCAGGTAAGTCACCTGTGATTCCAAGTGACTAACCTTTAAGACTAAATAGGTGCAGGTGTGAGTCAGCTTTTGCCCCTTTAGTTTCATGTTCCTCTCATCTTCATCAGAAGAATCATGGGGGATAAGAGAATAGGATCTAAGTCTTCTTCCTCATCACCAGCACTTTGTTCTTGGCCGCTGGATTTCCCCTGCACCTATTTTTGTTACGAAAGTTTTAAGAAAGCTTCCGAAGCCAAATTGGCTTTGGAAGATATTCGTAAGATTTGTGAAAATTTTGCTTCGGAAGGAAAAGACTTAATGAATTTTGCTTCCGAGACATATTTGGCTTCGGAAGAGATCATGACTTGGAAGTTTTATTCTAAAGAGAATAAATCTTTTGAGATTCAATTGTTTTCAGAAGAAAATTATCTTTCAAATACATGTAAGTACTTAGAAGCATATTCAGGCTTCGGAAGATATATCAGAATTTCTTCCGAAGGTAAATGTCTTATAAGTAGGTATTTGATTTGAAGACATAATGTTCTTCCGAAGACAACTTGATGTCTTTTGAAGAAAATATGTTTAAAATTTTCAAAAATTTAAGGAATATCTTTTGAAAAAATTTTCTTCCAAAGGAAATTAGGCTTATGAAGATGATAAAATCGACAACTTAGGACAGACAGGTTTTAGAAATAGAATTGATTTAAGTTTAACAAAAAACTACTCAAAGTTAATCATCCAATAGCTGATACAAGATATTTGAATCTTTGTTCATCAAAAACTTTAGTGAACAGATCAGCATATTGTTCATTTGTGTTAACTTTGACTAGTTTGATTAATTCTTTTTGAAAATTATCTCTAATCAAATGATACCTGATGTTGATGTGTTTTGTCCTTGAGTGCTACACCGGATTCTCTATGATAGAGATAACACTGTTGTTGTCTATATGGATGGGAATCTCTTTGAAGTTGAATCCATAGTCCAGTATCTGATTCTGAATCCATAGCACTTGAGCACTGCAGCTTGTAGCAGCAATGAATTGAGCTTCAGCAGTTGATGCAGACACACAGGATTATTTATTGCATTGTCATGAGACTATCTTTTCACCAAGGAATTGGCATCCCCCATATGTAGACTTTGTAGTCATGTTACAGCTACCATAGTCACTGTCTGTATAGGTATACAGATTGAAGTCTGAATTCTTTGGATACCAAAGGCCAAGCTTAGGAGAACCTTTGAGATATCTAAGAGTCCTCTTGACAGCAACCAGGTGTGACATCTTAGGGTTGGCTTGATATCTTGCACAGATGCATGTGGCAAACATGATATCAGGCCTGCTAGCTGTGAGGTACATAAGAGACCCAATCATAGCCCTATAAAGATGTTCATCCACACACTCCCCTCAAGATCAGATCCAAGGGAGTGGTTTCTGGCTATGGGAGTCTTTGCAACCATGCAATCAGTGATGTTGAATATTATAAGGATGTCTTGTACATACTTTGACTAACTTATGAAGATGCCAATTTTCAACTTGCTTCACTTGAATTCCTAGAAAGAAATTGAGTTCCCTCGTGACACTCATTTCAAATCTATTCTTCATCATCCTCTCAAAGTCTTTGTAGAGCTTTGGATTAGTTGACCCAAAGATAATGTCATCTACATATACTTGAACCAACATTAAGTCATTCCCTGTTCCATTGATGAAGAGAGTTCCATATATAGAACCCCTCTTGTAGCCAAGTTGACAGAGATACTGAGATAGTGTCTCATACCATATTCTTGGAGCTTGGTGCAGCCCATAAAGAGATTTATCAAGCTTGCAGACATAATCAGGATGATCTGGATCTATAAAGCCAGGTGGTTGTTTGACATACACCTCTTCATCAATCACCCCATATAGAAAAGCACACTTGAAATCAAGTTGGTAGACCTTGAAATCCTTGGATGCAACAAAAGCAAGGAATATTCTAACAACTTCAAGTCTTGCTACAGTGGCAAAAACATCTGTGTAGTAAATTCCTTCTTCTTATGTGTATCCTTGAACAACTAGTCTGGCCTTGTTCTTGATGACAAGTCCTCTATCATCCTTCTTGTTTCTAAAAACCCACTTGGTTCCTATGGTAGTCTTCCCTTGAGGAAGAGGACATAGGCTCCAAACCTTTTGTCTTTTGAATTAAAGTTGCTCCTCTTGCATTGCTTTAACCCAACTTCCATCCTTCAAAGCCTCATCAACTTTCTTTGGCTCTATCTGGTACAAGAAAAAAGATTATAGACAAACATTTTTGTCATGGGTTTGTCCTATTGTTCTCACCCTTGTATCAACATTTCCAATGATGTTTGTGGTGGGGTGTGACTTATGGATCCTGAGTTGGGGGATCATAGCAAGTTGATTGGAAAGATCTAAATTTGAGAAATTTAGATCTGGCAATGGAGTATCACCTACCACATCAGCACACTTATCAAGAGAGGCTTGTTCCAATGAGTGTGTGACATTATTTATGTTGTCTTTTATGGAGTGGTTATCAGCATCAATAAATTTTTGATCACTGTCACCACCTCCATTTCCTCCTACATTTGAAGTTCCTTCATCTGAGTTTTAAGCCTCTGAGCTGGAATTTGTAGGCGCCTTAGATGTGTCAGCTAAATTTGTCATGTTTGTGCTGATAGGATCTTCACTTGCAGGGTTAGTTACCACTGGAGCTGAGATAGTATGCTTGCTTGGTCTTCTCAGTTCAAATCTTGGGTCAAGATCTCCTATTGGTAAGTAACCTATAGATCCAGAAACATTCTCACAAGATTTGTTAAAACAGTTTATAACTAAATTAAGATCAAACAGCCAATCAGGACCACAACCTTTCACACTAGAAGTGTGCTCATTGAAGGTCACATTGGCTGGCTTCTCAACTATTCTAGTGTCGAGATTGTATACTCTATAAGCCTCATCAAATTTGGCTATTTGATCTTTGGTATTCAAGATGATGCAAGGACATACAAATAACCTGAGGAAACCAACAAACGGTCTCCTTTTGTGCCACAACTCATAAGGAGTCTTACCATGAGTCTTAACCACTAAAACTCTATTCTGCACATAGAAGGCTATGTTGACTGCCTCTACCTAGAAGGTGATGGGCAGTTTAGAGTCTGACAAGATGGTTCTTGCAGCCTTAATAAGTGTCCTGTTTCTCCTCTCAACAACACCATTTTGATGAGGAGTCCTGGGAACACTATGTTGTCTTGTAATACCTTTTTCATCACAAAATATGTCAAGGATTTGGTTCTTAAATTTAGTTCCTTGATCACATATTATGGTTTTGACCTTGTGATCACATTGATTCTCAATTTTCAGAATGAAGTTCTTCAAGATCTCAGGAGTCTCATCCTTAGTACTAAGGAAAAAGACCCAAGTGAATCTTATGAACTCATCTGTGATCACCAAACAATATGAGGTCCTTCCTAGACTCAATTAACTGGTGGGGCCAAAGAGATCTATATGTAATAAGTGTAGGGGAGTAGTGATAGAGTTTCTTTCCTTTGGCTTGTGAGACACTTTGTGTTGCTTCCCTTTCAGGCATGCTACACAGTGGTCATCACTTGCAAACTCTTTCTTTGGTATTCCATTTAACAAATCATTCTTAATTAATTTATTCATGTTTTTAAAGTTTACATGGCATATTCTTTTATGCCAGAGGAAAGACTCATCACTATTTGCTCTAGATAGAAAGCAAGAAACTTCTCCTGAGGGAGATGTTTTCTGCGAGTCCATCTTGTACATGTTTCCTTTCCCGGGGGCTTTGAGAAGGATATGTTCTTTAGGAATGACCACCCCGGGCTTGAGAACAATGCACTCATGCTTAGTGAAGAGCATGTTGTGTCTCTGATCACAAAATTAGGATACACTAGTAGATTGTACCCAAGCTCTTTAATAAAGTTTACACTTTCAATGCTGAGCTTACCATTTATGACCATGCCCCTTCCAGTAATGTAACCTCCAACATCTCCTCCAAAAGCAACTGGCCCTCCATCAATTTTCTCAAAATTTTGAGTAGAGAACCATTGCCTGTCATGTGCCTGGAACAGCCACTATTAATGATCCATACATTTCTCTTGGTCTTTAGTTTTTCCTGCACAAGAAAGAAGTGTTTAGTTACATTTGGAAACCCAAGCCTCATTGGTCTTGGGCTTATCAAAGGGATTTGATGACAATGTAACCATAATTGATCCTATGTTCAAGTTTTGAGGATCATCAGCTGCTGTTGATGAAGAACTTTTAGTCACATGGTCTTCCTTCATCTTCCACACCATCTTAGGAAGATTAGACTTGACCTTCAATAGTTTGGAAGTTTTGGAGACTGGACCTTCGGAAGCCTCTGTAGATGGAGTTTGGAAGAGTAGTTTGGAGAGCAGTCATGGCTTTCTGATCTATATCTATTTTTTCCAGTCTTTTTCAGAATAGTCAGCCACTTCCTTTGGTATCATACCACCACCAGCAGCAGCTGAAGACCTTCAATACTTCGAAAGTTTTGACAACTTCAGAAGTTTTGGAGACTGGACCTTCGAGAGATCTTGCTTTCAGTGCAGCAGACTTCAGTACTTCGGAAGCATTCCTTTCTTCTGAGATCAATTTTTCTTCCAAAGGCAAGTTTTCACTTGTCTTCTTCTTTACCTTGGAGCTTCCGAAAGGAAAAGATTATCCTTCCGAAGCTAGCTTTTCTTTCTTCTTCTCAGAAGTTTTGTTTTTGATCATGTGGATAGAACTTTTAGGATTATAGATTCAATCCTTATCAAGATGAGAAGTACTACCACACATGATGCAATCCATTTGCTTCCTTCTAAGAGCCTTTTGTTGAGAAAAAGACTAAACTTTCCACCTCCATCTTCATCTTCACAGATGATGCAGCAAGCTTCTTAGCGTGAGGCTTACTTTTAGAACTGGATAGTTTAGGCTATGTAGCAGTTGTACATAGTTGATCAGCCTTCTTCTCTTTGCTGGAATAAGTTGGACATGAACAAGAACTTCTGGTACTAAAGTTCATAGTAGAGTCTTTAGCCTTCACCACTAAACACTTGTGTCTGCTTAGATTTGAAAGTGACATTGATCTCTTGAGCCTTCTTTGATTTCCTCTTGGCTTTTCTGATCAAGTTCATCCTTTTAGACGTGGTCATCCCAGATTCTTTTCTCTCCTTATGAGCATAGTGTCCCTTCTTAGGATGATCTTCTTCACTCTTCTCAGAATCATCCTTCACTATCTCCTCTTCATCCACTTCATCAATGGGGTCTATGAGGGGAAGCTCATCTTCACAAGTTCCATGCCTTGGAGATCTTACATATAATAGAGTGTGTGGAGGAGCTATATCAGTAGTTCCTAGTCCCTGCTTATTCTGATAACAAACTTTTGAATGTAATACATTCAGGTGTACAAAGATGTTCCAATACCTTGGCTTCTTCATGATCTGCCATCAATGCTTGGTTTGGAGATGCATCTTCAATCTGAAAGATCCAGTCAAAGCCTCCTTCTTTAACAGCAACTACAGCTTGTTGCTTGGGCTTCTCATTCTAGGGAGCTCCATCAGTGTAGTTTGGTTTAGTTTGTGATTGGCCACCATTTGTTCTTGGCGCCTTGCATTCTCTAGCAAAGTGTCACATATGGTTACAGTTGTAACACTTCACTTTGCTTTTGTCCAACCCAAACTTTCAACTAGTTGCATTGCTAGGAAACTTCCGCCATGTCCTCTTGTAGAACTTCTTGGCTCTATGAGTGAGAAAAGCCATCAGCTGAACTATTTCCATGTACTCCAGATCATCTGGATGGATACAGTCTAGGTCTTCAAGGGTAAAGAGAAGGTTGCCTATGCTTTCATCAGTAGACACAAAGGCTTGTAAAGAGCTTGTCTCTTGGAATGGGCTTCCTTGGATATAGCTCTCTCTTGGTGTCTCTGGGAAGGTGATGCAAGGACCCTTTTGTGAGTTGTCAGGGTAGCAGATGAGATGATGCCGTGGTTCTTGCAATCCCTTTCAACCACATGAAGGGCTGAACTCTGCTGATGGTTGGAGTTACCAAATGCATTTTGCATGTTCATCTCCATTTGGTAGCCACTGAGGATACCATACAACTTAGTGAGAGTAAGGGTCTTGAGGTTCTCAGTCTTCTTAATGACCACACAATAGTGTGTCCATTGTTTGGGAAGAGAGGACATGAACTTCCTTATAATGTCCCTGTTCTCAAGAGTTACTCCAACATCCATTAGAGTGTCCACAATCTCAACATACCTGATGTATTGTTGAGGCATAGTTTCACCTTCTTTAAACTGCTGCTTAAAGAGGTCCTTCTTGTTCTTTTTTGCTTCAGTGGACCCCTCATACATAAGCTTTAGTCCATCCCATAGTTGTTTAGCATTCTTGCACTTCTTAAAGCCTCCATAGATGGAGTTTGGAAGAGCAGTTTGGAGAGCGATCATGGCTTTCTGATCTATATCTATCTTTTTCTAGTCTTCTTTAGAATAGTCAGCCACTTCCTTTGGTATCATACCACCACCAGTAGCAGCTGAAGAGGTGGATGGTACATGAGGTCCAAAGACAACAGATCCCCACATGAGGTCAAGTGACAACAGGTCCAGCTGAATACTTGATAAAGCCTTCCATTCTTTGGCAACAAGTATCAAAATCATCAGGAGTGATCAGTGGAGACTTTGTCTTGGTACCGGTTTCCATATCATCCTTTGTGATAGCTGCCATTTGAGTTGTTAAGTGTCTTGTGAAACTAAAGGGATTTAAGATGGTGAGATCTTACAATCAAGAATCTAAAAAGCTCTGATACCAATTGCAAGACCGGTTAAGGGGATGGTCAATACAATCAGTCTCACAATAAGGAGAGTGTTAGAACACTTAACAGATCAAATAGGGAACCAGGTTTATATGAATGATACTAAGAACACAAGTAAACAATAAGACAAAACTAAGAACAAGAACAAGATAAGTATGGTTTTCAAGAATGTTGTATATTGCTCTCAAGTTCTTTTACAAGTATTACAAAGCATATTTAGAAATACAAGAACCAGAGATACTTTATACTAAATCCTACAGCCGACCATACTTTAAAGGCCAGCTGGAAACACTAATCCAGACAAAAAGATCAATGTAAAGTCAAAAGGCAGATCACCTTTTGACAAGTGACTATGACATGCCATAGCTCATATCCAAATATATTACAAAAAGGATAAAAGGTACAATGTAGAAAGTTACAGACTCTAAACCATAATCTATAGTTACAAAAGCATGGACCTTTTCACCAACTCATGCAAGTTGGTGTGTCTTCAGAGTTGTAGCGAAAGGTTGGTTAGCTTTATACAAAAGTAGATTTGAGAAAACATGTCTTCTCTTTCTTTGGAAGAAATCAGTCTTTACTTCATTGGCTTTGGAAGACTTTGTCTTTGAAGCTTCGGAAGACTTCATCTTTGGCTTTGGAAGATTTGGTCTTTGGCTTCGGAAGATTTTACACTTAGAATAATTTTCAATGAGAAGTGTAAAACTTCCGAAGTAACTTCTACTCTGCACAATGTGCATGCAAGCTGGAAGCTCTTTGGTTGCTTTGGTTTCTTTGGTTGCTTTGGTTTCTTTGGTTGCATCAGCCTTTCAAGTATAACTTTACAATATATAATTTTGTACGTGTGTAATGTTCGGTTGTATGTGGGTGTATGTCAATTTTTATATGTGTGTCTTGTACGTGTTCGGTTATATGTGTGTTGTATGACAAATGTGTGTGTGTGTATATATATATATATATATATATATATATATTGTATATATCTATGTCGCGGTGGTGCGTTCGTAGGTGGAGGTGTGCTCGTTGTGGTGTGTGTGTCGTAGTGGTATTGCGGTGGTGGTTCAGCCGCGTGTGGTATGAGTGTTGTGTGTGTGTTGGGGGTGTGTGTGTGTGTCGTGACTTGTATATATGGAAAGTAGTATGGTGTGGGTGTGTGATAAGAACCCGAGAATGGAAATGGGTCCAAACGGTTCTGGGCACAGGTCAGGGCAGACCCATTTGCTGCTACATGGAGGGAAATTGGATGGAAGGAAAACTTTAAAGTGTGGAGGTGAGGGGTAGTTGTTAGGATCAGTGATCTAAGTTTGATCAATTAGAGTTTAATCACAGCGGAATTAGAGCAAGAATTAAGCAAATATAGCAAGAACACAATAAATATTCAATGGAACAGTACACGGTTATATAGAAATAGGGTTTTCTGCATTGGGATAATAACATTCATGCACACATGCTTCGGTATGGCGGCTGCTAGGTTTTCCTAAGCTGCACCGATTACAATTAGGTCAGCATTCCTTATATAAAGGAATGTGACGTCTGCTGATGTCACTTGATAGTGACGTCTAACAGAATTATTACAAACTACTGAAAGTAAGCAAACTACTGAGAATGTTCACAACAACTGAGAACATCTCTAGTATTCTAAGTACACGAAGAAACATAAAACTACTGAAACTACAAGTACAGAAAAGGAAATACAACTACTGAAAGGAAACCATCACAACTACTGAAGAGGTCTTCTTCAGCTGTTGTGACAATCATCTGAAACTTGGTCTTCAGTCTTTGTCTTCAGCTCTTTCACTTCAGACTTTGTCTTCAGCTCTTGTCTTCAGACTTTGTCTTCAGCTCTTTCACTTCAGACTTTGTCTTCAGCTCTTGTCTTCAGACTTTGTCTTCAGCTCTTTCACTTCAGACTTTGTCTTCAGCTCTTTCACTTCAGACTTTGTCTTCAGACCTTGTTATCAGCTGATGTCTTCAGCTGTTGCAGACTACTTCAGTTGTTGTAATATCCGTGGGACTTAAAGGTTTTTCTGATCAGGCTCATTGGTTCTTTTGGTCTAACAAACTCCCCCTGAACCAATGCAGCTAAAACCTTTAAGCTTATTAAGGTCCCACTTATTCTTGGCAGAAATACTCTCTTGATCAGCTTAAGAGATATAGGATAAGCACAGGCCAGGGAACAGGTTTCAGTAGATGTGAATGTCAAAGGATGGAAGGGAACTCTATCTTGGGGAACTGGACACAGAGCCGTTATCCCAACCATGAAACCTACTTCCCATTGATGAGTCTATAAGACTCTCTGACGTAGGCCTCAAGGAGAACAACTTGTTCCTCCTTAGTGAGTTCTTCTGCTTCTCCTTCGAAGAAGAACTCTGGGCCATAGTACTCTGATAAGTACTTTAACGTCTTTCTATTTTTCAACTCAACAGTTGTTATCTCTCTGTAAGCAAATTCATCTGGGTGAGTCCCTTCTAATAACAACTGGAGTTCATTTTTCTTGATCTCTTCAAGCCTCTTGTATAACAACCCCTTCTTGACCATTTTGTTATCCATTAGAGTTTGAGGGGTCATCTTTGACTTGTAGGCTCTCTTGAAGTCTTCAAGTATTTCCCAGGGTGAGACTACAATGGCCAACATAATAGCAGCATCTATGGTCTTTCTCACTTGGCCATTGTATCTACTTGGTATGGATTTCTTATGAATTCTAGAACTAACCCTGGGGTCTGGCCAAATCCTTACTCTCTCCTTTTGATATTGAAAGGTATACCTGAGAGCATACAGCCTTTGAGCATGTTTCTTCATCGCTTGTATAGATGATGACTGAGGAAACTCTTTGTCAATCATCTTCAAAAGTTGCTCATCGTGCTGTTTCTGCTGTTCTTCTTCTTCAATCTTAACTTTCACCATTTGCCTCTGAAAGTCTGGTGTAATCATTTGTTGACTTCTGGGCTCAGGTAATTTTAGAACAGCAGAGATTGGCAGACTATCTTCTTCATCATCTTCTTCTTCTTCTTCTACCATCCTCAACACCCTTCTCCTCCTTCTGGGTGCATCACTGGATGTGGTTTGAGGTGGTTTTTGGGGTAAGGGAGTTGGTTTTGAGGGTTGAGTTGATTTGGAGAGTTGTAGGGTTGGTTGTTTTTGAGAGGGAGTTTGGGAAGGCTGATCTAGCATTTTTATGGTGAGTTTGGCTTTGGAAAGCTTGGCCATATCAGTTCTCTTCCCAGCACCTGCTTCATCTAGTGCTTCAATAATTAACCCCTTGTTGAATGCTTCAGAAGTACAGATTCTGGTGGTTATTGCCAGAATACTGTCTCTGGTCCATGATTTAATCTCAATTAATGATCTTCCCAAGTATTTTGCAGTAAACCTGATCATTATTTCCAACCTCTCCCTTTCCATCACACTATAACTGGCCCATCTTTCTTGTATCTCTTCAATCTCCAGCTTTCTGATCTCAGTGTCTAATGTGGCTGTATCAAACCCTGTCTGAAGAGTTGATCTATTATTCTGTCCATTGATCTGCTGTGAGCTTCATCGGCTTCTTTAATCAGATCTTCCAATGATTTCTCTTCATCAGGCTTTTGAGTTTCAGCACTTTTCTTTCTTTTGTATGTGATCAGCTGTTTTTCCTTTTCTTTCACTTGTTTCTCATTTTCCACACTCTTTCTTTTTCGTTCTTTCACTGCCTTAGACTCCCCCTTTTTGGGTGCATTGGGTTCAGGGGTGTGAATGGCAGAAAGCTTCCTTTGCACAGCATCATCAACAAGTGTTTGTAGATTTGAGGAAATCCTCTCATCAATGGCTTTATGCACAATCTCATTGATGATGGGAGTGATGAGAGGTAAGGAATTTTGAAATGTAGCAACCATCTGCTCAGAGGGGTTCTGTCCCTGAGAGGTGGTGCCAAAAACAGTGGCTGGTGGCTCAGTTGAGTGTAGTGGCTGAGTGTTTGGTAAACCTTCAGATGAAGGTGCCATCTGTGGGTTTATTGGGGCAGATGGACTTTGATCCTGAGACATTTTGGCAAGCAGTTCTTTGAGTCTGCTCACCTCAGCCTCAAGGATTGTGTTATGGGCTAAAACATCAAAGAAAAAGCCCAGGTCATCATCAGTCTTTGCTGAATCATCTGACCTCCTGATTGAATCAGGATGTACATGCCCTGAGTGTAGATCAGTTGTAGCATGTGCCCCTTGTTCTTGGTTCTGGGGACTTCCTGCCTCAGGACTGAGTCCTTCATCGGCAGTTGCCTCTGGTGAGGTCTTAGAGATGTTACCAACTTCATCCTGTTCATTTGCTGAATCAGTAGAAGTGGCAGCCTCACCAGATGTTCTAACCTCCTCCTCTACACGGGGAGATTGAACATTATAACCCCTGTGCTGTGGGTTATCAGCAGCATTTTGGTCCTCTTCCTCAGCTGTTGAGGTTCTCCCCATTGTAATTGGTGTCTGGGGAGGAGGAGAGGAATGCAGCTGACTCAACACTTGTGCAACAATAAATGTTGGGCTTTGAGGGGCGGTTGCATTTGGAGATAGGTTTGAAGCAGATTGCACCCGGGGTGACTGGTGCTCTTCAATGGTAACCTTCTCAATTGAGATAGGTTCCAGCATTGTGGTATCCCCAATTATGGTTGCATCAGGATCCTGTTGAGAGGATGCCTGAGCGGCTAGGGCTGGTGGAGTCTTGGACACTACTGGGGGGTTAGAACCAGTAAGTGTTACCTGTATTGGTGTTACAGGGGCATCCTCAGGGGACTCATCTCCCTGAGTAGCCTTTTTGGGCTTTTTGGTTTTGGGTTTGGTGGGGACTTTGGATCTGGAAGTGGAGGCTGTGGGTTCCCGCTGCTTGGGTTTGAGCAGCCGGGCAGCCCCTTTCATTGTAGGGTCAGAGTTGTGCCTGGAGTATACTTCAGGCAATACAGCCGGAGCAGGGACTCCAAGGCCAACAAGGCCGTCTGATTTTAGCTGTGTTAAAATTATGGCCATGAGAAACCTGGGATATAATATCCATCTGTTTGCCACAGGTTTCAAGGCCAGATCCTTTAGTTCCATAAACACTATCTCAGAAAAATTTAAAGTTTGTCGTTCAAAGATAGAATATAATACCTGTTGCCATCGGGAAGACATTTGATCCCATGAGGAGGTTTTTGGTGCAAGGCAGACATTCACCATGTGGAATATAAGGCGTTCAGCATCATGGAAGTGCTTCTTCAGAATGGTGGTAGCACTTAAGTCTCCTTCATACCCGTTGTTGATGAAAGACATATCGGTTGTGCCTTTCGGGTATTCTGTGACACAGGTGGCATCATGTAGATCTAGGGTTTGTCGAATGATGTCCGGAGTGATGACCACCTGTTTCTTGTTGACCAACGACTGGAGAGTGATTTGGCTATCATTCTCACTAGTTTGCACAGAGACGTTGGTCCAGAACTGGCTTAGGGAATCGGGGTAGATGGTAGGATTCAGAAGAAACGCGGTTCGGTACTGGGAATCTACCATAAGATCGATGGCGTTATCAAATTTGTTCCAGAAGGCCGATTTCGAGAGGTAGGCAACACAGTTGTGTCTGGGTTTGAGTTTCATGGTCGCCATTGTTGAGAGAGTGAAGGATGGAAAACGGCTAATGAAACGTCTGAAAGTAGGTTTAGGTATTTATAGGGAAAAAAAAACTGATATAAAACGACTGAAAGTGTTGGTGCTGTCATCAGTTGTTTGAAAACAACTGAAGACCTGGTTTTAACTTTCAGAAGTAACAACTGAAGACTTGTATTAGTCATCAGTAGTTGTGAAACTACTGAAGACATGGTTTTGGCTTCAGTTGTTTGAAGTGAAGCAGCAGTTGTAGAAACAACTGAAGAGAAAAATTTCTCATCAGCTGTTGTCGTCAATTCTTAGCTCATCAGCTGTTTCATTCTGACCTCAACACTTCATCAGACTTTGTCTGAGTTTCAGATGTTTCATAGGTCATCAGTACTTATCTGTTATTCTGACATCAGCAGTTGTAACTACAGCAGTAGTTGTAACCACATCAGTTCTTTTCAACAGATGAGTACTTCAGTACTTTTAAGTAATTTAGTCTTCAGTAGTTATGAAAACTACTGAGGATAAACGAACTTCAGTACTTATTTGTGACAGTAGTATACGAATGCTCATCAGTACTTGTTGACTGAGATCATCAGTAGTTGTCACTTATTCTAGCTGCAGCATACCAAGCCTTAACACTAGGTTTTGGAAAGTTGAACTGTCCAAAGGCTTAGTAAATATGTCTGCAAGCTCATCAGCACTAGGAACAAACTTTGGATCAATCAGACCTTTTTCAAAACAATCCCTAATAAAATGGTGTCTGATCTCAATATGTTTGGTCCTAGAGTGCTGGACTGGATTCTTGACAATACAAAGAGCTGAAGCACTATCCATTAGTAATGGAGTCTTAGTCTCTGTAATGCCATAATCCAGTAATTGATTCTGAAGCCAGAGTACCTGAGATGTACAACTTGCAGCAGCAATGTACTCGGCTTCAGCAGTGGATGTAGCAACAGATGTTTGTTTCTTACTCTGCCAAGAAACCAAACAGTTGCCTAGGAATTGACATCCACCAGAAGTTGATTTTCTAGTTAATTTACACCCTGCATAGTCACTATCAGAAAAAGCAACTAATTTGCAAGAGTGCCCAGTGGAATACCAAAGACCTAGAGATTGAGTACCTTGCAGATATCTAAAGATCCTCTTGACTGCAATCAAATGAGACTCTTTAGGAGCAGCCTGAAATCTAGCACAAACACAAGTTGCAAACATAATATCTGGTCTAGAAGCGTTAAGTACATCAAGGACCCAATCATACATCTGTAAAGTGTTTCATCAACAGCTTTACCTTTCTGATCTGCATCCAGTTGTGTGGTGCTGCACATGGGAGTAGAACAGGGCTTACAGTGTTGTAAATCAAACTTTGCCAAAAGACTTTTTGTGTATTTTGACTGATGAATGAAAGTTCCATCAGCCTTTTGTTTGATTTGCAAACCTAGAAAGAACTGTAATTCTCCCATGGCACTCATTTCGAATTTTTGTTGCATCAACTTTGTAAATGCATCACACAACTGTGGATCAGAGGAAGCAAAAATAATATCATCAACATAAATTTGAACAAGGAGCTTATGCTGACCCACTTTCTTAATGAACAAAGTTTTATCTATGGAGCCTCTAGTGAAATTATTCTGAAGAAGAAAGTTTGACAGTGTTTCATACCAGGCTCTAGGAGCTTGTTTCAACCCATAAAGAGCCTTATCAAGTTTATACACCCAATCAGGATGTTTATTATCCTCAAAACCTGGTGGTTGACACACATAAACCTCTTCTTTTATTTTACCATATAAAAATGCACTTTTGACATCCATTTGAAAAACTTTAAGATTATGAATGCAGCATAGGCTAAGAACAATCTAATTGCCTCCAGTCTGGCTACAGGGGCAAAGGTTTCATCATAATCAATACCTTCTTCTTGTGAAAACCCCTGGACAACCAGTCTGGCCTTGTTCTTGACAATTTGCCCATTTTCATCTGTTTTATTCCTAAACACCCATTTAGTGCCTATTACACACATACCTGGGGGTAGAGGAACCAGTTCCCACACTTGCTGCTTTTTGAACTGAAGAAGCTCAAGCTGCATGGCATCAACCCATCCATTGTCTCTTAATGCAATATGATAGTTCTTTGGCTCTTGCTGACTGATGAAAAGAGCATAGAAGCAGAAGTTGGACAATTGACTTCTAGTTGAGACACCAGCATTGATATCACCAATGATTTGAGACGTTGGGTGATTCTTCAGCTCTTGATGCACTATGAGATCTGTGCAAGTGTTTGTAGCACGCTCAGCAGCAACAGATGTTGATCCAGATTCTTGAAACCAAGTGTTAGATGGCAGGTCAAATGAAGTAGAGGATTCAGAAATCTCATCAGCATTTGTTGTGGATGGTGCTACTGAAGCTACAGGAACATCAAGTTGAGTAGACTCAGGCAGTTGATCACTAAACTTGAATAGGTGAGTACTGGGATCATCATGAACATCAGTACCACCAGATGGATGACTAGCTGCAGAAGGTGATGAATTCACATGATCTGCAACAGCTGGAGGCTGATAAGGAACATATTGCAGTATGTCCAGATCAAACAACTCCACAGGGTTTTGTGGGATTTTGTCCTTAGGAGATTCATTGAACTTCACATGCAAGGTTTCTTCAACCATCTTTGTTCTACAGTTGAACACTCTGTAAGCCTTGCAAGTGGATGAGTACCCAACAAAATACCCTGCATCCACCTTAGAATCAAACTTTTGGAGTTGATCCTTTGTGTTGAGAATGTAACAAGGACACCCAAATGCTCTGAAGAATGAAATTAGAGGAGCCAAATGATGTAGAACTTCATAAGGAGTCTTCATCAACCTCTGATTCACTAGAGCTCTATTTTGCACATAGCATGCTGTGTTGACAGCTTCAGCCCAAAAGGTCAGTGGCAAACCAGAGTCAGCCAACATGGACCTTGCAGCTTCAATTAGGGTCCTGTTCTTTCTCTCCACTACTCCATTTTGTTCTGGAGTCCTTGGGATGCTATACTGCCTCTTGATTCCTTTTGAAAGGTAGAAATCATCAAGTGTATGGTTTCTAAATTCAGTTCCATTATCACTTCTTATACACTTGACTGATAGGGAATACTGCTTCTCAACATACAACACAAAGTTAATAATTGTCTGAGCAGCCTCATCCTTTGAATGCAAGAAGAAGGTCCATACAAATCTGGAGTAATCATCCACAATTACCAGACAGTATTTCTTCTTTGCCATGCTCATTACTCTCACAGGACCAAAGAGATCCATGTGCAGTAATTGCAAGCAGGCAGTGGACTTTGGTTCTTCTATAGGAGGGAATGAGACTTTGTGTTGTTTTCCTTTTAAACAAGCAGTGCAGGTTTCATCACAGAGGAACTCCTTTATTGGTAGACCTCTTACTAAACTATTGTGGATCAGCTGATTCATGTTTTTGAGATTAACATGACCCAGCCTTCTATGCCACAGTTTAGATTCCTGAGGAGAGGCCTTGGAGAACAGGCAAGGATGACCTTTTAACGCAATCTTCTTTGACAATCCAAGGCATATACTCTTCCTATCCTGTTGGCCTTCAGGAGAGTATGTTCATCCAATACCTTGTCAATCAGCCTCAGAACTTTGGAAGACAGAATCCGGCAGTTCTGGCTTGTGAAAAGTGCAACATGCCCTTTATCACACATCTGACTGACACTCAGTAGATTATACTTGAGATTCTCCACATGGTTAACATCATCAAATCTGATTTCTCCATTTGACACAAATCCTTTCCCGATGATGTAACCCTTAGCATCATTTCCAAATGAGACAAATCCCTTCTTTCCTTGAGAGTAGTCATTAAGAAGAGAACTGCTCCCAGTCATATGCATAGATCCTCCACTGTCTACATACCAGATGCTTCTTTGGCATGCTGAAGAACCCTGCATTTATCATAAGAAACTAGTTAGCTTTAGAGACCCAAACCTTTTTGGTTTTGGGTCTGTTTTCATCAACAGATTTAACCATAACTTGTTTCTCATGATTAACAGCTGATGAAGGTGGAGATGGTGCTGAAATGGAATTCTTAGATTTGGGCTTGGATTTCCTTTTCAGTGGTTTGATCACAGGTGCATCTAGTTGGTTAACTCTCCCCAACAAATGCTGAACCATCATAACAAGTTGTGTCTGATTTGTTGCTAAAGCCTTCAGCTCATTTGACACATCAGTACTTGTTTTTGATGAGTTCCTGTGACCCACCATTTCCTCCTTGAAATTCACAGACTTCGTCTGATGTTTATCATGAGAACACTATCAGCTGTTTTCTGATAAACCCCATCCTTCTTTTTGGATTTTGGTGAGGCCTTGGGTTTATCAGTTTGAGATGACTGTGGTACAAACTTGGTTTCAAACTCATTTTTCATTTTATTTATCTCTTCTTTAATGAGCTTATCTCTGTTGAGTTTGGAACCCTTTTTGTACCAGCATTCATCAGATAGATGATTGAATTTACCACATATTTCACATGGCTTATTCTTCATCTTGGATTGATCAACTGCTGAAGTGGAAACTACTGAAGGTGTGATCTTCAGTACTTTCCTCCTTTCAGTACTTGTGTTAAGTACTGAAGGATCGGTAACAACTGAAGACTTGTTCTTCAGCTGTTCTCTATCCGTCCTGAAAGACTGTATGATAGATTCCTCAGCAGTTGTTATCCTTTTATTTCGTCAGATTTGAAATGCTTTTCAGATGTTGTGACTTGCCCTTCAGTACTTGGAGTACTTTGAGGGACAACATCTGAATTTCTCAGCTTCATGTGTTTATCAGCATTTAAACCATCAGGCAATTGACTTGCTGAGATCTTAACACTGACTTCATCCTCTAATTTTGTATTATCATTTGAGGATGAATCACATGATGATGTGGTTTGGAAATTACTTTCACCTTCAGATTTTACTATTACTTTTGAAGTAAAATCAGTAGGTGGTGCAGTATGATTGTAACCTATTCCAAACTTCACATTTGAAGCTGTTTGCTTGCTGAGAAGCATTTCAAATCCCTTGCAGGATGTTACCCAGCGGTCACACTCAACTTGGGTAGCTGCAAGTGTCTCTTTGAGACTTCTGTGGTTCTCGAGTATGACCTCTACCTTAGCCTTTTCATCATTAAGTTGGCATTTAAGCTTGTAAATCTCATCATCTTTGTCATTAAGTGCAGACACATACTCATCTTTTCTTTTGGAAATAGTTTTCTCAAGCTCAAGATTTTGATTGATTAAAGCTACATTTGCCTCTCTAATAGAGACAAAGGCAGCTATGCATGATTCAGAACATAACTTGGCTTTAGCCTCAGAAGATACCTGGGTTACCTGTGAAGATGAAGCATCGGAGCAGGAACCCTCAGTAGACTCCAGGGCCATGAGAGCAAGATTCCCAAAAGGATGTTCACCACCATGTTGACCAGCACCAGCAGATAATTGCTCATTGAAACCAGAAAGATCATCTGGTAAGCTGCTCCAGTCAACAACTCCTGGTGTGAAGAAGCTGTGATGAGGTTGAGATTGTGATGGAGATGGTTGAGGCTCAGGTAGGGCTTGAGGTTGTTGTGCTATAGGGACATGAACAGGATTTGGCTGTGGCATGTAATAGCAGGGATAAGGATATGGCATTGGACCCTGAGGGACAAAGTATGCAGGAGATTGAGGTTGTGAGTGATGACCAGAACTAGCAGGATGTTGCCCTTTTTTGTGAGCTATTGCTTGGAAAGGTCACAAAGGGTGCAGAGGAGTTAGATCCAGTTGATCTACACTCTCTTGCAAAGTGCCCAAGCCTGTGGCATTTGTGACACCTCAACTTACTCTTGTCAAAACCAACTTTGGTTTTGCCAGAGAGTCCTGGAAATTTCCTACCAGTTCTCTTGTAGAACTTTTGAGATCTGATATTGATCAGGGCCATTTGGCTCAAAATATCCATCTCTTCTAAATCATCATCAGCAATACCTTGCAAATCATCCATGATAAAGCATAAATTATCACTATTACACCCAAATGACTGTCAACACCAACAAATGCATGATCAGAACTGTTTGAAGAGAAATCTATATGCTCATCATAATGACTTTCTGATCCAGCATATTCTGACTCATGACCGACCAAGGCAGTGTTACCTGGTACAAAGTCATCAGAGAGCTTTCCTGATGATGCCAGTTTCCTTTTCTGCTCTATCTCTCTTTCAAATGTAAGCAGTTTCCCATGGAGTTGGGTGAGAGATAGGCTATCCAGATTTGCACTGGAGCGTAGGACAATGGTGTATGTGTCCCATCTCTCAGGCAGTGATCTGAGGAATCTGTTGTTCATCTGGCTGTTAGTGTACTCATGCTTGACCATTTTCAGCTCAGAGATCAAGCAGGAGAAACGCTCAAACTGTTGAGTCAGTGTCTCACCCTTCCTATGAGAGAATGTCTCATATTGTTGGGCGAGGATTTCTCTGTTGTTTGCTAAGACCTCATCAGTTCCTCCGAATTGTTCCTTCAAAGCATTCCAGAGGTCATGAGCAGTTTCATGATGCATAAGCCCAGAATAGATTTCATTCGGCAGTGCCATGGCCAGAATTCCATGGGCTTTAGCATCAATCTCAAACAGTTTACGATCTTCATCTGAGTATTGCTCCTTCTTCTTGGAACCATTTGATTGGTCTCCGGATTGTTCACCATAGGCTTGTGTGGACCGTGAACCACAGATGTCCAACAACCTGAACTGTTAACAGACAGGTGATGGAGCATTCTTCGTTGCCATATGTTATACTCACTCCTAACCAGCATCGGAGGCTTGGTTGAGGAGCCAGTATTGTGAGGATCATTAGATGGAGTAGTCATTCTCAGATTCAAACCAAATCAATCAAGTTTCAAAAGATTTAGCACAAAAACACAACAAACTCAATAAGAACCAAGAAGAAACTCAATTTAAATAACCAGAAGCAGCAGAAAATCAATCTTTATAACCAATTCTTGCACATATGCTAATTCGATCAAACTATAGATATCAAAATAGCAGTTTCAATGATCAATTGTTAAACCGATCAATGATTAACCTGCTCTGATACCATTTGTTAGGATCAGTGATCTAAGTTTGATCAATTAGAGTTTAATCACAGCGGAATTAGAGCAAGAATTAAGCAAATATAGCAAGAACACAATAAATATTCAATGGAACAGTACACGGTTATATAGAAATAGGGTTTTCTGCATTGGGATAATAACATTCATGCACACATGCTTCGGTATGGCGGCTGCTAGGTTTTCCTAAGCTGCACCGATTACAATTAGGTCAGCATTCCTTATATAAAGGAATGTGACGTCTGCTGATGTCACTTGATAGTGACGTCTAACAGAATTATTACAAACTACTGAAAGTAAGCAAACTACTGAGAATGTTCACAACAACTGAGAACATCTCTAGTATTCTAAGTACACGAAGAAACATAAAACTACTGAAACTACAAGTACAGAAAAGGAAATACAACTACTGAAAGGAAACCATCACAACTACTGAAGAGGTCTTCTTCAGCTGTTGTGACAATCATCTGAAACTTGGTCTTCAGTCTTTGTCTTCAGCTCTTTCACTTCAGACTTTGTCTTCAGCTCTTGTCTTCAGACTTTGTCTTCAGCTCTTTCACTTCAGACTTTGTCTTCAGCTCTTGTCTTCAGACTTTGTCTTCAGCTCTTTCACTTCAGACTTTGTCTTCAGCTCTTTCACTTCAGACTTTGTCTTCAGACCTTGTTATCAGCTGATGTCTTCAGCTGTTGCAGACTACTTCAGTTGTTGTAATGTCTGTGGGACTTAAAGGTTTTTCTGATCAGGCTCATTGGTTCTTTTGGTCCAACAGTAGTGATCCACGAAATCAAGAGATAGTGAAGAACAGACCATAATTGTTCCCTCCTTAACTTTAGTTTAAGTATTTTATTTTCTACATTTGTAGTTTGAGTCTAGATTATCAAAAGTGTTGATTTCTTTTCTCTTTGGAGACTTTGCTCATCTTGAATAGGGCCTTTAGTCTTGTTAAAAAGCTAACTGTTTTATCGATTCTCGGTTCCTATTATTTGGTTCCATTGCCGGGAAAAAATCAACATGGCACCTTCAACTCGCGGCAACCCAAAAGGTTCTTCTTCAACCCCTAATGTGATTGCAGCCCAACGAGCAGTTATAGCTTCCAAACTAGAGTCCATGGAATTATTGCAAGCAGATGTTACAGCCCTCAAGACTCGTGTGATGTCCAGAGATAAAAGGAGTGGCGGTCCTAGCAAAATGGAGGATGGGGAGGCTTCCTAGAACAACAGCCGATCTCAACGCCCCAAAAACAAGATGTCCTTTCCTGTTTTCTACGATGGCGATCCGTGAGGGTGGATACTTAAAGTAGAGAAGTACTTCCGCTATTATAACATACAGGATGAGGAGAAGGTGGACGTGGCTTCAAAGCATTTGGAGGGGGCCGCGCTGTATCTCTACTCCTGGTTGTCCACTGATCAGGATATTTGCTACTAGGAGGAGTTGGTCCAGGCCTTACAAAAGACTTTTGGACCTGCTATGTTTCAAAATTCGGACGAACACTTATGAGCATCCGAAAAACTGGTACCATGCAAGAGTACCGCCAAGAATTTGCAAAACATTTGTCGCGAGTCACGAACTGGCCCGAACACTGCCTATTATGAGTGTTCCTAATAGCCTCAAAGACGACTTGAAAGCTGATGTGCTGATTCATAAGCCCAGAACCTTGTATAAAGCTATGAGCAATGCCCTTGAATTTGAATCAAAGGTTTGCATAACTCAGACTGGGAAGAGCCTATCTACATCTACTAATTCCAAGCCTGTTTTTGCAGAAAACGAGCCTGCAAGCA